>OY987248.1:10587687-10842490 GCA_963920765.1 Ulota crispa | reverse complement strand
AAAAGATATGTTTCACCTTTATCATTCTAAGGCTACATTCAAAAAAATTGGAGATGATTAAATTTGAAACTAAAAAAGTAGGACTTTTGAGTCACTTGAAGTAAAAACATATAAAAAACTGGCAATAGTGCAATAAAAGTTCAACAAAGAATTATATTTGTTCCTTTTTCTTTCAAGGAGGTTGTAATGCTATGATTGAATGAATGATGGACCACTTGAATAATGGCATTAAATTCTCAAATTATATGCTCATAAGGATGTGGCGTTAGCAATTTTGGGTGTGGCTTTAGCAATTCCCTATACATATAATGTTTATTATCGAACATTTAGTGCAAAATATTGTTGGGATTTGACTTTTGACTTGGTTAACCATTTTTGCTTGATCTAGCTCTTGGAACCAAGCTCCACTGTCTCTGTCCCACAATCTTGAGAAGTGTTATTATGTAAATATTGGTAAGCAAATTGGGGCTTGGAGTCCTTGGACAGAACATGAAGCTTTTTAACCAATTCAATTCTGAAATTTAGTGGGACTTGGAATGTTGAGTACACCATCCTAGAGGCTTTTCACGCTACGTGCATACTATTCCATATCCGAGCTAGCTCAATGTTAGAACCCAGCAAAGTTGGGTTCTATAGGGCAAAAATAATATGAAGAAGACGCTTGAGTATTTTATGCTATTTTATTTAAAGTAGATCATGAGGTTCAGCTCTCAGGTTGAGTTTCAATTTTTGCTAACCCCTACTCTGAGAAGTTAGAACAATGTCCCACTTTTGGGCCCCAGGATCTCCAGCGAACCGGGACTTGGGACTTGTGGAGTTGTGGTGTGAAGCTCCAAGTCCGAAGGTCTCACCCAATCAGATTTGAGAATTCAGTGGGAGGGTGTGTTAGAAGCAATTGAAACTCCAGAGAGTAAGCTGCTATACTCCCCGAATCCTAGTAGAGGAAATATACTGATGAATTTAACGTGTTATTCATTAATTTGGGAAAACGATGGGTACCATTTTGTTCCTCACCTTAATCCAAAATTGCCATCTTAATTTAAATTAAGGATGTCACCTCCTGAACTTTTTGAGCAAAATTTTAGAAGTCAATGAACTTTTTGTCCAAAAAGAGCATGTTTCTGGAAGATATATACCTCATTTCATTGGAAAACAAAATAGTTAATGGATTCCCAATTCAATAAATATGGAGTTCTCTGGAAAAAAAACTAGATGTCCTACTTTGTACGATTTTCCCAAATTAACAAGTAACACATTGTTTGGAATTCAAGGATGATTATTACTTTGGGCAAGAGCTGAGATTTGGCCAAAGGACAAGAGAGACAGGTGGGCGGTCTAGACCACACAAGCAAGCAATCAGGCATGTTTGTCCAATGTTGCATTTTAGAGTTTTTGATTTATAAAAGGAAGAATCCAACTTATCTTTTTTTTTTAATCTTTTTTGTGTAACAGGCTTTCAATCCACATCCTAACTTTATGTTGACAACCATGTGTGTAAACAACACATACAGAGTATGAGATAAGATTTTTTTTACTATTTTTTGAAAATCAAGTATGACATTGGATAGACTAGAGCTCAATTAGGCGTATTGGGCGGATGAGCAAGTAGATGAAACACCAAATTCATTAAATTGGGAAAGCGCAATTCTCAAATTGTATTTCACCTTAAACCCAAAAAGTGACCATAAACAGATTAAACGCTAGATTTGAAGGTATCAAATTCAGTCTGGGCCACTAAGATTTTGTCCCTTGCAAATTCTCCCTCTGAGATGAGGGCACGTGTACCAAAAATAATGTTGCTTAAACCTAGAGCTTAGTTTAAGGTGATTACCTTAAACCTAGTTTATTCCCAAATTGGGCGTTTAGTCCCAATTAAATGAATATGGCGTTCTGAGCAATTTGTCCAATGTGACAACTGTGAATTCAAGAGATTTCAAGCTGGTTTGTTTGATGGAGTCTGAGAGAAAGAGAGAGACAGGCAGGCAGACAGCTGACCTGGTTCATGTTTTGCTGAATGTCGGAGACGTTGTTGAAAGGCAGGTTGCAAGAGGGGCGGTAGATGTTGTAGACGTCGAGGCCTGATAGATCGACGGTGTAGAGCACCTGCGTGGCATTGTTGCAGACGACGCTCAGTTTGGGTACGTCGATGGGAAATTCATGGGCAAAGTCGCAGTTCTGCAGCAGCTGCGTGTATGTCTCGTCGGAGATGAGCGAATGCGAGTGGAAGTACTCGATGGACCCCTTGTTATCGTGGTACGCGTCACTCCACGCATTTCCCACCTGCACCATACATGATTCAATTAAACCAGCCCCCCTTCACCAAATCCAAAACAAACAAACCATGCAAAGCACACAACTCCGGAGCCCTCACACATGAATGTAAACATGAGCATGAGCATGCATGGTGGTAATCATGGATTTACTGCAAAGCCTTTGAGATTCATGAACCCGCCCTCAGAGTTGTTGTTTTGACGTTGCTGTCGTATCACTTGCTGAACCAGTTGAGGAACGTAGTGTCCTGCCAGTCCAACCATGTTTGTTAACTCAAGCAAGTTTTGACCAAAGGACACGATAGGCGGGCGGGCATGTTTGTTCAATATCCCATTTCAGGATTCTAACCTAATAAAAGAAGATTCAAATTACTTTTTTTAATCTTTATTATGTGACATGGTTTTAAATCTACATCTTGACTTCATGTTGATGACCATGAGTGTAATTAGCATGTACAAAGTAGGGTCAATCAGTCATAGGGGGGCAGACAAGCAAACGCCGATGGGCAATTTGTTCAATGTGATAACCATGGGTCCAAACATGTGTTTGTGAATCCATTCGATGGTTGATCACATCTTAGTGCCAAATGTTATACATTATAGGGCTCAAGTACTGTGAAAAATGCCTAGCCTCTGCTAGAATCTACTCCCTTCAAGTGCATCATTCATCGAAAGTTGAAAACCTTGCTAGTAAAACCAGAATGTGATTGCAAAGTTTGACACTCAGTTTATTTATTTATTTTGAAAATGATTTTATGGCATTTCTACAAGAATGGCTTTTCACACAGAATGGACCTATCCCATAGTCACTTCAAAACGATGACAAAATTCCAACCTTGCTATTTTTATATCTATGAACATGGTCTAATGATGGAAAAAGTACTTTAAAGACACTTTAGTAACTTCTTTGACAAAGTCGTGACTTTGCCACAAAATGGAAAGAACAACCGTTTTGTGAACTCGCTCTTTCCAACATATTGTGTTTGCACAGCCAAGCCAATGTTGCTAATGCATGTATTAAATGTTTGTTAGCCAAAACCGGTGCTGAAAAACATTGCAAATCTCATAAAAAGTCTAATAGAGAGCTTTGAACGCCATATTCATTAAATTGGGAAAACACAGTTCCCAAATTGAACTTCACCTTAAACCCAAAAAGTTACCTTAAATCAGATTGAAAGGTATCATATTTAGTTTGAGCCACTAAGATTTTTTCTCTTCCAAATTCCTCCTCTCAAGTGAGGGCACGTGTACCAAAAAACGTTGCTAAAACCTAGAGCTCGGTTTAAGGTGACCACCTTCAACCGTCAGAAGTCCCAAATTCAAACATAGTTCCCAAATCAACAAATATGGCGTTTTTGGTTTTTAAATCTAAGATTTTTGAGTCCTAACATGATGGATTTTGACGTAGCCACTTATAAATTTGAGCTCTAAAATCTAGGATGTGTTTGTTAATTTGAGGTACAAACTGTTCCAGTTGCTCAAAACTCAGCCTTTACAATACCCGTGAATATCACGAAATTAAGCCATTTTAACAAATAAAGGGTTAGAAACCTCGTATATTAAGCTATGCGTGAATTGGAAGCGGTTAAAAATGTCCACAAAAACTCGTAGTAGACCAGTGCGTGACGATGGAGTACTAACCGCCATAGCTCTCTCCGACAATGTACATATCATTCTAGGTGTATTCTGGGTAGCTCTTGAACCAGTTGACTAAGAACCAGTAAGCATCTGTGGCTGCATGCCCCGTTGAGAAAACAAGAATTAGTTAGTTTTCGGTATTACTTGGAAAGGAATCTACTTCTTTCCACTCCATATCTACACGTGCTAATACATATTTATATGTATGTTTGTACACAGAGGGCCATGTTCATTAAAGTGTACTTTTACAACGCCAAAGTTGTGAAATTCAACTGCAAAGAATATTAGTTTTTTTGTATACAAATGTAACGAGCATTCATTTAGGAAAAAGCACATAACACTCACCTGTCTGTCCGTCATTGAAGAATGCATAGTCAGCACTGTTGCTCGAATACGAGAAACCGACAGCCACAGGAGGCTCCACAAACACTATGTTTGCTACTGCACGCATAACGTTAGTACTTATGCTGGTTAGTAAAACCAACAATTATACCACTCCAGATAACACAAAATATGCTCACTCAGACTCTATTTTGAAATTTGGAAAAAAATAACAGCTTTGATTACCCCTGTTCCAGCTGTGCTCGTTAATGGTCAGATTACCGGAGCTGGAGACCCGAAACGGACCCAGCTCGGTTAACAAACCGTCATCAACTGAGGAGCACCCTGGTCCTACAAAAATACTCCATAACCATAAACGCTTATCAACACGCATCTAAAGGCAAATCGCGGTATCTGAAAGTGCAAAACTTTGTGACGCAAATGACATTGGGAGGGACACGTGGTCATGTTGATGTCCCATCAGCTTTTTCGGGACATTGTACAGACCTCGGGGAAAAAAGAGGTCATACATGCATTTCCTGGTGTGATACCACTGGGCTCTCAAGAAGCCTTTACCAATTTACCTTCCAGTCAGAAAAATCAAACTGTGATGGCTTCCTGAGCGCCGTGTGCATGAGCTTCTGGTCCTTGTGTGACACAATTCAAGCGCCATTAGGCATGGGAAAACTAGAGTATAATGAGCTCACGGTGAGGTATTTGAGCTCACCTCCATTGAACCAGAAAGCGAGGGGGAGTGACGAGGGGCGCTGCTGGTCTGCTTCCACAAACCAATAAAACAAGTGTTTGCTGTTGTCGTCGCCGACGTCGATATACCCTGCATAATAATGAAAGTTCACGGCAGGCTGGCCCGACAAATCAGTCACGCGATGCTCCGGGATGACCCCGTGGGCGCTCAGGAAGGTCGTCGTCGTCACCACGAGCAGCAACATCCCCGTCGCTACTGTTGCTGCAGCTCCCCTGCTCCGCAACATTTCCATATCTCTCTCTGTTTATGCCTGTCGATGGGGTTTGCACACCCACGCCCGTCTCATGTTGCTACTCGATGCGTTTTCTCCAGAACCGTGCTACTACAGTTCGGAGGTGGCGGGGTGTTCACTGAAGACCTTGGCAGGTCGCGAACTCTGGATGACGCCAGAGGTTTTATTCATTGTCGTTTGCCGCTTGCTAGCTGTTCTAGTTTCTAGAAGGTCCAACAATGTCAACGTCGACTGCAATCAATGTCTGGTCTAGAGGGTTATCATTTATCAAGTTCTGCCTCTAGCAACCTCGCAAGGCACCAAAACCATGATAAAAATAGCTAGGCCCTAGTAAGACTATCCAGCGATCGAGTGCCACTTCCATTCCCAGCTGGATTCCTCATTATTCTGCCACCAAGACCTTCTTGACAGTTTGTGCTAAGATCGAACCGGCTCCGCAATCTGCAACAGCAGCAGAGAATTTGACACTCATTGTTGTATCCATGCAGCTACGGCAGTGAACCATGCTGAAGCAACATCGTACTTAACTGTAACCTCAAGTCAAAGATTAGGTGGGTAGACCAACAAGATCTAGTGAAGCTCCGTCCGAATGAATGATTGAGAAAGTGAGAGCAAGGGTGAGGCTATGGGGGTTTTCGGGGCTAAGAGTGCTCACGTGTAGATCTGGGAAAGTCAGAGGAGGAGATGGCTGTTTTGAAGGATACGACGAGGGATTGCTGCTGCACTTCCTCAACAACTAACTACAAAGGTACAGATTGACAAGCGCTGGTGGAGTCGTCGGGTCAAACCTGCAGCAGCAGCGGCACCTAGCAAGACTCAAGAGTTTAAGTCAGTACCAGCAGGCGAGGCCACGGCAATCAGGGTACCTCCCCAAGAACAACCAAAGTTTCAGGCTACTGGGGAAGGAAGAGATTGCGAGAAGACCCACCGCTGATTGTCGAGTTTAATTCCTCACGTACCTCGAATCTGGGACCACTAAAAGCAGACTCTCTGACCAGTGACCACCCGTGACAACTATGGTACCTTGCATGCTGAGTGTTGCTGACTGGACTTCCAGGAGAGTCTCCCCTTCTCTACAGTCTACACAAGTAAGGGCCGCTTCACACTATGGCCAAAGGTCCAGAGGCAGTCAATCTCCACCAATTAGATTGCAAGCAATAGAGAGTTTGGCCTCTAGAACATCATATTCGTTAAAAGGGGAAAATCATAGGTCCCATTTGTTTTTCAAGTGAACAAAAAGTCCCCCTTCATTTAATTAAGGAGGTCACCTAAAACCTACTTAATGGAACTTCTGTTTAAAATTTCAAACTATATGTCCAAAATTCCAAAATTATGTCCAAAATTTTAGACTTTCTGTCCAAAAAGAGCATAGTTCTAGATAATATATATCTCATTTCATTTGAACATAGTCAATGGATTCCCAATTCAATGATTATGGCATTCTCAAAAAAAAAGCCAAAAGATCCAATTTGTAAGAATGGCACCCTTTAACAAATATGGTGTTCTAGGCTCTTCATACTAGAGGTCAAAGTCCAAAGTCCATAGTCCACCAAAACAGTCTACATGGTAGCACTTTATCATCCAAAGCGCCTCTCAAAAGGAAATTTGGGTCTAGCAGAAATAGAGACCCAAACTATGATAAAAAGGTCATCACTTTCAGCATTTATTACCTGTTTTTGGCCCATTTTTGTAGCCTTTTAACCCCTAAATGCCCAAGGCACCAGATTATGGTATCAAAAAAATTTCAAGAAACTTTGAAACCCTGTTAAAGTTATAGATTTTATTTTTTTGAGGTTTTTTTGTGGAAAAGTTGCGTTTTGAAGTTAGCTTTGCCGTTCAAATTCAACTTTCTCCATATCTTATTCTTTTTATTTTTGGTGGAAGGTTAACTACAAGCATACATTTTTTTGTTGTGAATAGTGTTGTGAATAGTGTCATGAATAGTGATGTGAATAGTGTCATAGAGCCTACAAAAAGTTGCCACATTGAAAAGACGGGCATCAAGTTGAGCAAAAGGTGAAGATTTCCCTTGGGCACTCTCTTGGGCAATAAAGGCTTTCGTACTGAAACTTTGACATCTAACAAAATCTAAAAGTGCTCTTAGACTAATTTCACTTGGAATGTTTTTGTTATAGAAATTAGGATCCTTTCACCGTTGAATTTTCTTTCATTCATAATGATTTTTGGTCAATAATTGAAGTTGAAAATTTCTTTGTATAAGACTGTTGCGTTTTGACAGTTGCATTGTAGGCTCATTTGTGAAATGGTGGTTGTGGATTTGGAAGAGGGGCCATTAGTTTTGAAGTAACAACAATAAACACTAAAGCATCCTAAGTGGTTGTTTCCCGATTTTGTATTTAAAAGTTGCCAATTTGCATTAGAAGTTTTGGGCAGCTAAAAAAAAGCAAAAAATTCCATACTCATCATCATTCAATCACAAATATCTTAAAATCCGCGTGGCCATTTTAGATTCTTTTTGGATATTGTCATTCAGAAACCTTGAAGTTCAAGATTCAACGATTACAATTTTGCTCTGATGTTTAATAATAATCTTACAAAGATAATTCAAAAACTTCAAAACTACCTTCCGAAAACAAGAAAAACACCCTTGGGCATTTAGGGGTTAACAAAGTTTGACAGCTCATTCACAAATGTGACAACATTTAGGCATTTAGCAGTACTTCTACAGCTTGTAACAAAATAGTTACTTTTGTTATAAAAGATATAGCAATACATGGGATTTATGGCTTTATTGCTTTCTCACTGAAAAGATTTTTCTCGGTGGTTTCAAAAATAGAAATTCTGTTTTGAACGTGTAGTGTCTTTCTGTCCGTTGAATTCTCATGCAAAGGAGCTCCGGTGTAGTTTAGTGCACCTTGAAATTGATGTGCTAGGACAAAACCAAATTTTGTGTGGGAAAAGAAGTTAATTTTTTAATCTGTACTGCAAAAATTGTTAATTTTGCAAGAAAAAAACAAAAGCCTTGAAATCATTTGACTTTCCCTGGGCTTTGAAACCCCCTTATTCTTCTTCAAAGTTTTTTTTTTCAGCTGTGACAAAATGTGAATACCACCGCGTTGAATTTGGTGTTTTAGCAAATTAAACACCATATTAGGTAAATTGTGAAAAAGCCGAGGGACCATTTTGTACTCCCCTTGATCCCACATCAATAAATGTAGGCATAACTATTGCTCAAAAGTTGTAATTATCAAAGTTCTTGGATGCAATTATTGAGACTTCACTATGGTACAAGAAAATACACACTTTTTTTGTTTTATATTATGCTAATACATAAAGGCAGAAATAGTGAAAGTCCCAGAATGTACTATTTTTCCCAATTTATTTAATATGGTGTTATAAGCAGTGTTTTATAAGCCACTTGGGACTTGGGTTCATTTTATAACATAAATGATTAACATTATGTCACATTTAACTAAATCAAGATAGACTAGACTATTCATAAAACTCTAGACTTTGTGTACAAAACATAGGGAGATCTTCCTATGTCGAGGGACACCCAAGGTGGAAGCACTCACCCCTAAAAACTTAAACTCTTTGTAGTTTGTTGCAAAATTGCTTGAGGCAATAAATATTGATCTCATGTAGGAACATAAGAAATAATGGGATTGAAAATTTTTCATAATTTTATATGTAAGATTGAAATTATTGTGAATTTTGGGAGTCAAAAAATGTATTGCACCCATTGCCAAGAGCCAACCGCTAGACTCATGCAATTCTAATAGCAGCCAAAACACTTTCCGCTCATTACTTCCTACTTTACTTTGGGACACATGGCATGACTTAAGTGGTCCCAACCTTGGGGAGTGCACTGTATAGGATCTTTGTGGGTAACGTGCATGCAAGGTCCTACAAGAGGGGGGCTAGGTAGGTAAATTATTTGGATTTTCATAGGGCTATCTTTACCTAAATTTCTAAATTGAAGGCATCTCATATACCCTATACTTCATTTCAAAAAGTTCTTTTTATCTTTTTTTGTACCCTATGCTGATATAAATACATAATGACATGGGAAGAAATTCACCCACTAGTTGCAGAATCAGTGATATTCATTGTTAGGGTTTAGGCATGCAAAAATTGAACCTTGCACTTAGAGTGGCTTATGGCTTGCACTTGTAAACACAGAGTTCCCTTGATTCATCATGAACGCATTTACAACACTTGTCAGTTAGTCATTGAGCAATGTGGCTAAAAAGTAACCTAAACGTACTAATTGTGCCCACACAAGAAGATAATGTCAACTAACCCCTGAACAATAAAGCTTGCATCAATTAATTCCCATCGTACCCCATTATTGTATCTCTAAACCACGTGCTTGAACAACACATGGCGTGTCGTAATTGCCCATAAATAACCATGAAGAAGCTGCTTAATACAAGGCATTGGATCTTGATTTGGATACCTGCAAGAGTAATAACCATGAAAAAAAACCTAGACCTATAGCTAATAAAAGTATTGATTTTTTATTTTTTATTTTTTATTTTAACAACCCTATTGTAGAACTAAAATATATGTAATATTGATTAATAAACACTACCCTTCATTACTTATAAAGACCCAAAGCCTATTAAAGTGAAGCTTATTTATTTCCAAGCCATGTTAAAAATTTAGGACCAAGGTAATTAAATTAACCCTTCATTTGATTGCACATGTACCAAAAAAGAACAAGGAGTGCACTCCCCGAGGTCCCAACCTTGAAAGGGATAGAAAAATGCATTTCAAAACACCTATCCATGTTGAGATTGAGAATGATGCACTTTACAAATTTAGTATGAGACATTGTTGGCAATAGGTGCCTCCACCTTATCTCTTGATGTTTTACACACAATTTCCAATTTACACTACACACATCCCAATGTTATATAGAAATCTTTTTCTAATTAAATTATTATTTTTGGACTTTGCATAGTCCAAAGTTAGTTTAATGTACTATCCAAGGTTTATTTGTTTAATAATATTTACTAGGCAGGAACGCCACGAAGATATCCACATTTCAAGAGATAGAATATTTTTCCCTCTTAGAAGTTAAAAATTCAATGATTGGTTCAAAAAGGAGCGGGAAGTCGGGAACCAGCAGTCACAAGTAAATTCCATTAGGGAAAATCAAGGAGAAGATTTAGTGCATGTTCATTGAAAAAATGGGGTTATTATCATGCAATTATACCAAACAAGGGGTTGGCTTTTATTCAATGCTTAATCTTGTTATTTTTTTTGCCAAGAATAATATGACATCATGACTTCTAGTGAATAATGTTATGTTCTTTGTATCAAAAAAAAATTGAGCTTTAGTCACTAAAGCAGAGTTTTGAGCCCTTTAACCCTTAAAGGTCTGCGCATCTTTTTTTGGATGAGCCTTGGTCAACCCTAATTGTAACTTTCAAAATATTGATTTTTGGTGCATGGTTCAAACTACTAAAATAAAGCTTGACAAGTTTCCTTTTTATTTCATTTGATTTTTTTGAAAAATGTCAAAAATTGAAAGATTTATTTCCATTGAAAGCTCCAAGTGTTAGAATCCAAATAACACAATTTGGTGTGTTTTTCATTCATATTTTTTACTCTTTAAATGTGTTTTAAATTTAAACTACAAAACTATGTTTCTCAATATACCATTTAGTTACGGTATAAACTATACATATTTTTAATATATATTCTAATTGATATGATTTTATTTCCTCATGTAGCTTCAAAAAATCACAATATTTTGAATTTTTCATCAAATTTATCAAAAAATTTATCATAAATAGAAAATGAATGTGTCTTCTAGCAAAAAGAAACAAAATTTTATAAATTAATTAAATATAAGATTAAACTTGGTTTGATAGTCAAAATTAACTTAAAATTCTTTGTTCTAGTTGTTTTTGGTGTAAAAAATAAAATAACCAATTCAAAATTTTTCACACTAGTCTTTAATGCTACTTGTACCTCTTGAAAAAAGTTCAAGTAATTTGGATTTTTTTTGCAATTTTGACTTATTTATGTTCATTTTTTGAAAAAAAAATGATAACAATTACAATTTTTCATGAAACAAATTGAAATTTCTTGCAATGATATATCATTCATAGTTTCAAGCATTAAAAATATAAAATTGTTGTTTGGACACACTTTAAAAGACAAAATTGATCCTAGTCAAGAGGTTTGACCATGTCAAAATGGA
Organism: Ulota crispa; assembly: GCA_963920765.1. NCBI lineage: Eukaryota > Viridiplantae > Streptophyta > Bryopsida > Orthotrichales > Orthotrichaceae > Ulota > Ulota crispa. The sequence goes on along the minus strand of OY987248.1, from coordinate 10,831,088 downwards.
TCTAGTCCTTCAGGGGTTAAGAGCCCCCTACAAAGCCTTTAACCCCTAAAGCCCCAAAGTCCCCTCTTGGGACTTTCGGGATTTTGGGTAGGCTCCTGTGACCTCAATTTCTTAATTATTTTTTGAAACTTCTTATGAGTGTGTAGGAAAGTATAAGGTTTGTGGGATGCAAAAAATCATGTGATTATGTCACACGGTTCACAAGTTATGGGCTTCTTTTGGCCAAAAGCAGTTCGAGGGGCAACTTGGGCAAGGGAGAAAATATTGACTTTGAAGGGGAGGGAGTAAGGAGGACTTGCCACATGTTGCTTTGGTGGTCCCTATTACTTCCCCTTTCATTTTCAATTAGGAGGTCAAATTGGGATGTGGGAGCTTCTAAATCTTAGAGATTTTGAGTTTTTTAACTTTTTTTTTTCAAGATTTGAAGTACATGTTAATCTTCAAACACACCATTTGGATTTTCCATATCTAAAAACATGTGGTGGGAAACTTCACTCAAAAATGTCATAGTGTATTTGCAAAACTAGTCATATAGTGGCATTGCAATATTTTTTAGGATGTGTTTAGTGTCTTTGATTGCCTTGAAAATTGTTGTACAAAGGTCTAACTTGATTATCTACAAGAAAAAATTACAACTTCAAGGTCCATAGTGCAAAAAAAATCAGCAAATGGTGGTCAAAGCCATCTGAAATTTTTGGGCACAATGGAAAAAAAAAAAAAAAAAAATCCCTTCAAATGCTCATAACTTTCAATCCGTACTGTCAAGTGTCACAAGATTTTTACCAGTTCTTCTTCTACAAGTGCATTACAAGATTGTATGGTTAGATCTTCAAGAACAACATTTTGTTGAAATTTTTGATGAATGCAGCAATAGGGGCAGTTTTGAGTAGTTTTTGGCAAAAAATGGCCTTGGTAGTTTAGGGGTTAAAGGGGTCTTATAACATGTACTCCCTCTATCCCAATATAAAGCTCCAAATTAGGCATAGTTCTTGTCCCACTAAAAAGCTCCTTTTTGCTAATTTCAATTGTTGAGAAAGCGTTTATCATGTCCAATGGTCTCATGGAGGCAAGTTAGGCAATTAAAGAGCATTCTTCTCCTAACAAGCTTAGCCTTGCCCATATGAGATACCCTTGTTGCTATTAATATTTAAATCATCAATAATGAGGATCTAGCAACATGTACAAATATAGTACTTTTTGCATGGAATTTGAGTGCCCAAACGGCAACATCAAAGCTGGAGATATTGCACACATTTGGTAGATGGTATATTGTTTCTAGAATGCATGTGTCATACATACAAAGACTAAAATAATGAGGAGCTGGCAGCCTTCTCAAACTATGCACAAATAAGGAACTTTTAGCATGGGATTTGAGAGTCTAAACGACAACATAAAAACTTGAAATTTTGCAAATATTTGGAGGGATTTGGACCCAAGAATGGGCCCCTTCCCCAAAACCATGAGAACTTTGGGCCCATTCCCCCAAACCATGGGAACACTTCCACATGGGCAGCTGACTTGGTTAAAGCTCAACCACGTCGGATGATACAATTATAAAAATAAAATAAAATAAAAATAAATTAAACTCTTTTTTGACAACCAGCAAGGGTTGGTTCTCAACATTGGGAACAACCAAACTTGCAGCCCCTTGGAGGGCTCAAATTCTTCCTAATGTGGTAAGTTGATTCTAGAATGCATTTGTCACTAGCATAATGATTAAAAATACAATTAATCCCTCACAGAGAAATTTTTTGAAGTTTTATATTGGGACAAAGGGAGTACTTACTACAACAAACAAATCACCAATTCCTTATTTCTTCTCACCATTTGAATTCAATGCAATCATGAAAACTATCCTATTATGTTATCCATATTGAACAAAAACTATGGGTACAAGTGTACAGTAGGACCATAAATTATACTTTACTCTATTTGCATAAATGAGTGAAGTACTTGGATAGTGAGTAGTGAGTACATTTACATATTTTATGAGGTAAATGCCTTTTTTATTGTTTTGGGTTGTGCATGTGGCTTAGGTCCTTAACCCCTGAGAGCCACCAGTTGGTTTAGCTTGCACGGGTCATTCCAGAGACGGCTCCCTTTTTTTGTCCGCCATGATCTCAAAATTGCGATTGGGTGTAATTCACCGTTGAATTGGTTGGATGGGTGGGTTGCACAAAATTCAATCCCATTCACCGCATTGTCTGAAAGATTATAACAGTCAACCGGCCATTGACTTTTTGAAAATCGACCCTTTGGGAGCATGGTTTTTGGTTCGTACTCAAAGGGTAGGGTGTTAGAGTAGATCCTTGCAGCTGAAATTTTGGAATGGGTCGTAGGGTTGGGCTGAGTTCCCAAATTCTAAATTTCGAGACATTCTCATATTGCGAAGGGGCTTTATTCGAAGCTTGAATGGCAGGTCCTCCGACAGTTATATATGTGGTAGCCAGTGTTCTCTTCCCTTAGCCTGGAGCGCAAATACCCCAGAAAAAAAAAAAACGACTGTTGTACACTCTTACATCAGATCAGTGGTTAGCTTGTGTCCTAAACCCAAACCAGTCATCGCCACTCTCCCCCATGACTAGTACCCCTACCTCAAACCTTAAGTACAGTCCTAGGCCAGTACACTCCCCAATAGAATGCAACTTTTGGCATAGTTTAATTCTGGGTGCCCCATTTTTAGCATGTGGACCACTCACGAGTTAATAGAAGGTAGCAATGGGTATGAGTATCCTTTTCTTTTACCCCATGCTAGCTAATTAATAACTTGGTTTGTTAAACCTTAGGGGACTTTTGGAGGGCTCAAAACTTTGCTAATGTGTTGCCTCAAGACCGTTAGAGAAAGAACCCAATATTCTAAATAAGAAATACCAAAAGCTACAAAGACATAAGAAAAAACAAGAGGCTCATGAGTTGGCCACTATCTAAGAGCTATGCTTGCTATTTGCAAGAAATGGTAATGTTTTCAATCACTTTTGTGGTTTTTATCCATTGTAGAAAGGTTGAATTCTGACAATAACCTAAAAGTGTTATAATTCCTTGGGTTTTGGAAGATTTACCTTCAAAGACTAAAGTAATATACTACAACCTACACACAAATCAAGCTTCTACAAAATGTGCTAATAATGATAAGTTGATTTTGAAGTGTTTAACAAAAATATGATAGAGTCTTGTAGAATAGTATAGGTGTGATACAATCAAATTGTTAATTTGAACTGCTATAAAAAGCTTGTGCTACTTGACGAAAAAATCCATTTTTCATACAATAATCTTGTTAAGAGTGCAAAAGAATAGCGCAGATTTCAAGTTAACATAATTGTTTTAAATCTGAAATCGTTAGATTCATAGTTATAGTGAAAGGTATGAATTGAGTGGATTTTCTTGAAAGATCTCATTATTTGTGGTCTAAGTCTAGAATTGTTGTATTCTATTTGTGTTGCATATAAGAGAATTCACTTATCTTTTTTTCCCCAAAAAAGAAAAGGAAAGATGCATTATTTTTGTACCTGGTTAGCTATTTTCTTTGATATTTAATTAATTTTGAATTGGAGAATAACTTAGCAAGTATTTTCTTACAAAAATTGTAGCTTTTTGCCTTATTACATTCATGCCTTAAATAGAAAACCTTTGCTAGGAATTGATGGTAGAGGAATTCCACCTAAATTCAATCTTGTAAGACACTAAGCATGGTCACAAGATTTTATTTATTTATTTAAACTAAAAAAACATTAAAACCTCTAGAAAATGAATACTTGAAATAGGATGCTAGATTTTGTAGTGTGCACTTTTTTAGCACCAGTACATTAATAAAATATAAACTTTTAGAGTTCTAATTATAGGTGTATCCAAAACAAACCCTAGCTTCTTAGGTTCCAAAACATTACTTGGAAAAAATCCTTTGCATTTTTTGTTGCACTTATATTTGTGAATATAACAATAGAAACATCAAAATGGTGCCACGCTATACAAAGTCACTCTTGCAAGCAAGAAGGACTTGCATCAATATTTTCTCAAAGCAACATTTTAGCCAACTAAGGGCCTCATGCACAAGCAATGTCATGTTTGCGCCATTGGGGGCGCCATTGATTACTTGAGCTCCTCCCTTGTTCAACTGATTTAACCCTTTAAGGACCACACCCATTTTCACAAAATCCACTAAAAAGAGGGGCTGTAAGCTTAGATTTGGAATTGACTCAAATATGAACCCATTTTTAGTAATCCAACCGTATTAATGAGAAGGACACCTTGTTTACTATAAATCACCAAAATTTCAGCTAGATCTACCGTTGAAGGTGAAACATTATAATGATTGAGTGAGCCGTATGCTGAAAATCTTTAGTGTTTCATGCTTGTGTGGTTTTGAATGTTAACACTTCATGTAAGCTTTGATTGAAAAGAGCCTTACATTTGTAGAAAGTAGGGTTTCCCACCTTCACAATAAGATTGGTTTCACACAGAATAGACAAAGATAGCAATCACAAGGTGTAGCTAAGTGGACAAAAAGGGTCAAAATCCCACTTTCTTTGCTACTCTAAAATGGTTCTACAAGAAATCTGATAATTATTCTGGAAAAGCCAATTGGTGAGAACAATCAAGAATTGCCTTTAACCCTTCAACGTCCTGAAAGCCCTTTGTAGCTGTATGTACGGTCGTGTATATAGACGTATTTGAGCTGCTTTGAGGGCTTTCCAAACTTTTTTTATGCACCCATCATCATACAACCCTTTAATATGTATGGTTGTAACACTTAATTTCTAGCTAATTCAAACTTCCGAATAGTAATTGCGATTGCATTTGGTACCGTATCTCCAAAGCCCAAGGGCCCCTCAAGTATTAATGTTGGAAGACAAGTTTTAAAGCCAAAATGACAACACCATTTTAGTAGATTTTCAAATACTACAATTATACTACTACCATATAGGAAACCAATACAAGCATATTTCTTAAGCAATTTGAATTTTTTAAAAATTGTACAATTGAAATTTGACATTCTTCTTGCATACTTGATGTATTGTGTTGTTGCTTTGATCCATCTTTGACAAAAATTGGATACGTATTTTGAAGCCATGCCATACAAACACCTTTATTTATCAACTCACATACCCAATTGCATTGTTATTTTTTTAGATGGATGCAAAATTCTTGTGATCACATGCGTACTTCAAGACCAAATTCCAAATTATTGAGTGATTTCAACCTACAAGCCAAAAACCATTCCCAGCGATCAAAATATGGTCGCGTGGTCCTTAACCCCTCAACGCCCTAGCAGCAAAAATTTGGCTGCATTTTCCATGTACTTCGTGATACCCAGGACGTTGAGGGATTAAAGGGTTAAAAGTGAGAATGCACTTGCGTGACACCCTTACCCTACACAAAAATGATTCAGAAATGTAGATTTTAGGCACGAGGTCAGTTTTTGCAGCAGGTTCCTCAAGTAGTAGAGTGGGATGAAAATCTTACAACATTATTGAAGCAGTATTTGCAGTGGGCCACTTAATGACGGGCACGTGGTACTCCTGCTTGAAAAACCTGTACATCGTAGGTAGCTCTAATTGAATGTGTGTAACTTGTCATTTTAAGAGTACTCTGGAGCTGCCCTCTGTACCCATCAGGCTTTCTCTTAACCCTTTAACCCTTTAGACCACCGAACCATATTTTGGTTCAGCAGAGTGGTTTTTGGCCTATAGAGTAAAATTGCTCAATAATTTGGAAATTGTTTTTGAAGAACGTTTGTGGTTACAAGAATTTTGCATTCAATTAAAAAACAACAATGAAATTAGGTGTATGAGTTGATAAATAATGGTGTTTATACAGCACAGCCTCAAAATACGTATCCATATTTGGTCAAAAATGGATCAAAGCAACAACATAATACATGAAACATCCAAAAAGAATGCCACATTTCAATTGTGCAATCTTAAAGAATTTCAATTTGCTTAAGAAATATGCTTGTATTGTTTCTCTATACGGTAGTAGTATAATTATAGTATTTGAAGATCCATTGAAATTGTGCTATCATTTCATTTTTAAAATTTGTCATCTTACATTTAAGGCCAATTCTTGATTGCTTTCACCAATTGGATTTTCCGTAACAGTTATCAAATTTCTTGTAGAATTGTTTTAGCAAAGAAAATGGGATTTTTAACCCTTTTTGCCCACTTAACTACACCTTGTGTTTTCTATTTTTGTCTATTTTGAGTGAAACTAGTCTTGTTGGAAAGGTGGGAAACCCTGCTTTCTAGAAATGTAAGGCTCTTCTCAATCAAAGCTTGCATGAAGCATCAACATTCAAAACCACACAAGTATGAAAAACTAGAGATTTTCCGCATAAGGCTCACTCAATCATTATAATATTTCACCTCCAATAGTAGATCTAGTTGAAAATTTGACACATTATAGCAAACAAGGTGTCCTTCACATTTGTACGGTTGGATTATGCAAACTAGATCCACATTTCATTCAACTACACATTTCAATTTACTACCCTAGTTTCTAGTGGATTTTGTGAAAATGAGTGTGGTCTTTAAAGGGTTAAGTACCACGTGAGCATATTTTGGTTGCTGGGAATGGTTTTTGGCCTGTAGGTTGAAATCACTCAATAATTTGGAATTTGGTCTTGAAGTACGCATGTGATCACAAGAATTTTGCATCCATCTAAAAAAATAACAATGCAATTGGGTATGAGAGTTGATAAATAATGGTGTTTATATGGCATGGCTTCAAAATACGTATCCAATTTTTGTCAAAGATTGATCAAAGCAACAACACAATACATCAAGTATGCAAGAAGAATGTCAAATTTCAATTGTACAATTTTAAAAAATTTCAAATTGCTTAAGAAATATGCTTGTATTGGTTTCATATATGGTAATAGTATAATTGTAGTATTTGAAGATCTACTAAAATGGTGTTGTCATTTTGGCTTTAAAATTTGAAATTCTACATTTAAGGCCAATTCTTGATTGCTTTCACCAATTGGATTTTCTAGAATAATTATCATATTTCTTGTAGAACCGTTTTAGGGTAGCAAAGAAAGTGAGATTTTGACCCTTTTTGTCTACTTGGCTACACCTTGTGATTGCTATCTTTGTCTATTTTGTGTGAAACTAGTCTTGTTGGAAATGTGGGAAACCTTGCTTTTTACAAATGTAAGGCTCTTCTCAATCAAAGCTTGCATGAAAGGTTAACGTTCAAAATTATACAAGAATGAAATTCAAAAATATACAAGAATGAAACACAAGAGATTTTCCGCATACGGCTCACTCAATCATTATAATATTTCACCTCCAACGGTAGATCTAGCTGAAATTTTGGTGCTTTACAATTAACAAGGTGTACTTCCCATTTGTATGGTTGGATTATTGAAAATGGGTCCATATTTGAGTCAATTCCAAATCTAAGCTTACAGCCCTTGTTTTCAGTGAATTTTGTGAAAATGGGCGTGGTTGTTAAAGGGTTAACCCTTGAGCACCTAGAGTTATTTTAGGATTTAGGAGAAAATGGGGGGTTTAATGGTCACCACAATTTGAAAAATTACATTCAGAAAAAGTGACCGTAGATTTGGGGAAGGATTACCTTTTTTGCTAATGGGGACCACATGACTATTTTCATTGTACTAGTTAAGAGAAAAGTGAGATAAAGTTGTGGGCCCCAAGGACAAGATCATGTTGATGGGGCTCTTAAGGGTTAATGATGAAAGATAGCCTAGTTGATTGCATGATTTGTATATATCTTTAAATTATGTTTATGGAGGGAGAATAAATTTAGACCCAAGCCCGTGCTATAGGGTCCCTTTTTCATACATTTACTACTTATTTCCATTTATTTTGAGTAGTTTAGTGTCAAAAAATAGATAAATAAACTTTACATAAGATATATTACTAACATTCTTGATATCATTAAAAATATTTTTTACTTTGGTTTCATTTTGTGCGCAAATAAGATCTAGGGTGGGGAGGCAGCTTATTTCATTCTTCTTTTTTATTGTTCAATAGTTCTTGCATTATTTGATTTTTGATAGTTTGGCCTTACTTTGCAATGCAAACAGTGGATTCTTCTTCCTCAGTATGGGAATAAGTATAGTCGCATTTGGACGCAAAAGACTTTGGGGCAAACGTCCATGCTACATCAAAATTGAACATGATGAGTAACATTTTTCAAGTTCAAAAAATCTAAGTTCTCAAAAATCTTGTGCTTCTTGTGGGAAAATTGTTGGAACATCATTTCAAATCTATTTCTTTTTAGCACCCTTCCATACATGACTTTATAACTCTCTTGTTGTTTTCACAACTCCTTGAGTCCAATGCAACATGAAAGTTGGCCCCTTTTCTTTAAGGCTCATCAAAATTGAGGTCCACTTGCTTGCCTACTAGAGCTACCCATGTAGCCCTCAGTGATTCCGTAAGTTCTTTCTTTCCCATTATGTGCACTTTGTATATGGTAATTTAAAAATTTGATTGCAAGGCCTTAGCTGTAACAGCATGCCCAAATTCTTGGAAAAAAAATATAAATTTATTTTTACAAACAATCTTGAGTTTAGTTTACTAAAAACTTTACCAGCATTAGCAAATTTGATTCCATATATCTATGCGTTCTTTAGTGTGTACTAAGTTTTGGTTCAATGAATACCTATAGTAAAACCATGAATATTTATAAGAAAGTTATAATGTAAACAATGGAGAGGATAATCAATATACAGCTTTTATGTTGCTATAGAACCTTTTCAAAAGTTTAGAATTCAACCCAATTTTTGAAAACTCAAACTTGGAAAGGTCATTTGACACAATTTCAAGTTAACTTGTAGATTCTTGTATGTGTATGTTCACCTATTTGGGTCACTCAAAAGGTTTGCATTGAACAAAAGTATTATGGATTATTACCAATATTATTCACAATATAAAAGTATAACACAAAATGGTTCAAAAGTTGGAGCTATCAGATTCTGAAATAGCAAAAATTTTACAATTAGCGGGTACTACAATTCATAATTTGACTAGAAAAATAATCAAATTTGTGCCCAACACTCTAAAAATCTTTAAAGGAGAAGATGAAGAATTCTATCTCCGTTAGTAGTGTTTTTCAAGCATTTCATCGTGCACGAGCTCTGTAAAATCCTTTGAAAAATATTTAGCTGAACTTCTCTGCACTAAATAGTGCATTTAGATTGACCCCACACCAGTTTCTTGACATTTTACTCTATAATAGTACTTACTAATGCAAAAATAATCTTCATTTATGATTAGGGAATTACTATCGCAACACCTCAAATTGCTAATGGGACACCCCCTTTGAGCATGAAATTTGATTTTCAATGGTGATTTTTTAATTTGGATCAAAAGATTTGTTTCACTTTTATCATTCTAAGGCTATACTAAAAAAAATGGGTGTGCTTAAATTTGAAACTATAAATATAGGACTTTTGAGTTACTTAAAAGCAAGAACACATCAAAAAATAGTATTGGTGCAATAACACCTCAACAAAAACTTGTATTTGTCTTGTTTTCTTTCAAGGAGGTGGTAATGCCATGATTGAATGAATGATGGACCACTTGAATAAATTGAAAACAATACTAAATTATCAAATTCACAAGGGGTGTCCCGTTAGCAATTTAGGGTGTCACGATAGTAAATCCCTATAATTATAGTAATAAAAAAACACTAATAGCAATAAGGACTTGGCAGCAATAATGGCAGTGCTGAAAAACAAATCAATGTTGTCCTTGCCATAAATCATGTGAAATTCTAGTATCTAGAGAGTTGCCTACTTCTCCAAATAGCAAAGCAATGAGGCATGAAGTAACTTTCTAGGATAGGGTAACCTAATTGTTAAAGCAACTTAAATGCACTATGTAGTGTACTTGGAAGTGGATGTCATTAACCCCTAAAGGATCAAGCCCTCTTTTTTAGCAACATAGAAATTTTGGGCAAGTACCTATGATTGGAGATTTTCCTATTTCTTGCTGAAACTTTAATAGAATGTGGGAATGAGGTTTATCTTTCATATGCACTAAATTTCATGACATTTGGAAGTATGAACAAGAAGATATAGCCTAATATGTTGTTTTTTTCACTTGGCGGGCAGTTTGTGCAAATTTAAAAAGTCCTGTTTTTCAAAAACAAAAATTCAAAATTGGTTTAGGATATTTATGTACGTGAATGTGGAAAGCTTTGAATCATTCCATTTTTATCAATGAGATTAAAGTTATGAGAACTTTTTGTTTGTAGGCAATTATGGATTCTCTACTCTAAAATAAACTTTCAAGTCTTTTATTTTACTCAATTTTCATTATTTTGGAAAAAAAACAAAACCAAAAGATGTAGATTATCTATTAAAACATTACAACCATTGGATTGGCATTTTTCATTTCCAAAATCAAAATTTTAACAATTTTGCGTTTTGATTCATTCTCTGCTTCTTTTTACTTACTATTTTTTTCCCATATGTTGTACTGTTCCAGATGATTTGAAACTCTTTTGACATGTACCCTATTTAGGTGGAACAAGGAATCTAGAGAAGCACCACCCACATGGCCTTTTTTCCTTAAGAATTTCACCTTCTAAAGGGTAGTTGCCTAATTTTTCATAAGACATTTTTGAATATTCAAACCACTCTATCTTTCAATCCATGTGGTGAAAAATTCTGAATTTTTTTTACATCCTTTGAAAGTATTCTAAGGTAGGAGCACCCATAAGCGTCAATCTAAGGGTTTTGAACATGCTGCGTATCAGTAATCAGCTAGCAAACTATAGGATCCTATTAGGAACAGAAAAATAATGAGTTTGCAATCTTGAATGTATTATTTGGATACCGTGAGAATAAGTTGTGAATTTTTAAAGAGCAAACTGCCATTATACCCGTAACCACTTATAAGATTTCATGTTCACACATTGTACATCCTTGTCATTACATCTATTTACTTCCAAAAATTTTCCAAGATTTCAAAACTGACGATTATGGGAATAGCGTCGCTTATGAGAATAGCGTCGCTTATGGGAATAGCGTCGCTTATGGGTGCTCCTACCTTGATACAAGATCCTACTAATATTTTTTTTCAAATTTGATTGATGTTTTAGAAATGGCAGTTTTGGTGAGTTTTTGGTGAAAACGTTGCTTGGTCCTTTACGGGTTTTAGGGGTTAATGAAGTAGTTTCAAATCTTGGGATGGCATTGCTGTAGTTTAGATGAATGAGCATAGTTTTGGATTAACGAGTGGTAACTTATCGATTTTCTACAACTACACCTACCTTCATAGATATTGCAGCTAAAAAAACTATATCTTTTGTTGGTTTAAGATCACTTTCTATTAATCACTCAAGGGCTAAATTTTTAGTCTTTGAAGGATGAGTGCATGCAAACTTGTGTATTTGATACGGAAATTTGTCATATGCGGAAACATTTATGTATGATGAATAATACGTACAAAAACTGGGGATTATTTTCCATCCATGTAGATTTTTATGCTAATTCTCTAAAATTTACACAATACCTGGTTTGAAAACTCTTTTTAGCAAAAATTGTATAGTTCAACAGATATTAGTCTCTTACCACTCAAAAGCTTTATTTTCTAGTCTAACGATTAATCCTTCAAAAATGACTTCAAAAAGCAAAACGCTATCGAAGAATTTAAAATTTTCTATTATTAAAATTCAAGATTGTGAATTGACAAGAGAACATCCTTGTAAAAACCATTAGTATTCAATTCATAGACCCTTTTGGAAATGTTATTTGATTTTTGAATTCAAACTCCATTGATAAATGCTAGTGAGCACAATGGTGGATCCAACAGCAAGAATATGATTTATGGATCATAACCCCTAAAACCCCAAAGTCTCCTCAGGGACTTTTGGGATTTTGGGTAGACTCGTGTGACCTTAACTTTTTACATGATTTTTTGAAACCTTTTATGAGTGTGTAGGAATGTACAAGGTTTGTGGGATGCAAAAAATTATGTAATTATGTCACATAGTTCACAAGTTATGGGCTTTCTTTGGCCAAAAGCAGTGCAAGGGGCAGCTTGGGCAAGGGAAAAAATATTAACTTTGAAAGGGGTAAGCAAGGAGGGGTTGTCACATGTTGCTCTGGTGGTCCCCATTACTTCCCCTTTCATTTTCAATTAGGAGGTCAAATTGGGCTGTGGGAGTTTCTAAATCTTAGAGATTTTGAGTTTTTTTAACTTTTTTTTTTCAAGATTTGAAGTACATGTTAATCTTCAAACACACCATTTGGATTTTCCATATCTAAAAACATGTGGTGGGAAACTTCACTCAAAAATGTCATAGTGTATTTGCAAAACTAGTCATATAGTGGCATTGCAATATTTTTTAGGAGGTGTTTAGTATCTTTGATTGCCTTGAAAATTGGTGTACAAAGGTCTAACTTGATTACCTCTAAGAAAAAATTACAACTTCAAGGTTTGTAATGCAAAAAAAAACAGCAAATGGTGGTCAAAGCCATCTGAAATTTTCGGGCACAATGGAAGAAAAAAAAAAAAAAAAAAAAAAAAAAAAACTTTTCCCTTCAAATGCTCATAACTTTCAATTCAGATGACCAAATGTCATGAAATTTTTACCACTTCTTCTTTTACAAGTGCATTATAAGATCTTGTGGTTAGATTTTGAAAAGTAACATTTTGTTGAAATTTTTGATGAACGTAGCAATAGGGATAGTTTTGAATGATTTTTGGCAGAAAATGACCTTGGTAGTTTAGGGGTTAATCTACAATTTTGTTTTAAAAGTCATCATTACGTCATTTTTCTAAATTGCATTTGTATACCCCATTCTTGTTTATTTTTATTTTTTTTTGAATCTATTGATATCTAATGGCTTAAGAATATATTCTGTCAACTTTTGCTTGTAGTATACCAATAACATTCCTTGATGGGTTCGAATTCATGTCTTGGACTCTTGAAGTTATTTCACTTTGACTAGCTCTAGACTAGACGTATGATGACCAATTTCAAAAATTTAGATTCTCTATTTTCATTATACAGCTACAAACTTACATGTCTATTCTTTGATCTATTTTTATATCCATCTTGCTATCCAAATTGGAGAATATAATATTTTCAGTAATTGTCTAAACTTTGAAGCTTCAACTTTGTGGCTGTTGCAACTCTCTAGAGCTCTATTGAAACAAGGTGATTCTTGTTCGCACATCTCTAGTCCTCCATGTTAGATCATTTGAACCATCACTCACTCACCAAATCTACTGCGCCTTCCAAGGGATGAAGGGCCTAGGATTGCACGTTTGGCCCAACATTTTTGAAAACTTTCACCATAGCCTTCCATGAGGCTTGCCCTATGACTTGTTGCATTGGCTCAACCATTTTGACAACCTTGATGCACCATTTTCCAATCTTGTGCACGGTTCCTACTGTTGGGAACCACATTTGAGCTTACTTGAACCCCACAACCCCACAGTTCTCAAATGTTATATCCAATGTTTTTTTTGGGCAATTTAAGGCCCAATTGCCTCAAAAAATAAAGGTGAGCTTCAAGACTATAGAGAAAAAAGCGAGATTTTTTTCCAAAAATGCCAATTTGCAATAATAAAAATTGCATTGCACTATAGGCTTCCATAAAATTCTTGTCAAATTGAAAATTGATGCCATCACTTTAAAGTTATTTGAGGTATTGTCTAATCCAATTCCATGCAATAATTAAGTAATGCCAATGGTTATTTGGATATTTTCAAAAAAATGTTAATGAATATTTTTTGACTCCAAAAAAAAACCCATGATGTTGCAAAAATCCATGCATAAGGGTCACCTTCAACTCCAACCAAAAATAGGATGGAGCCTGCAAGCTACAAACCATTTTCAAGGAATGCCACACGCAAGCATTGGTTGGAAAACCAAAAAAAAACCCTTGTTACACCACTATCATTTCCCACGATTCCAAAGAATGATGTGGGTAAAGTCAACTAGTACTTAAACCAATCGTGAAAGTACACTACTACATAACATTTAGTAGCAGTTAGCCTCATTGCCCTCCCTCCAACTAAAGAGTGTGGAATATTCCATATTCTTTCATCCAATTGGATGAAAAAGTGTGAAATATTCCACACCCATCAGTTGCTAAGAGGACACTTGGCTGAATTTGTCAAAGAATTTATGAAAGAGAGGCTTAGTTTAGTGCACATATGTCAATGTGGGGGCCAGCCATGTCAGAAAATACATAAATAAATAAATAAATAATAAAAATATACATATATATATGTATATTTTTGTCATGATGAAGTTTGTGGATGATACCTAAAGAGAGGGAAAGGCAGCCTCTCTTCAGGCTACTGAATGTTGTGTAACCTTGAAAGTTGGTGCACCAAATATTGTTTTCATAAAACTCACTAAGAAATTTTCCCATTAACTCATTTTAATTGACTTCTATAGACAAGGACTGATGATAAATATAAGTCATTGATTGGAAGGTCAATAGAATTGTTGATTCACCAGTAAAAATCCTTTAACCATAATGTCAACTGGCTAGTGTTAACCCCTAAAGGACCAAAGAGCCCAATATGGCCACATGGGGTGCTTGGAATAGGGCATTTTTTTTGTTTTTGGTCAGCACCATTATGGCTCCTTGTTTGAAAGACACAAAGTCAGACTTGCAATTGTTTTTATTTGCAAGGAAAAAATGTTTGGCATTGAGTGAAAAGTGTAGGCAGTAATCTAGTGACAAAGTAAAAATTTTGAATACAAGTACATGCAAAATGTCTTGATGAGGAGGATAATTTCAACGCCTACAATAATACAATATTCAACATATTTTTGCTCCCAAATGGCTAAAGTAATACAATTTTCAACATGTTTTTGTTACTTGTGGCAAGGCTTGCATTCAATTTTCCTAACAAAAAATAATAACTTCAAAAACCCAAGACAAACATGACAATCTCTCTACATAATATTGCAACTGAGCAAAAAGCAAAATGAGCCATTTAATACACACTGCAACCCTAAACCAACACATTGTAACTCCGTAAGCCTCTCATCAATGAGCACACACTAAAACCCTAAACTAGTACATTGTAACTCCATAAGCTACTCATCAATGACAACAACTTCAAAGTTTTACTATAAACAACTGTCTTGCACTCTTGCTGTGCAACCACCATTATTGTAAGTTTTGACGCATTGTGTATCTATCACAACTACAAAATTGACAGTCACATAAGTGAAACAAGGCAATCTTTAGAAATTGCATCAATGTAAAGAAATCCATAAATTAGGAGGGAAGCACACTTAAGAGCTTGCAATATGGCACTTTGAAAGTGACAACCAAAGAGAAATAAGCAATAGGCAACAATGCACCAGTGCAAAGTGGCTAAGCCACATGCAATGCAGTGGTCTTATCCACAAAACCAACTAGCAACTTTGGCAAAAATAGGAGTGACATGCAAAGCCACGTGGAGATTATTTTATTGTGGTGGGAGACAATTTGGCTTCACGTAAATAAAAATTATCATTTTTTTCAAGGGTCCAATTGCCTGAGCTAAAAGCTTGGTGCCTTTTGGCTCTAAATCACCAAAAGGAAATGGGCTAGCTTGGAGGTGTGAAAGTATACAAAAGAGGCATTTTTAGCTCAAATTTTGGTCTGCCACTCAAGTCCAAATGGAGTTGTTAGTTTGGTAAAAATTTATGATCGGCTTGTTGTTCCTTGATGCGCCTCCTTTGCTCTAGATTCTACATGGAATATGAAAAAAATATTTTATTTTTTCAACAATTAGGAGAAGAATGTCTTTGGGCAAACAAAGGGAGCAGTTTAGAGGGCAAATGGAATGGGTGCTCTCATGTCTCATATTGTACAAGGGAGAAGTTTGGTGATGTGTCACTTTTTTCTTCTTCTTGATTTGGGCAAGGTTTTTATAGCTCTAAAATTAGGAGCTAGTGAAATCTACCTACTTTGAGTGACCATATCTTTTGGAGTTTTTTTCCATTTGTGGAGTTTTTTTTTCCATCAAGTACATCAAGACACAATCTTATGGGATCATCCATTAGGTAAATCTCTTTTTTGAGAAAATATTACAAGAAAGTCCAAAATCTATATTTTAAACTATTGCCCAAATTGGAAAACATGAGATTCCCAACGGTGGGGATTTTGCAAATTTACTTGGATTTGAAATCATATTGGTTTGAAACATTTGATTTATAGTTGGGTATAGAATAACCGGTTTGGATTATGTGATTACTTGTTCAACTTTCCAAAAACTAGAGGAATGTGTTGAAGGTTTCATGTTGGAGTTATGCTGAATTTTCTTAGCAAGACACTTAGGGGTTTACTTGTGTTAATTTTTGTGTGCTATTGTACAGTTGGGTCCATTAATCTTACAAACTGAATGATTCAGATTTTTGAATGAAACGTGGAGAACAATTGATATATTTTTGTACAAAAATTTATCATTTCATTCTCACGTAATCCCAATCAAGCATTGCAAATATCAATTTCAGAAAAGCAAAACTTCATTTGTGGTAAAATTTTAAAGCAAAATTCTATGGTTTTGCATGTTGTTTTATTAAAAACAATTGGTGCTAAATTTTTGAGATTTGACTTTATGGGTATGAAGGAAACATCCATGTGCACATCTTCCATGCTAAAAAGTACCCCCTTAAGTAACAAAAATTTGATCAATACAAGATTCAATGAAACTTGCAATAGGCCCAAATCTTGAATTTTTATTTTATTTTATGAAAATCAAATTTTTTTCTTTGACTCAAATATTGTGACTAAGTTTGTATCTTTGAACATGATATCTTGTTTAATTGATGAAAAGCTAATTAAAAAATAAAGATATGAATTTTACAAAATTTGGGCTTATCACAAGTTTCATTGAATCTTGTATTGATCAAAATTTTGTTACTTAAGGGGATATTCTTTAGCATGGAAGATGTGCATATGAATGTTTCCTTCATACCCATGAAATCAAATCTCAAAAATTCATCACCAGTTGTTTTTAATAAAACAACATGCAAAACCATAGAATTTTGCTTTAAAATTTCACCACAAATGAAGTTTTGCTTTTTGAAATTGATATTTGCAATGCTTGATTGGGATTACGTGAGAATGCAATGATAAATTTTTGGACAAAATATACCAATTATTCTCCACATTTCACTAAAAAATCTGAATCATTCAGATTGGCAGTTTGTAAGATTAACCCCTAAACGGCCACGGCACCCAATTGGGTGCTTTCAACACTGAGATTTCATATCGTGGGCATTTAGGGGTTAACCCTTTAAGGACCACGAGACCATATTTTGGTCGCTGGGAGTGATTTCTGGCCTGTAGGTTGAAATTGCTCAATAATTTGGAATTTGGTCTTGACGTACGCATGTGATCATAAGAATTTTGCATCCATCTAAAAAAATAACTATGCAACTGGGTATGTGAGTTGACAAACAATGATGTTTATATGGCATGGCTTCAAAATACATATCCATTTTTTTTGTCAAAGATGGATCAAAGCAACAACACAATACCTAAAACATCCAAAAAGAATGCCACATTTCAATTGTGCAATCTTAAAGAATTTCAATTTGCTTAAGAAATATGCTTGTATTGTTTCTCTATATGGTAGTAGTATAATTATAGTATTTGAAGATCCATTGAAATTGTGCTATCATTTCATTTTTAAAATTTGTCATCTTACATTTAAGGCCAATTCTTGATTGCTTTCACCAATTGGATTTTCCGTAACAGTTATCAAATTTCTTGTAGAATTGTTTTAGGATAGCAAAGAAAATGAGATTTTTGACCCTTTTTGTCCACTTAGCTACACCTTGTGATTGCTATGTTTGTTTATTTTGAGTGAAACTAGTCTTGTTGGAAAGGTGGGAAACCCTACTTTCTACAAATGTAAGGCTCTTCTCAATCAAAACCTGCATGAAGCAGTAACATTAAAAACCACACAAGCATGAAACACTAAAGATTTTCCGCATACATATCGCTCAATCATTATAATGTTTCACCTCCAACAATAGATCTAGTTAAAATTTTGGTACTTTAAAACAAACAAGGTGTACTTCTCATTTGTACTGTTGGATTACTAAAAATGGGTCCATATTTGAGTTAATTGCACATCTAAGTCAGCCCCTGTTTTTAGTGGGTTTTGTGAAAATGGGTGTGGTCCTTAAACGGTTAATGGACCCGACTGTACCTTGGAAAACTGAACGATCATAAAATTGAAGCTGCCACATGTCGTAACCCTAGATGCTGGATGGGCTTGATTGTCAGGAAAATTACTACAATCCTGTGGGCCCTCCCCCAAACCGGTTATGTTTAGTAATCCCAAATGCGATTTTCACAATCAGCTCAAAATGGATGAAAACACTGTCAAATGTGCTAGAAATCTAGTTTCTTGGGTAGAATATGAATCCACTTTATCATGTTTTTTGGGTTTTTTTGGGTTTTCTGAGGTCATTACAAATTTTTATAGTTAGAATACAAATCCACTTGGATTCACGTTCTTTTTGGGATTTTTTTTAAATGGTTCTGAAAATATCAAGTTGGAATAGCACATGACTCTAAAAACATTCTGTTCACCATGGATAAATGTAAAAACTTGGTATGTACCTCTATGTTAGAATATTGTTTTGAACTAGAACATATTTGAATTTTTTTGTTTAAGATAATCTAAAAGCTAGCATTAGCATCATTCAGTCATGGTGTTGTTCAATAATAGTAACCATGTGTTATTGATCATTATTCTAGAAATAGATGTTTTATTTACCATTATGGACAAAATCAATGATGCTTAAGACTATTTGTACATGCACCCTTGCTTCTTCTTTTTTGGTTAAAAATTGACTCACATGCACAATGCTTGTTTCTTTTTTCCTCTTACTTATTTGTTGAGAACCTAGGGTCACTCTTTGAAAATGTAAGTATCTTTGTGAGAGACAAGGATATTATATGGGACATTATAAGTATATATTTTTTGGCATTTGAATCCACCTCAAAGTATCTATTTTTTTGAAATAGTGAATGAAAATACCCTACAATGCTTATATTAACCCCTAAAGGACAAATTGTCCCCTCAGGGGACAAATGGATTTTGGGCATGTACCTATAGCTAATCTACCTTTTGTGATTTTTTGAAACTTTTAGCAAAGGTGGAGAATTCAAAGATCTACGCGGCCATCTAACTTTTTCTTCCTTCCAACATTTCTTGAGAAGTTATGCATGAATTTTTGAAAAAGGGGGAGGGCGGGCAGCCCAAAAAAAAATCAAAATTGCATTTTTTTAAAAATAAAAATTTGAAATTGGTTCTTTAGATTTATATAGATGTGGGAATTTTTGAATCATTCAATTTTGATTGATGAGATGAGAGTTATGAGAAATTTTAGTTTACGGGTAGGTATGGGACTCCCAAACCTCCATTCTTTTTGCCCCTTGTAAAATTTGTTGCTTTACTTTTTTGAGCTCTTTGCAAGTTTTTTTTTTTTTTACTTCTTTTTTTGCAAGTTGTAGTAGACTACGATTCCTTGGTTTTCACCATTTGGATCAAACCAATTCACATTTCTGAATTTTGCATAAATTCTCCAATTTTGCCTAGTGTATATGCAAATTTCATGGCCTTACGACACTGCAATATTTTACAAAGTATGATTCATACCTCCAATTCATTTGAAAATTCTCCCACATTTACCTATCTTTGTCTTTAATATGGAAAAAATAAACCTCAACTTTGTGTAGAGCAATTTTTTTGATTTACAAGCCGTCAAAGGCTTTTGAAATTTCTGGGCAATAGGGAAAAAACTTTTTTTTTCACTTTAGATGTCAATATCTCACTCCTCTACTTCTAGAATGAGCTGAAATTTTTACTACAAGTACCTCCCATAGTCTAGGACAAGATCTTATAGTTCAATTTTCAAATAAAACTTTTTTTCCTACCTTTCTACTCATTCCCCCAAAAGTGGCAATTTTCAGTAATTTTCACAAAAGAAAGGGCTTGGTCCTTTAGGGGTTAACTAAAAAATATTATGACCATCCTTTTCTTATACATCTATGCAACTCTTAATTTGGAAATTTTAAAAGCAAAATCTACCCTACAATGTCTCTCATGTAGTTTTTGCATTTCATGTTGATAACCCCTCTAGCTAAACAATCAACTTTCAACAATTTTACAATATCCTATCTGTAGTCATGTACAATGGCCTTGAATAACATTTGTTGCTCTCTGTTTTTTTACTTACAGGTCATGTTATGTTATGTTTTGAAATTGAGGTCAGATGGGCTTTTCTGATCTTCAATTTTTTATATCTCATTCTTACCCCCAATGCCAACCAAGCATACTAACATTACACCTCAAAAAACAAAAATTCAAAATTTGATAAATTGCTTTGTGTCACAATTCAAGATTTTACATGGTTTTACAAGAAAATTGATTGAAAAACATTGATGATGAATTTTGGAGATTTAATTGCATGGATGTATAAGTAGCATCCATACGCACATCCATATGCACATCTTTTATGCTTAAAAAAACCCCTTAAGTAAAAGGAAATTGATCTTCATGAGGTTTAGTGTGCCATGTGATATGTCCAAATCTTGTAAAATAGATATTTTAAATTTTTAGTTAGCTTTTCACCAAATAAACACAAAAACATGTTCAAAGTTACAAACTTAGTCATTGTGTATGAGTAAAATAGCAAAATTTGATTGTCATAAGAAAATATCTATTTTACAAGATTTAGACATATCACATGTCACACTAAACCTTATGAAGATCAATTTCTTTTTACTTAAGGGGTTTTTTTAGCATGGAAGATGTGCATATGGATGTGCATATGGATGCTACTTATACACCCATGCAATCAAATCTCCAAAATTCATCATCAATGTTTTTCAATCAATTTTCTTGTAAAACCATATAAAATCTTGAATTGTGACACAAAGCAATTTATCAAATTTTGAATTTTTATTTTTTGAGGTTGAATTTTGGTATGCTTGGCTGGCATTGGGGGCAAGAATGAGATATAAAAAATTGAAGATCAAAAAGCCCATCTGACCTCAATTTCAAAACATAACATAACATGACCTGTAAGTAAAAAAACAGAGAGCGACAAACTTTATTCAAGGGTACTGTACAATGAGAAATGTTTTGAATCAATGAGTGATGTTATGATATGTACCTAAAAGAAAATCCTAGTATACTCAAATGACAAATGGATCTTTATTGCATAAATGTTCAACACCCAGACAATAAGATTAAGATATAAATCTAACAAATTTACTGATTCACCTTGTCTTTTTATAAATCATGAACAGAATACCCAAATTCCATTGATGACTTGCCTAAGTTTAGAAAGAAGTTTGTCCCTATATGAAAAAAGCCAAAACTCATTGACACACCATCAAGAGCACAATCAGCACATTGACATACAATCATGCATGTGAAATGCCATGAGCCTCAACATGGTGTGTTATATTGACCACGAATGCCATCTAAAACTAAACTCATACTAATTATATAGATTTGAAGTATGTGTACAAAATATTGGGAGATCTCCTAATGTTGAGGGACATAAATTTCTGGATATTTTGCACACATATCCCAGTATTTTGCACACTTCTTATGATGCTCAGCACACATCTCCCATTTTTTGTACAAGTCTCCCACGATGTTTTCCAGTTTTGTTATTGTTTTTGAATTTTACATTGTTTAGATTGAACCTCACATATGAGTACATTGAAAAGTCTACTACATTCTTTTGTCTTAAAGGGGATCATACTATTTTTCATGCCCAAACTTTTCAATTGCCTCCAAAACCTCTGAGAAATGTTCACATGTCAATATTTCTAAAAGATCCAAGACTTGAAAAATAATTAAGCTATAAGTCATAAAATTTAATCCATCGACCTATCAAACTTTGATTTCGAGAATTTAGCAAGACTCAGGACACATTGTGAATGGCCCATAACTTTAGTCACAAGCGATAATCAAGGAGACCCAAAATATAACATAAAGGTAGGCGAATGAATTGGCAAAAAAACAAGTAAAATTTGAACTTACCTAAGAGGAACTGACCCAAATTTCAAACATGTCTAGTTATAGTATAAATACATGTAGGCATTATCTGATGAATGCGCTCAAAAAAATGGTTAAAAATGGAAAAATGCCTAATTTTTACTCTTGAAGCTCAATTATATATCAAAGAGTAGACACCAAGAGTGACCTCCATACATGCTGTCAAATTAAATGGGCAACATTTGAGACTCAAAATAACAGCTTGTGTATGTTCCAAACATGATATGGGGAAGCTATCCAATCTTAGTATATATGACATACTTGTATGTGAGATTAAATAGGGTGACAAAAAAGAGGTATAAGTGACAAAAAAGAGGTATAAGTGACAAAAAAGAGGTATAAGTGACAAAAAAGAGGTATAAGTATCAAAAGATTGGAGACAAGTCAAATCAAAAGTATTGAAAAAAATGCAATACCATGCCAAATCTTCAATAGTTTAAGTAATTTTCTATTTTGCAAATTACAAAGCAAATATACACGCTTTAGATTCTTCTTTGTGCAATTTTTAATTTGGAATGAATGATTTATTAGTTAATCCCTAATCGACAAGGCCGATGCTTTTTGTCTACCGGGCATTAAAAAAACATTCTACAAGTTGAAAGATAGTTGTTTACTATCTTTTATTTTATTTTTACAAGTGATCATACATAAATGGTGCATCATGGAAGGCAATAAACAACCTCACATAGTTTATTCATATTTTTAGGTAACTCAAATTGTAAGGAGATTCACGCATACAGTCTTAAGTCTCATGTTGCCCTTCTTGCAAATTTCATGAGGTTAGCATGTATTGTTGACTTTTGCAACTTCTTGGGCACTTGCCACATCAATGGTAACACTAATTAACATTGTAGAACATTGTGATCAAGTTAGTCAAGGTGATCAGCTTAGTGTTTAACCCCTCACCACTCATGGCATTTTGGAGTATCTCAGAATTTGCTTGAAAGTGAACAAAATGTGGGCATTTTGATCAATTTTATCAGTTTTCTTTGAAGCACAACCGTACAAATTCAAAGTAGACATGTTATAGATCACATAGGAAAAGAAATCACAACAATGTCATTTATGGATTGAAAGATTATGATGTTTGATCACGAGGGTGTTAAAATTGCAAAAGTGATTTGAAGTGTTTCAATCCTCTTTTTGCATCTCAAACTTAAAACCAAGGGAACCAAAAAAATATGAGTATGTAAAGTATAACATGCATAACCCCATTCAATTTACGGCTTCTCAAAATCTATTCTACGATTTTTTAAAATGAATTTTTAATGTAATTTTTTTTCCAAATTCTAATGTATTGGAGGCTCATTTCCAAGGACCTTCAACACTAGAAAGTGAAGATTTACAATGGACACCCTTGCACAAAATCTTGAATAAACAAATCACTTTAGTTCATATTCAAAATCAGACTCTTAATGCTGAAACTAGACATCAATAAAAATTTAAAAACAAAAATAATCACTAAAAATTATCTTGAAAAAAAAGGCTGCATATCTCTAAATTTTATTCATATCTCTGAATTTTATTCAGAGGGGCCCGGTTTGGGCCCCTTGGGGGGGTAAGGGTTAATTTGATGCAGACATGTAGTTGGTGTTGAATATGTATAACTAATATCGAAGTCAAAAAACCATCACATTATAAATCTTTGTTTATTTATTATATTTCTTCAAATACTCACTTTATACAAAATACTGAAAATTAGAGGGTGGATATTGGCTTGCCAAGAAGCTCTATCAGATCTCTTGGCTAAATTTGGTTCAATCTTAAGAGATTTCATTAACCCCTAAATGCCCAAGGCTTTTATGAGCCTTTTGGAAATTTCATGATTATGAGCAATCAACCATCATTTTCATAACTTTCATTAAGTTTTTTTATAATTGTAATCGTACCAATTTAAACTAAATATGTTAGAGATTACATGAAAAAAGGAAATACAACAATATCACTTATATTTTGGAAAATTATAATGTCTGAACATGAGGGTGTTAAAATTGTAAAAGTGACTTGACCCCTAAAGGATCAAGCCCTTTTTTCTGTGAAAATCACTGAAAATTGCCACTTTTGGGGGAATGAATAAAAATGTAGGAAATAATATTTTTTTGGAAATCCAACCATAGGATCTCGCCCTAGACTATGGGAGGTACTTGTAGGAAAAAAATCAGCTCATTCTAGTTGTAGAAGAGTGAGGTATATTCACATCTGAAGTGAAAAAAAGAGTTTTTTTCACTGCTGCCCAAAAATTTTAGAAGCTTTTGACCTCTCATATATCAAAAAATTGCTCTACACAAAGTTGATCTTTAATTTTTTCATGTAGAAGACCAAGTTAGATATGTGTGGGAGAATTTTCAAATGAAACAAAGGTGTGAATCATACTTTGTAAAATCCTACAATGCCGTAAGGTCATGAAATTTGCATATACACTAGGCAAAATTGGAGGATTTATGGAAAATTCAGAAACTTGAATTACTTTGATCCAAATGGTGAAGACCAAGGAATCTTAGTCTACTAGAACTTACAAAAAAAAAGTCAAAAAACAAATACACAAAGAGCTCAAAAAAGTAAAGCAACAAGTTTTACAAGGAGGAAAATGAATGGAGGTTTGGGAGTCCCATACCTACCCGCAAACTAAAACTTCTCATAACTTTCATCTAATCTATCAAAATTAAATGATTCAAAGCTTTCCAAATATATAAAAACCTAAAGAATCAATTTCAAATTTTTATTTAAAGAAATTGCAATTTTTGTTTTGTTTTCCTTCCCAATTCTCCCTTGTTTTTCAGTTATTCATGCATAACTTCTTCATTAAATGTTAGAATGAAGAAAAAATTAGGTGCCCACACAGATCTCATAATTCCCATTCTCACTAAAAGTTTCAAAAAATCACACAAAGTAGTTTAGCCAAAGGCACATGCCTGAAATCCAAAATATCCCCCGAAGGAACAATGGTCCTTTAGGGGTTAAAGTGTTTCATCCTCATTTCACATGTCAAATCTAAAAATTTGGTCACCAAATAAATTTGAGGTTTAAGGTCACTACATCTCTAACTTTAATCAATTTACGGCTTTCAAATTCTACTCCTATATGTATTTTAAATAATCTTCTGATGTGGATTTTTCTCCAAGCTCTAGTGTATTTGAGGCTTGTTTTCAAGATTTTCCAACACTGGAAAACTCAAGATTGATGGGGACACTCTAATACTAAATCTTGAATAGAAAAATCATGAACATTCATTTTTAAAATTAGACTTTTGACATTGGAAATACACTTCAAAAAATATATATATTAAAAAAATTCACTAAAATTAGTGATTTGAAAAGGTATTGTTCATCTTCAAACTTTTGTAAACACCCAAATTGGGTGCCTTTGGCATTTAGGGATAAGCCCTTAAACAACAAGAGGGCATTGTATATACATTGCCATATAATGGGTATTTGCTACCAACAAAAGGTTGTAATTTTGAATCTCAAATAGTTTACTATGACCGCATGGATTTATTCTCCAACTTCTTTGTTGATCTCAAATGTAATAAAGGTGGGGATGCACGCCAAATACAAAAAAATACATCGTATTGTACTGGTCGCAAAGGGCTGCCTTGTCCTTTAGGGGTTAATACTGGAAATTGGACTCAGTATATTCTATTGTATTCCAAAGTAAAACTTCAAAATACTCACTGTGCACAAAAAATGATGAATTAGAAGACATGCTTGGGCTTTCTGAAAAACTCTTGAGATTTTCTCATTACGACAACTCTATATTAGTATATTATGACCAATACAACAGGAGATTTGTTAGTCATAATGGAAAAGAGTTAGAGTGGATTCAGGAGTATTTTTTTGCACTAATGACCCCCACCTAGTCGTCTGTGTAAATACAAAAGAGGGGATGCAGGGTATGTGACCTCAAATACAAACTACCATACCATACAAGTTGTTTGTAGCACCCGTCAATAAATTGAAACTTTTTGTAATTATAAGTGAAAAGGTTTTAGGATAAAAGTTACAAAATAGATTGGAACTATTATTTGTCAAAAAAAAGTTATCAACATTCAAAGTTGGCAACTATCTAACATTTTTGGTCAAAAATTTGTTGGTTTATGGTACCTTGCACTATAGAATAGATGTAAATGATTGAGCAACTTGAAACACATTTTAGCTAGTTAAAAGATTAGCGGAGAAACAATAATCTCAAGCTGCCTAATCAAGTACCATAACGAAGAATCCTATACAAAATCACTTCATTAGGAGCTTTCAAACATCAATTTTTTTAGGTGACGCATGTCGTTGTTCACCTCTGTAGATTCACTAGTGAATAGGGAGGTGACTCACCTCTAAAGTTCACTCTTAACATAATTCACCTTAGGAGTGAACTCCATAAATCCACCTTCGTGGCTTTGGTGAGCACCACTTTGGACACAACCGTGAATGCTAACAGAGGTCACCACCCACCCATCTTGTTTCTATTCTTGCCTTGCTCCTTGTATTGCTTGTGCTTGTGCGGTCGTGCTCTTGCAAAGTTGTTGTTGCAAAAGCAAAACCCTAAATACAAACTCACGGATGTTTAAAGAGATTTTGAACATGTGAGTGAACCAAAATAATTCACTAGTGACTTGAATTCCTATGAGGTGAGAAATTTGTAGGCCAGATTTTATGTTTGAAACATCCTATTGTCAAACCTTAGAAATGAAAAGTTATGTTTAACCTTTTAGAGACCGCTGAATCATATTTTGGTTTGGAGGAGTAGTTTTTGGCCTATA
Source organism: Ulota crispa (assembly GCA_963920765.1). Lineage (NCBI taxonomy): Eukaryota > Viridiplantae > Streptophyta > Bryopsida > Orthotrichales > Orthotrichaceae > Ulota > Ulota crispa. The sequence continues at coordinate 10,804,310 of OY987248.1, read as the reverse complement.
TAGTAAAATCGTTCAACAATTTAGAATATGATCTTGAAAAACATTTGTGATCACAAAAACTTCACATCCAACCCAAAAAACAACACTAAAATCAAATATGGGAGTTGTTAAATAATAGTGTTTATACATCATGGCCTCAAAAGTAGTTGTCCTGATGGAGATATCTTCATCATGTAAATATTCGTTATTTATTTATGTTTATGTTGATTTCAATAAATCAATAATTGTGACAAAAAGGATGGTCGTAGTGAAGACCACGATTTGATGACAGCGCAACGGCCATAGATTCCATAGGGCTGCGCCGTCTTGTTACATGCACAGCTCAGAGGGTTAGGTAGCAAGTTGGCTAGGCTAATTTCCTGCCTCTCTAGCTGCCAAGCCGTGAGTCGCTATCACCGCTCGACAAGTTCGATGGGATTCGAATTCGGACCGGCGGGCGGATAAAGATGACCGCTTTTCCAGCCAACCAAGTCCACGACTTGGCAACTGAAGACAAGCGTCTGATGTTATTATATGCTTGCAAGAGCACGTGGCCACTTTACGGTGGTGTTTATTTTGAAATTTAATCATTTTCATATATTTATCTAGATGTTTTGGAAGGCTCATATATTTTGCTTTTGTTTGAATAAAAATACTAAGGGTTTAGAAGTCAATGGGAAAGGTGTGAAAAAAAAAAGATTTGGTATCTATGGTAGGATTAGGATAGAAAGGAGTATGGGCTGACGTGCCCCACCTTCCTACCTTAAATAAGGTCAAAATTATGAAAGGAATATTCCTTAATTGTTGAAAGTTAGTATGTAAGTGTTGATGGAAGAGAAGGGAGAAATCCCGAAACTTTGATGTGAGAGAATTTTTTGTGTATATATGATTTTAAATTGAAATTTAGAAGGATTGTTCCTTGTGTGATTACCTTTCCAAAATGAGTTTGCAAGTTTGATTTGAAATTGTGATGCAAAAGTTATGAGTGTTTGAATTTTGAAGTCAAAAAGCCAAACTATGAAAAAAGGCTGAGACTTTGATAAGCCATAGTTTATGATCTGTATATCATTTTGCAACAAGATTTAGAAGAAGTATTGATCTTGATCTTAACTCTCTAGAAAGTCTTTAAATTTGAGATTTGGAGCTTGGAAGAGAAAATTATAGAGGTGTGAAGAATTGGAGGTGGCTGCTGTTTTGTTATGAGAAGCCCAAAACTTTGAAGAGCTACAGCTTTTGGACAATATGAAATTATCTTTTCAAATTTTTAGGAGTGATAGTTTGTTGTTTTCGTTTTTTGAATTGTCTTCAATCATTCTATTTGGAGTTTTATTGAAGAAGTTATAGTGTGTAGAAGTTGGGGGTTTGGGTGTTGTTTAAAAAATTGAGAGCCACACTTTGATTGACTAGAATTTTCGGACAAAGTTTTATTTTGAAGTGAAAATTTTACGGATTGTAGCTAGTAATATCATCTTTCCAAATTGACATCAAATTTTCATGGATGATGTGTAAAACAAAAGTTATAGAGGTTTATAAAGGCAATGTTTAGTTTGCAAAGTGGAAGAAAAGCCTCTACTTTGAACTCGCATAACTTTTGAATAGTAGTTTAGATCAAGTTGAAATTTACAAGTGTGTTAGAAGGTTGGAAGAGCTTTTCAAATTGCTATTACATTTAACATTTGGATTTTTGAGCCATTTGTGATATTAAATAAAAAGCTGCAGTCTTTCTAGGACTTATTATTTGTGATTTTTTTTATTGTTTTTATTAAAACATGAAGACTTGGAGACTGAAGACTGAAGATCCAAAAAGTAAAAATCAAGACCAAAGAAAACTTTAGTCGGCAACGCACAATCGCAACAAGACACCCCGCGTGTTCCCATGGTGCTCCTCTCAACTTGACAACGTATTCATATTTGGTCAAAGATGAATCTAAACAACAACACAATACATCAAACATTCAAGAAGAATGCCACATTTCAATTGTGCAATTTTAAAATAATTCAAATTGCTTAAAAAATACGCTTAAATTGTTTCTCTATACGGTAATAGTACAATTGTACTATTTGAGAATCCATTGAAATTATGCTATCAATTTATTTAAAAAGAATCATTCTACATTTAAGGCCAATTTTTGATTGCTTTCACCAATCTGATTTTCCGTAACAATTATCAAATTTCTTGTAGAACCATTTCAGGGTAGCAAAGAAAGTGGGATTTTTTACCCTTTTTGTCCATTTAGCTACACCTTGTGATTGCTATTTTTGTCTATTTTGAGTGAAACTAGTCTTGTTAGAAAAGTGGAAAACCCTACTTTCTAGAAATGTAATGCTCTTCTCAATTAAAGCTTGCATGAAGCATTAACATTCAAAATCACACAAGCATGAAAAACTAGAGATTTTCCATACATGGCTCACTCAATCATTATAATATTTCACCTCCAACGGTAGATCTAGCTGAAATTTTTATACATTACAACAAACAAGGTGTTCTACACATTTGTACGGTTGGATTATTCAAATTGGGTCTATATTTGATTCAAATGCACATCTAGTTTTATTGCCCCGGTTTCTAATGGATTTTGGGAAAATGTGTGTGGTCTTTAAAAGGGTTAACTTTTGCAGAACTTCTCAAAATCTATAGCCTGGGCGGCTGATTCCTTACACTTACACTGGTGTTTCTGTCGCTCTTGTGTACCCAAACCCATACGACGGCCAGGCAAGGTCTGACCAGAGTTCCATACTCTTGCAACAACCTGAGTTGAGTGAGTTCTCTCAGTACCAAAAAACCTGTTATTCTCTAAAACTGCAGAGAAATAGGAATGAATACCAGATGGCCTCGTAGTTGGGCTTCGATCACAGGTCTACGTGATGTTTTGTATCCCAAAACGTAGAGGTAAAAAGTAAAATCAAGAGCATATTCAATTCGTATACTAACTGTTAGCTCCTCAGGGCTGTTATATAATAGACGAAGTACGAAAAAACAACATAAGAAGACAGATAAAAATAATAATTAAGTGAGCATGAAAACCCAATCTCCACAATGAGGTGGCACATGGCCATTGCAATCGGCATTCTTCGGATGAAATGCAGTGACAGGATACATCTGCGTCCAGAAAGCCATTCAACCCCCGTACCATCACCCTCACGCCAAGTTAATAAGCCAGGAACACTGACAAATTCCGAAAAACATTAAAATTTCTAGTTTTGTTTCTAGCAAGTAAGCTGGTCCTAATTTTTTTGTTGAAACATCAATAAAAGTGTATGTATTCTCTGCTGAGAAGGTTGCAAACTGGTGGCAATGTTCTAAGCAGGGCAGGGCTTAAGCCCCGCTGGCTGATCTCCAGGGCGATTAGACGAAGGGGGTTTTGGTGGAGGGGTAATGTATCGACTCAGAAGTGCTGAAAGTTTCTCTGTCAGGTCAAAGTTATCTGCCCCAAATATCACACTCGACTTCTGCTTTGTTTCCTGCAATTTGTAACCCCCATTACTTTGTGAATCCTCTCCCTCAAAGTTATGCTACTCTCTCAGAACTATTTTCACACCCAAATCTCACGATTTCCAATGTCATAAGATGTAAGACTTGCTGAAATGATGTTGAAGGGCCACACTGTTCTAGAAAGGTACAAAAACCAAATCCAAAAAAGCTAAAAGCTAAAAACGAGCAGTGAAACTCACTCACCTCCCGAGTTTGTCGATGCGCATTCAGCTCCTTAATGTTGGTCAGAAATTCACTGAACTGTTTATAAGACAAGCGGTTCCTGCATTGAGTATGTTTGAGTAACAGACAACAAAGTTCTACAGTATTACTAAGCACAAAATTAGGTTAAGAAAAAGTTCGAAAAGTGTAAGGGACAACGCTTCGTCTGCTCTTCATGTTATAAGTTCTTTACCTTGCTTGCCGGAAGAATTCCTTGCCGTCAACCCGAGGTGATCTTGCTGCAACCAAGCACCGGTTTTTAATCATGTAATTAAGACAGTAAGGTCATGGACTTGTAGAAATATATGGAAACACACGGTTGCGGAGTATGTTTCATGCTACACTGGCTGTATCGATAGCCCTTATTAACCCCCTAGCTAGCCTCCAAAACTTGCATGTCTCACAATAATAAACTTGCAGTTCCAATTGCACACTACCTGTTTCAAAATAATTGTCTGATGGAATGCGAGGGGTTAGTGGACCCAATGGACTTGTGCTAAGATGCCACGGGGGACTCCACTCAGGTGATGCGCCTGTAGATGGTAATAATGCCATAGAATGATACAAATCACAGACACATTATATATTTTAATATACCGTCAGTTATTTCCCACATGCACTTTCAAGCTTTGAACGACAATACACATCATCTATACCTGCACTGCTGACACATCATCCTGATTAGCAAGGAACCATCACTTCGTTTAGTCATATAGCGTACTTACTATTATTATTCTCCATTGCAAAAAAGACCATTCTCGTACTAATCAATCCAAAGTACTAAACAAAACAAAAACAGCAGGTGTTCGTTATAATTGCACTACCGACCTCATAAGGGTTCAAACTGGCGGTTGAATATCTATAGGAGTTTGAAACCATTCACTTAGGAAGCGCTTTTGTTTATCAAATGTGGAAAAGAAAGAAGAAGTCAGACCCTACGTTTTCTGAATGAAAGTTACTACAACCGAGACTATTATTAGCTTCCAAAGTGGAACTTTCTAATTTTAACATGTTGGGCACTTGGGGGTTTAAGTTGTTACCTTGCAAAGAAGTCATAATACACGGTTAGTAGTGATTCACAGTAATAGTTCAAAATTTTGACTAGAACCGCAAAATAATGGTTGCATGAAAACTAGGAATGAGACTGAATTTGAGTTTAGTGCGTGAGTGGCAACATACGCTGATCTGAGTCGGGACCTACGGATTTGTCAGCCACTATGGACTCTGGAGGAGGAGATTCTGGGCACTCAGGGCAATCCGATTTCCTGCACGAAAATGGTCCTTCTCCTGAAACCAGCGTTCCACCAGCATAATCATTAAAAACCGACGTTATTGAATTTGTCTGTGCCCTACATATAAGCATGGAAACTATGAAATACAATGGGAAAAAAAAACCAAATGCAAAGCAAATGGGCTAATAACAGGAGAAGGTCTGCAGGTTAGTACAGACGTCTCTTCGGAGACTGGATCTGACACAAGCCTCTTTAGCAGAGTTCATCAGTCATCTCATTCTTTGGGTCCAAAGCTCGTGCTCAACGCAGTGGACTACGATTGATACAAATTCATAATTTCAGACAAGCGAGGGTTTAAACGAGGAATCCGCTAAAAGAGAAAAAAATCAGACTGTTTGATTGTACATTTCTTTTCTGTACTTAATTAGTCTTTCTTACTTTCTCGTTTTGAGAAAGGCGGTGATGCACTCTTGGGCTCAGGGGGCAACGACGAGCCACAGGGAGATGCTGGTGGGCAAGGTTTTCTTCCGTCATCAGCCTGGCATCAACATTGATGAAGATATTAGCAAGGATAAAATCTGCTCACAATACTTCAAACAAAGAGCTCTGCAATCTCTTACTCATTTTGGCTCAAAGTCAAAAATGTTCATGGGCAGGAAATGTACTTATAGGAAATACTGCTGAAAATCATACCGCAGACATGTTGCAACATGCTAAACAGAAACTCAGTCACGGCTCTTACCGAGCCACCACCGCATTCTGAACTCGCCTCCAGTGATTTCATCAGCGCTTTCTTAAAGTCGTCCAACTGTCTCTCTCACAGACACACACACACATTCTCCAGGTCAAAATCAACCAGTAGTATTTTTGACGCCGACAAAGCACTTGTTTCCTCACAGATGCTGCATTTGGCTGTGTTAAATTATTGGGACCCGAAACAGAAAACCAACGGTTTTGAACCTAAAACAACAACTCTGCGAAAAAACATAATGAAGTAAAGAACAATTCAGAGAATTAAGAAGGAACGTCTGGCAGTTTAAATGCAACTCATTCTTGTAGGATATGTAACCTTTGCATGTACTGTACTGGGCTACCTTTGAAACTTGGCACATCAGCTTCTTTACTTGACCTGAGAGCGTGTCGTTGTCTTTGACCAATTTTGCCTGCAGGAAACACGACACGAAGGTTGCACAGAAATTCATTAGAACATGCTATTGAGAGCACAGTCAAGAGGTATTTGGACACTTTCCTAATCTGGTACTGTAGGACGTGAGGAACAACGCAACTATTAATTGGAAAAGAAAAGAATTGGTAACCAAAGACATGTACAACACTAAAAGAAAAACGAAGGTGCCAGAAGAAATGAGAAATGAGATTCTGCGAGTACCTGTCCCTCGATAGCAATAGTCAGCTTGGCCGTAGTTTCTGCCAAAGTGGTTTCGGCTCCAACAACACGTGCCTGCAGGCTTCCAATGACGGCATCTTTCTCCGAAATCTTAGACCTCAAACTGGACGTCTCGGCTTCGAGCTTTGCAACACGACCGTTAACAGCGAATTGAACGACCTGCTGTGCGACCTGCAATTGCTGGTCAGGGTCCTTCGGCATCGCAGCAACGACGGCGCTCAAAAGGTTATTCTCGCTCCCCTTCCCCATCGCTCGCTGCTTCTACTTCTTCCTTCCCTGCGGCATAAAAGCTCAGGAAAGAGCACGCCCTCGTTGAATCGCCAGGAAAAGTGCTCCTCTGGAGTGCTTACTGGATGACCAAGGATGCTAAGCCCGGCTTAAGCCCTCACCGAGCATGGCATAGGCTTTAGAGAAGGATAACTTCATGCGACACCATTCAGAACACCTGTTGGGAAAACCGTTACTTTCCATTGAAACTGCTTGCTCTGATTTCCCATGTCAGACAGACAGAGGTTCTGATGGTTGCAAACCCTCGAGTCAGCAGCGGACTGTTCCATAGGCCAAGTTCTATTAGTTTTCAGAGGGCATTAAGAAGCAAAAAGGAAAAAAATGAGGGAGCGTTTGAACTTCTCCACTTTTCTATTAAACAGCATGTGTCGAGACTTCGGCCCTGGATCCAACACTGTCGGTAGAAAAGGTGGTTCCTGAAAGCCCACCAATCTGACTCTTCAAGTTGAGGGCGAACAGCTGGTGTCCCACATGGTGACATGGGTGGTGCACTCTGCTCTGCACGATGACCTGGTGAACTTCTACAATAGACTGAAATCACAACCCTTCAGCCATCCCTCGTCAACTTCTTTGCCCCTCGGCTTGTGAAACTGAAATCCAATGCATGCAGCAGCCCTAACCCTAACCCTAAACCTAATACGTGCTGCAGTCAATTCTTCAAGTCGACAGCAAACCAAGTTCGCACAAGTAATCGCACATTTGATAAACAAAGAAATCCCTCATGTTGGACTGGAGAAACTTTACTTAGAAGCAGAGCATGTGTCCTACGTAGAGCACATTTCAAGAGCTCAGCAACTTAGGTACATTCAAAAACAAGCCAGCACGAACAACGGTCCCACAGTTTCCAAAGAGGCGATGCGTGTTCTTCGAGAGATGACTTAGTTGAAGGCCTGAAGCCTAGAATGATAACAGTGGTCGACACACAAAGTAACTGAAACTTAGACAGGATGCCACGTCTTGCTTTGTATATTAGTTCCCCATTGCAATCCGTCACTTCTACAATACTTTCCGCCATGCCTTCAGGCAATATGAAAAGGGGTCTACATGAAAAAAATTTGGTGGGGACTGGTTCCTAGAATCTTGGTACAAATGGACCAAAGTCCCTGAGGCTCATAACTACTAGAGTACTCATGCTTGGAAGCATCTAAACGCAGCCGAGGGTGGGTGCGAAATAGGTACGGATTTCACCTAAAATAGATAAACTACCAGACTTTTCTATACAGCTACAAGGAAGTGCCGCAGTATGGCGTATGCAGACATACAAGCCGTGTAGTGATCAAACACATAATTGTCAACACTAAACCCATTGAAACGCCGAAATGTGTGGTCTTCAGATCAACCCCCTTGGGTGCTCGGCGGCCTCCAAGCACACGGGACCATGGGAAAAGGCTGCCACCTGCCAGGACGATCCCATATTCAAGCCCGCTAGGACCAACTCCAGTTAGTGCTACACAGATAGCTCCAATGGGAGCTGCCAAACAAGTGAAAGTTGCTGCTACAGAGGAACTCTTTATGCTCCCTGTGGCTCCATACACTAAGCTCCCCACACCAACTCCACGCGGTAGCCCGTGAAGTGCCACAGGAAACACCAAATACCGGTTGTACCCACTCTTAGCAGCAACACCCATCGCTAGTCCCTCAACAAAAGTGTAAAACCACATCATAGTAGCAGCCAGATAAGCACGCCGTAACATAGGGCTCATCAGAGAACCAGGTAGGAAAACCTCTCCCTTCGCCTTGGTTTTGGATTCGACATACTTTCGAAGCAGAAAGTGCAAAATCGTCCCGGTACAAAAAAGAAGGAAAGCCTGAAAGATATTCATCTTCCCATCCAGTAGCATTTGTAAAGGTTTCCATAACGCTACCACTACGGCAACACCGTCTCCAATTCCAGTAGCCATGGCGACTGGCAGCTTGACGGAGCTCACTAGCAGCATGTGGATCACGGCCCCGACCAAAGGGCCGACTCCAAAGCTTAGAGACGCCAAAAACATATCAGGATGGCCTTCTTCGCTGCCATCCAGCAACGCACTGAGAGCCTCCATGAACGTCACGGCAAGAGTAGCCGCGGTGGCGACCTCGGATTTGCCTGCATCCTTGAAACTGTCCGGCATCACTTCGGCCATGACCATCCAGATCATGCAGCCCCCTGCAAAGCCCATACAGAAAGGCAGAAATCGGTGGAAGGCTTCCGCACATAAGAAGGCAGGAACGGCGACCAGTGGCTGTGGTAACGATGTGAAGATGCTCCACAACATGCACTGCTTCGGCGACAAGCCTTGGGACGAAAGCAGCAAGCTCACAGCTAACCCCTCGGGAATGTTGTGCACCGCAATGGCGATGGTGACCATCAAGCCCTGAGATAACCCCTTGGGACCTGCAAACGAGACCCCGACTCCTGATCCTTCACCGAAAGAATGCAACGTCATGATGGAGACCACTAAAATCATTTTGGGCACATCCGCGCCCTTGACATCCAGCATGCTCACTTCGCCAAAATTGTGATGCACAAATTGCTGACTCAGGAGGATGAACAAGCCGCCGGCTAAGATACCGATCACCACCCAGCTGCCGCCTCCGTACTTTTGCCCTTCTTGGATGAGATCGAAGCTGGCTGCAAGCATCACGCCGGACGCCACCCCGTTGCAGATGCCGCCCCATCGGGGCTCCAGCTGCACGAAGAAGAAGGGCACTGCACCCAGCCCCGTTGCAACAGCCATAGCCAGGGTCAGCCATGCCACTGTCGAAACCGGCACCTTTGGACCTGGAGCAATACCTAATTGCTCTCCTACATCCAATTTGCTATGGATGGCTCCCGATTTCTCCTGCGCTCCATTTTCCCGAGAAGCCTCCACTGGAGCGATCAACAAGAGAGTGATAACCGCAAGAGCTTGCACGGCCCGGTATGCAGAGCTACGGCTCCTCAACATACTGGTGCGGCTCTCCATCGACACCATAGCTGTGCCTCGGATTTGACCCTGGCACCACTTTCATCGCCTTCCTCTACCGCCGAGAAACAGCATCATCATCGTCATCATCATCTGAGACGCATGTTCCATATCGTTAGTAGAACCGCGCACATGAAGCTTAGGAGAGCCCTGCGGGTTTGCTCCCTCGCGCCCTCACGGCGCAGAGCTTACGGATTATGCCGTGCGACGTAGCATATGCGAGCCGCAGCTTGCGGGTTTGCTCCCTCGCGCAATTACGGCGCAGGGCTTACGGATTATGAGCTTGACGAGCTTGACGCTTCCTACGCTTTGTTTACTCGCACGTGAAGAAACTTCAATTAACAGTCAGCAATTTTCAAAAGCACCCTTCTCACAACTTTTCAGCAATTGAACTCCTTTGCAACAGAGGTTCTTCTCCTCTCTCGGTACAATAGAGCGCCTCTGAAGAGACAAGACAGGAACAGAGTGAGAGAGAAAGTTAGGGTTATATCTTTAGGTGATATTAACCCTTGAACGACTAAAAGGCCGTGACCTGTACAATATGGGATATTTTTCTTGTATTTGGAATGGATTCATACCTCTATTACATTTGGGTTCAATAAAGAAGTTGGAGAATAGATCAATGTGGTTCTAGTGAGCTACTTGAAATCCCAAATTAAAATTTCTTATTAGTAACAAACAAAAATTATATATCAGTATATATACTATGCCCAATGATCATCTAAGGGTTAAGGTAGATGTACCCATTCTTGGCCTTTTCCCAATTTTGACCCTTGTGTACCTAGGGTGTTGATTTTAGAACTAAAATGAACACCTTGGGTACACATGGGCCAAAATTGGGAAAAGGCCAGGAATGGGTATATCTACCTTCGCAATTGCTACTCTGCATTTAGCATTAGAATATCTTTAAGATTTTCACATGTTAGATAGAATGCAAAGTACACTTTTAGTAGGTATACAAATTGCATGTATGTGATAATATCACAAAGATTGGAGATGTGATACTACAAAGGTCATTATGATTTTACTAGTATGACTAATGGTTATCACTTGCTACTTTATGCATTCACCATTGGAATTACAATATTTTAGGATTTTAATACATTAGGTACAATGCAAAGTTGCTTCAATGTAACAAATGTTTCAAGTCATTTTGTAAGTAGCAATAGAAAAGTGAAATCATGAAAGTCAAAAGCTCCTTGAAATCACAAAATTTTGAAAAGCAATGAAACGTGAAGCAAAGAGAAGCAATAAAATTGCGACTTCTTTAATATCACCATGTGCACCCTCTCTAACATCACCTGAATTTCAACAGCTATGTCCTCACTTTCTATGATGTCACAAAGATTGAAAATGTGATATTACAAAGGTGAGTGTGATTTTAGTGGTCTAATTATGGAACTTTTTAGAAGGGAGATATTGGCATTAATGTCTCGGGGAGGTCACAAGCCCATGTTTTAGAAACTATGTGAGTTAAAAGATAGGGTCCATTTAATTCAAAGAACAAAAGAATCATATAATATGTAGAGCTAACATAGGGTTTTTGAAATTCTATATTCTTTAATATATATAAAATAAGGTATGTAAAAACATCAAGTAGTATGAATTTTTATTAATAGATTAGCCTTGACAAATAGGGGTTGTGAAAAATTTATAGTGTTGTTTGTTGCTCTCCATGCTAGATTGTTTTAAATATATGCCATAGAACTGTGAAATATCAAATACTTGTTAATAAAAGTTGTCACTTAAACAATGGCCTTTTAATTCATATGCTTGTAATTGGTTTAACGTTATATATCATATGCATATATGTAATAAAAATATATTTTTTGAAGGATAATGGAGATAGAATAAAATTGAATAAACATATTTTATACATAAAACAAGACATAAAACAATTTCATTTAAAAATCAAATGTATGTATTTACAAAATCACATAGAGTACTAGAAATATGTTTCACATAGCTTTTTATTTAAAAACACAAACATATCAAATACCATATTTTAGATAAATAGGCCTATTTTAAATACCCTCTTGACTCAAGTGCATACTATGAAATTACAAAGAAGGATCAATCTGAGATTAATATTTGATATTTGATAATGAAGAAGATAGTGGTTCTCAAGTGATTCAAGAAAAGGATTGGAAGTTTGATTGCAACCTCTTCAAGTAATCAAATTGGGAGTTTTTGCAATGCCAATTAAAAAAAAATTCTTAAACAACGCTTAAAGGACTTGCAAGTAGATGCATGAAAAGTGGGGAAAAACAAATGTCATTTATCAAGAAGAAAAGGCCAAACAAAAACAAATTGAAGCATTATCTTTTACTTGGACACCATAGTATGAGATAGTTGACAATATTTTATGTGGTACTACTAAAATTCATAGTGTGCCTCTTAATGTTAATCAAGAACTTGATTTAAAAACTTCATGATGCTTATAGTATTAATGATGATGATAAAGGCATTTTGCCTAATAAGGTAGAAGCATCCATAAGCGCTGTGTTCTCACTTCTCATGGCCGTCCCTTGACAGTGGCAAGGGCTAATCAATAAATAAAAAATGGTTGTAGGTGACTGAGTAATGGTTATGGGTGATGAAGTGATGGTTGTGGGTGACTAGCATGAGGTTTTGAGTACCCATCTCACTATTTAAGAACCAACAAGCCTTGTTTTTAGCATCTCTTACACATGGTTCTTACAATTTCAGTGATTTTGGACTTTGAAAAATCTTTGTGAACAAATTCTTACAATCGGAACCTTAAAATTGATGCCAATATTTTTGGTTTCCACTTCCTAACTTACATACAATATTTTTTTCAAATTTAGTCAATTGTTTTACCTACTCCAAAACCCTTATTTCCACGCTTATGGGTGCGCCTACCTTAGTAGTTATCTTTCTCCAATTTTAAATTCTACTTCTTTACCATCATCTCACACACGAGCAGTCAATTGGCCTAAATGTGAAGGATAAATGAACAAAAGTAGAAATAGGAAAAAGGAAATGCTTATAGAAGATGAATCCATTGCCATAATTCTTACTATCTTTTTAATAGAATTTAAAAGTAAAGAAGATGAAATTTCAAATTATTGAAAAGTTGATAGAAAATAAGAAAGAAAATAGAGAAAGTGATTTAAAGGGTCAACTTCAAATGATAGTTTTGTTTATTGGAGCCTCGAGCTTTGAAGGTCAATGACTCTTCAACAAAAATTAAAGTAATATAAGTGATTGTGCATTGTTTACATTTAGAAGTTTTGTTTTCTAATCTTTTATAAAGTTTTATTTTATTTGATATTTTACAAATTTCAAACACAGTGGACAAAATATTAACTCCTAAAGGTCCAACTATCCCTTCAAGGGATAAATGGATTTTGGGCATGTATCTATAGCTAAACTAGTTTGTGTGGTTTTTTGAAACTTTTATGGAAGGTGAGGAATTCTAAGACCTACGCAAGCATCTAATTTTTTCTTCATTTCAACATTTATTGAAAAAGTTATGAAGAATTTCCTAAAATTAAGCAAGAAGGGACAATTCAGGCATGGCCTCTCCTTTGTAAGCGGATGTTGACTCAAAAGATGATCAGCTCTTGTGGACACAAGGTGTGAACACTTGGGTAAAGGAGAGTAGAGTGGAAGGTGCCCATCTTGGGGGACTCCCAGACCTCCATTCTTTTTGCCCCTTGTAAAATTCAGTACTTTAACCCTTTGAGTAGTTTGTGTACTTGTTTTTTTTTTCCCTATGTTTTAGTGGGCTAATTAGAACCCTTGGTTTCCACCGTTATGATCAATGTGATTTGAATTTTTGAAATTTACATAAAGCCTCCAATTTTGTCTAGTGTATATGCATATTTCGTGACCTTTTGACATTGCAAGATTTTACAAAGTATGATTCACACCTCCAATGAATTCATTTGAAAATTCTCCCACACATATCTAACTTGGTCTTCTACATAGAAAAAATAAACCTCAACTTTGCGTAGAGCACTTTATTTGATATAGGAGCGGTCAAAGGCTTTTGAAATTTTTGGGTAGCAAGGAAATAAACTTTTTTTTCACTTCAAATGTCAATATCTCACTCCTCTACATCTAGAATGAGCTGATTTTTTTCCCACAAATACCTCCCATAATCTAAGGCAAGATCCTATGGTTGGATTTCCAAAACAAACTGTTTTTTCCTAATTTTCTACTTATTCTCACAAAAGTGACAGTTTTCAATGACTTTCACAAAAAAAGGGCTTGGACCTTTAAGGGTTAAAAAAGAAGTTAGAGTACAAATATGGTTGTGTTGGTATTGGAAATGTAAATAAAATGTAATATAAATGTAATTACAATCATCCATTATTAGAGTTTTTTAAAATTAATTGAAAAAAAAATTTCTTTCTAAGTTAGTTTTTTTCATGTTTTACATGTTCTTTTTTTAACCATATGTATTTTTGCAATTTCAAATCCAACAGTCAAATTTGTACGCAAATATACATTAGTCACATGAACAATTGATTCCATAATTTACAATAATTAAGTAACCAATAACATTTTATGCTAATTTTAGCTGCTTTTTCAACTCTAAAATTGAATTCTTTAATTTATGTTATCTCCTTTTTAATATCCCGAATGATTATTTGTAAAAAAAATTTCATCAAGACTAAAAAATTTAAGGACTTTAATCTTTTTTGTTCATAATGATATTAGTTGAGGAATTGTTATAGTGAAGTGAAGGTCCATACTCTACTTCCTCTGTTACAAAATATAAAAGTCTACTCTTTCTCAAACAGTTCTTTTACAACTACTAACTTCTTCTTCTTTTTAATTGTAGTTTTCCGGATTTTCTTTATTGTCGTTTTATTGTGCAATGTTGCAACCCATTCAAAACCTAAAATTTATTGTATGTTAGCATCAACATTCTCATATTTATTGTTACATACATCAACCTATAAGTACCAAATTACAATCAAGCTAAGAAGATCCCAAGATTGGTGAGATTGTACATACACTACAAGAAAAAGGGCCATTTTTGGACTAAGGATTTTGACTACCAAAACACTAAAACGACTACACTTTTGTGACTAGAATTTATGACCATATGTAGTCATACATAATTAATTTATGATTGAATAATTTCATTTTGTCATAAATAATTTAATTTATGACTATGTGTAGTCATAAATTAAATTATTTATGACGAAATGAAATTATTCAACCATAAATTAATTATGTATGACTACATATGGTCATAAATTCTAGTCACAAAAGTGTAGTCGTCTTAGTGTTTTAGTAGTCAAAATCCTTAGTCCAAAAATGGCCCTTTTTCTTATACTGATATTTTTTGGTGTTTTCTTTGATTGCTTTAAGTATCGCCGCGCTAACGGTGGTAATTGAGTAGTTGATGTGGATTGCTATCAATGTAATGAACCGCATCTACAAATCTCAAATAATATTACATTCAAAAAACAAGTGATTAGTAATTTGATATGCTCCTTACACATAATGCATACATCCTTTGAACTCAAATTGCGTAGCTTCAGCCAAACGGCAGTAATCACTCCTATGTTTAAAATTTGCATGAGGAATATTGATTGCTTTGGTGAGCAGGATGGATATCATAATATGTTCATTGTTATTTCATTTTATTCTTGTTCAAGTCTTTATTTTTTCAACTCTAAAGTGCACAACATTTTTATTCCTTTGTCTTTGGTTCTCTAGAAATACTTATACCCCGCCTTGTACATATAAAGTAGAAGTTTCACTACTTTTTTATTTTGTGTAACCCAACCACTAGTCATCCAAATTCCACTCTTGTTTTTCTATCATATATTTCTACTTCATCAATAACAAATTAGAGGGAAGACAAGATTATTTTCTGGACTGCAATTATAAAATGATTTGGTTTTAGCTATTCACGTAACCATTCTTACATCACTAGTAGAAAACTCCATCTAAAATTATAGAAAATTAACAGTTTCTTGCTGTTTTGGGCACTTGCACATGCTAATTGACTAATTTAACATAATTTTGTAAAAAACTATCTACATTCCGTTGATTTACACACCATTGTCTAAATCAACACAAATTTTAGAATCTTTCAAATTTTATTTTGGAATCTTTGAGAATATTTGAGAATCTTTGAGAATCTTTTTGGAATCTTTTTGGATCTTTGTGAATCTTTGAAAATCTTTTAGGAATTTTTGACAATTTTTTAGAATTTTTGAAAATCTTTTTGGGATCTTTTTGGAATCTTCAAGAATCTTTTATGAAACATTGAGAATCTATAGGAATCTTTTGAGAATCTTCAAGAATCTTTGAAAAATTTTAAGAATTTTTGAGAATTTTTGAAAATCCTCTTGGAGTCTTTAAGAATCTTTTGAGAATCTTTGATGATCTTTGGAATCTTTGAGAATCCTTTTGGAATCTTTTTGAAATCTTTTTGGAATTAACCCCTAAAATTCTTTCGAGTTTAGAGGCTCAAAACTGCTTCAAAATACTAGTCCCCAAACTAGGGTCAAAATATTCATTGACACTTACTTTTTCACAAATCCAACCATAGGATCCTTTAGTTGACTTGCATAGCTACATTATCCCAAAATTTTAGAATGAGTATCCCCACCAATTGCAAGACCAATGTGCCCAAACTTCAAAATGTAGGTTTTTCTAATCCTTCCAAAAGGTGAAGTTTTGTTTTCAAACTTTTTAGAGAAAAACACGTATGTTGTCTTTCTTGTGCAATTTTGGCAATATGTTGGAAAATGGGTTGAAAGCATATATAAAAAAATTTAATCAAAAAAAATTGGATTCATTTTTACAAAAATTGTAAAGTGAAAAGTATTGATGAATGAAAGATATAACTAATATGCTAATAAGTTTTGGAAGAATTTGAAAATTGTTAATCCCAATGGTGAGAATGCTCTAACATACAATTAGTAACTTTCCTTTTCATTTTCATTTGAAATTTTTCAAAATTGAGGGTAAAAGATAACTTTATATGTTTATTCTACCCTCTTCCTACCTTCATTGCCTGCAAAATAAAACTCGTTTTAACTCTTACCTCATTATTTGGAATTGAGTGATTCAATTTTTTTTGGGTAGGTATCATTCCATAGAATTATAAAAAAATAAAAATAAAACTTTTAGAATATATTTTTTGCTGCCCGATTTGACATTGAAATTGAAAAAACCTTCTAACTTTTGCATTACTTATCGGAATGACATGAAATAAAGCTTCACATGTAGATTATGATGAGTAGCATCCATCTTAAAAATTTCATGAAAAAGTTCCAAATTATGAAGTCAATAGAGCCTGCCCAAGTTCTCATAAAGCCCAAAGTGGGCTCCTTGGGCCTTTAGGGGTTAAAATACATCAAAATCTTTATAAAAATAGAATCTTCTAGAATCTTTTTATAATATTTTAAAATTCATTAAAATACTTCAAAATCTTATACATATAAATACCCTTACAATCTTTTTGGATTGTTTTTGGAATCTTTTTAGAATCTTTTTGAACTTCACTGAAATATATTTAAATTTTAAAAAATAAAAGAATCTTTCAACTTCTTTTAGAATCTTTTGGAGTTTTTGTTGTATATTGAATTTTATTTTTCACTTTTCACAATTTGACATGATTTGAAGTTAGTAGACTTTAAAGTATACTAAAAAAATGCATGTTTATGAATACTTGGTTTTTTTGGTTGTTTTGGTTGGGTTAATTGAATTTAATTTTTTGTTGAAATCCGTAGATTTTTATTTAGATTAATAGATTTATGGCCATGTGAATAATAAAGTGAACTCAATCAAATGCTATCAAAATAATAGAAAAACCCAAGTTTCTACTAGTGATGACCAAAACAACAAAAAATCAACATTTTTTTGTTGATTTTGAACACTTTTGGACACAACTTGACTAATTCAACAAAATTTCATACAGAGTGTACAACATATTATTGTATTACATACCACAATTTTTTTATGAAATAACATTAAAAAATGCCCCTCAATTCTTTGAAAAAATGAAGTACATCCTTCAAAGATTTAAACTATCACTATAAGGGAAACTGTCCAAAATGACAAAAATATGTCCAAATCAACATGGCTAAATGTACATAAATTGACTAGTTTGACAATCTTTTTGTCATTTTGGACACATTTAGTCAATTTGGGCATATAAGTTAGGACACAATTTCTTGTAGTGTATCAAAAATACCCTTGACTTTTTGAAAAATACCAATTATACCTCTAATATTTTGGGGAAATATTAAAAATGCTCCTCAACTATTTTGAATTATCAAATATATCCTTCTGCTATTTGAAAAATATTTTCTATTGGTTTTGTATAAAAATTCCAATTAATCTTTATTCTTGGATTTTGAAAATACCATAAATACCTCTAGTTTTTTTGTGACTTTTCATTGCAATTCTATTTTAAATAGAAACAAAAACAATAAAAAAAAACTATGCAATTGATGCAATAGTTTTTGCAATGAAAAATCTATACGCAAAAATTCTACAAAGAGTTTGAACAACTTGACATCAACTATAAGATTGAGTTTGCATTTAACTTGATTCTATGTTTTGTAATTTTCATTGTCATTCTAGTAATTACAAAAACTGGTAATAAAAAACCGTGAATTATGGGAACTTCCAATATCCTCAAAAATAACTGAGGGTATAGTTTAATTGATATTCTTACATAAAACCAGAGGTAATGTTTATATTACAAATAACACAAGGGTATTTTTTAGATTTCAAAATAAAAGAACATTTTTGGTATTACCTCAAAATACTAGGGGCATAGTTGATATCCCTACAAATAGCAAGAGTATTTTTGATATTTTCCCTTCTTTTATTAACTAGATCAACAACAAAAAATTCTTATGAAATATCATTGGAATCTTTAAAACATCTTCAAAAATCTTCAAAATATTATTGAATTTTGTTAAATCTTTTGGATCCTTTGAAATTTTGATTGTATAATTGCAAGGTATTTGTTTCCATAACTATTCAAATTTTGATGTTATTTAAAGCTAGCAAACTATAGAGGCTATTTTCACCTAATACGAGTTTTGTTCTCAAAAAATTTAAAACTAGATTTTTTAAAGAAATGAAGCCAACCTTCACTTGTAACAATCATTTTGAGATTTATGTATTCCAATCAAAAGTTATTAAGTAAAACCAAAATGGTGGAAATAAATAATTTTTTACAAATTTCTGAACACCCTCTTTGATTTTTGCTCATAACTTTTGATTCAAGATCTGAAATCTGAAAAAAATTGTTGAAGCTAAAACTAGATTACATTAAACATCTTTTTGTGGTTTTAAATTATCTAAAAAAAAGTCATTTAATAGGCTAAAATAGCCTCCAAACTTAAGCAAATACAATACAAGTAAGTTTTCAATCCCTATGTGTGCATGAGCCCATGGGGGTGCTCTAGTGGTGGGGGATATGGCCTCTCACTCACAAGGTTGGAGGTTTGAACCTTACCTCTAGTTGTAGAGCGTGACCGGTTGCAGTGCGTGACCAATTGGTCCAATTGGCAATGACAGGTCAGACCGAGTAGCCTTTTTTATTTTCTCTAATTTTAAAATTTTCTTTTAGAGAAAATTTCTTATTGGAAAAAACAACAAATAAGAAACATAAAAATAACAAAAAATCAATACAAAACAACAGAAACTCAACACAAATCAACAAAAAAGCATCAAACCCTTGTTAAAAAGTATCCAAACTAACACGTCCAAAGCAACAAAAAAAACCAACAATTTGTAGTTGGTTTTCTATTGATTTTGTGCTAAATTTTCTAGTAGTGCAATAATCCAAAATTAGTTGGATACTCCAATTGTGCATTCTAGGCAATGCTGTTTCATTTCTCTACTTACAAACTTTGTTAATCATTTGTGCATGCTTATATACACACTTGTGCTTTTAGTGCTTCAAAAAGTACATTGATACGTTAAAATGCAAAGTGTGTGTGCAATTAGTGCAAAAGAAATCAATAATTGTATTCAGAAACCAAATTAGATCAACTCCATTATATTAGTGGTTGCTTTTTGGTTTCATTCATTTTATGTAAATGCATTTCTCTTTTAAGATGTACAATGCATGGTTTTTATGTTTATCCAAATAAATAAAAGTTGGGCATAAAAGAATAAAAATAACTATGTTGTACAAATAAAAGTTTCAAAAATATAAGAACATTCTACAAAAAGCAAGCACCATGCACAATAATGAAGGATACACCATAATACAAACATAAATTAGGGATTTGTTTAGAAAATTATTTGGTACAAATACTACTTGTAATAAATTGCATGCAATTCTTTAAAATAAAAAATTAACCAAAAAAAATTGTATCAACAAATTTAAAAATCTAATAATAACTCTTTTAAAAAAACATCCTCAAAAGTTGTTAATCATGTAAGGACAAAATTTGTTGAATAAATTCAAAATCTTGCAATTAGAAATGAGTTAATTTTTTTGTATATGTATATGTATATCATAATATTCAGTAGCAATAGTAAATGTTGCCCTCCCTCCAAGAGAATGGTATGGAATATTCTACATCATTCTTTAGCTATAAGGGCACTTGGTTGAATTTGTCAAAGTTTATGAAAGGGAGGTTCAGTCTAGTGCACATATATTGATGTGGGGGCCTAGACATGTCAAGAAAAATAATAATAATAATAAACAAATAATTAAATTTTTGCTAAGATGAAGTTCATGGATGATACTTGAAGAGAGGGAAAGGCAACCTCTCTTCAAGCTATAGAATGATATGATATGATATGATATATATATATATATATATATATATATATATATATATATATATATATATATATATATACATACATACATACATACAAGTCCTCCTTCCCGTTGTACCAATGGACCTTCACACAAATTGTCCTTCTTTCTCTACCTTGGTCTCTCCTTTTTTTGTTTTTGAATTTTAAAATTTGAGAAACATAGAGACACCCAATACTATAGAAAACCTCAAATTCATAATGCACCGCCCATGCCCGTGCCCCCCATCCCAATGCGCTTAATGCCCATGCCCTCTATTTCCATGCCTCCTATCCCCATAATTTGGTTACGAAACCCCATGCATTCACATTCTCATAATTTGGTTATGGATTTGTTGTCCTTAGTTACAAAATTTTCAAGGACTACCACCAAGGACACTTTTGAGGTGTGTTCTGTTATATATATAGATGTATATATATAGGAAATTGTTAAAGCCACACCCAAAATTGCTAATGCCACACTCTAAGGTGTACTTTGAGCATAAATTGTGAGAATTTATTGTTGATTTTTTTGACTTGGATCAAAAACTTGATTTAGTTCTATTGTTCTTAGGCTATATTCAAAAAAAATTGAAGGTGTTTAAGTTTTAGGGTTAAAATACATGTCATTTGAGTTACTTAAAGCAAAAATACATTAAATTAATGGCAATAGTGCAATAAAATTTCAAAAAAAAGTTTGTATTTGTTTTTTTTTTCTTTCAAGAAGATGGTGGTACCGTGCTTGAATGAATGATGAACCAACTAATAAAACAAAATAGCATTAGATTCTCAAATTACATGCTCACAAGGGTGTGGCGTTAACAATTTTGGGTGTGGTTTTAGCAATTTCCTATATATAACTAAATAAATGAATCACTATATTGACCTAACATATGCTAAGAACATATGCTATGCATGATTATGTTTAAAAAGTTGTTTGAGTGTTGATGCCTATTTAAAATTCTAGAAGCAAATCCATAAAAAAGGTTTAGTAGTTAAGAAGGGTAATAATTTGAATCAAATTATCACAAAGCTTAAATATGCAAAAGAAAGTTAATCTTTGTAAATGTTGGTCCATTCTGTGTTTTTTTTTATAAACTAAATTATAATCCAAAATCAAATAGTGCACAAGCCAATATTCATTTTGTAAATAGGTTTGTCATGTAATTTCATAGAAAATCTCTATTAGTACATTAAAACATGGGAATTACTACAGCAACACCCTAAATTGCTAACGTGACACCTCCTCTAAGCATAAAAATGTGATTTTTAATGCGGTTTTTGCTGATTTTTTTATTTGGATCAAAAGATTTGTTTCACCTTTATCATTCTAAGGCTACACTATAAAAAAATAGACGTGCTTAAATTTCAAACTAAAAATATAGGACTTTTGAGCTACATAAAGCATAAATATATCAAAATATAGTGTTGATACAATAATATTTCATTTTTTTTTTGTATTTGTCGTGTTTTCTTTGAAGGAGGTGATAATGTCGTGATTGATGGAATGATGGACCACTTAATAAATTAAAAATAGCACTAAATTATCAAATTTCATGCTCAAAGGGGGTGATATGTTAGCAATTTAGGGTGTCACTGTAGTAATTCCCTAAAATATAAATACTTTAAGATGCAAGAAAATGCTATTAAACATTTTGTGAATTTTATAAATGTAAGGGTGTTGACAATTACTTTAACACAACACAAGGTATGCATTAACCCCAAATGATCGATAGCGTTATGCACCTTATAGCATCTCCTCAAGTGCAGTAAATTTTTTATCAAGGCCAAATGATTTGTTCTTAAATTTGAAAATAAATAAAATCACTTACCTTGATGGGGCAACTTAAGCGTTGTTTCTATTATATTTCCAATGATGATTTTATATATCCCTATTCAAGTTTAAACTTCAACTTTCTTTGGATCTAGAAGGAATATGTAATAGACCATAGAGATGTTTAATTACTTCATGGAAAATATTTTTTGTTTGAAATTCGGTTTTAAATTGGATTTGTGCTTATTCACTTCTTTCAAGAACCTACAATTTGGTGGAAAACAAAGTAACTTCTAAAGATGCAAGTTCTCCCAAATATTGTTATTTGAAAGGACAAGGATAAATTTGAAGATGGAGTCAACAAATAAACATATGTCCTTTCATCTAAAATTTAAAAATGTGCTAAAAGAGAATTCTTGCATTTATTGATGATGCCATAACATCATTTAGCTATGGAGCTAGGCTATCATTTAAGCGTAATTCATACAAAGAAGAGATAATCAAATCATTAAATATAGGTCTACCACACCTTTTGGATGATTGTATGGTCCAACTTCATTCTTTCCAACTTGTTGTTGGTATCTTTTCTTTGATCACCTTAGCACAAGCTTCCATTGGCAATTAAATTAGAAAGGATCAAAATTGTATAGCAAAACTGGTACACTATGTTATTGATATTGGCAAACAAATTTTGTCAATCATTACGTTGTTATTAGAGAGAAAATAGGTGAAAGAAGTTTGCCTTAATGTAAAAAGAAACCTTAAATGTTCTGATAATTCACAATATGTTGCCATCAACTCTTCAATTGATCCTCACTTGCAAAGTTGTTTCCTAATTGGATGCATAATCTTCCTTCAAAAAACACTTTTCAATGGTATACTATACACTTTAGTTGAAACTAAATTACAGAAATTTAGTAGTATTACTATGTCACAAAATAATCATGCTTTTTTTATTGCAAAGTACATTGAACTTCCAAAATTAGCCAGAGTAATCAACACAAATTCCTTAAAACTTGACCGTTGCCCTTTCGATCATTTCCACCAAACTTGCTAGCTCTTATGCCAATAGTCACACTTCCGTGTACTGATATTTGTCCATGGCTTTCCTCTTTAGGGAATTTATTATCAAAATTGGCCTCACACAAAAACATAGAAGCCTACCTTCTAATTGTATTCGCTTTGTGATACAATTTTTTTTCTATTTTCTCAAATGTTTATGGGAAATTACTAATAGGGGCATGAAAGTGTAAAATATTACAAATAGGGCACAATTTCAAAAAAATTGTGATTTTTTGTAATTTTTTTTGGTTTGGACATTGGTTGATTTAGGCACATCACATTAAATATTATCTAATCTTCAAAAAACTTATAGGTCTCTCCTAATCAAGCCTAAATTAAAAAGAATTAGTAAAGGGGATGATAATTTTTAAGGACTTTTAAATTTTTTGGAATCTAGCTAACATTTCATGTGATGCACCTAAATCAACCAATGTCCAAACCAAAAAGAAATTACAAAAAATCACAATTTTTTTTGAAAATTGTGCCCTTATTAGTAATTATTTTCAAATTGCGCCCCTATCTATAGTATATTATGTTTTCATGCCTCAACATGTAATTTCCCTAATGTTTATTGATCAATTCAAGACACATGAGAAGGATTTAAGGTAGGAACACCCATAAGTGTTAGTTTAAGGGTTTTGAAAATGATGACTATCAATAAACATCTAGCAGATTATAAGATCTTATTAGCAACAAAAAAATAATAAGTTTGCACTTTTGAATGTATTATTTAGATGTTGTGAGAATAAGTTGTGAATTTTTAAAGAGAAATTGCCATTACACCCATAACCACTTTCAAGATTTCATGTTCACATGTTGTACATCCTTGTAATTACATCTATTTACTTCTACAAATTTTCTAAGATTTTAGAAGTGATGGTTATAAGGACACTAATGCTTATGGGTGTTCCTACCTTACCTCATGGATGAGGACATGAGTAGGATGATAATGTGAGGAGCTTCCAACACTGTTGAACAATAGGGATCCTCATGGCATCATCAACCCAAACATGGTATAACGCCAACAAAAGGGCCACTCTTGCATTTTCTCCCATCCAATTAATTTCAAGTGCCAATTGCAGGTCAATTTTGCTTACTCTTGACATGGTTTCATTCTCTCCCTTCAGAAAAAGTTCTACCCTCTCAAGGAAATCTTGTTTGCAAAAGCCATTGTAGCATTTGAGCATTTGCTATAAACTAGCTACAAAGGGAGCCCAAGGGTACTACAAAACAAGCAAATTTGGTGTGTGGGATCATTGTATTGATAAGACCTTGTCTTGGTTTGACATTGCTAGGGTGGTACCATTGGAGCCCTACAAGTACCTCCAACTCTCACAATTTTGGCCATTTACAAACAAAAGTGTCATTAGAGTTCCATCTAGCATGTTGCAGCGATGATGATGCTTTTGGAGTTATAGCTTTTGCCAAAAGATGGAAGCACAAGGTTTTCTAAAAGTAGGCCTCAAATTTACACTATCCTAGCATATCTTTACGCCCAGCCTATTCTGCCATTCCAAAAACTTAGCATTTACACAATAAAATTGGCAATTTTGTATTTTGAATCATCAGCCTATAATTCTTATACAATTCTAATCAAGCATACCAAATTTTGAGTTCCAAAAATCAAAATCCTATTTTTGGTGAATTATTTTAGATAAAATTCATGGTTTTACTTGACAATTGATTAAAAAATATTGATGATGAATTTTTGAGATTTGATTGCATGGGTATGTAGGAATCATCTGCACGCACATCTTTCCTTTGAACTAAAATCTTCAAAAAGTTTCAAAATTCCTTCTATAGAGATTTTAGTGTTAGGCCCATTGTAACCAAATTTAGTAAAATAGATATCTCCATTCTTTAATTAGTTTTTGGCAAAACAAACATATTACTCTGCTCAAAGGTGCAAACTTAACCACAATGTATGAGTCAAGTTTTAAAATCTAATTAAAGAATGGAGATATCTAATTTACTAAATTTGATTACAATGGGCCTAACACTAAAATCTCTATAGAAGGAATTTTGAAACTTTTTGAAGATTTTAGTTCAAAGGAAAGATGTGTGTGCAGATGATTCCTACATACCCATGCAATCAAATCTTAAAAATTCATCATCAATATTTTTTTTTATCAATTGCTAAGTAAAACCATGAATTTTATCTAAAATAATTCACCAAAAATAGGATTTTGATTTTTGGAACTCAAAATTTGGTATGCTTGATTAGGATTGTAAAAGAATTATAGGCCAATGATTCAAAATACAAAATGGCCAATTTAATTGTGTAAAATGCTAAATTTTTGGTATGGCAGAATGGCTAGGCGTAAAGGTATGCAAGGGTAGTGTACAATGACCAACCACGTCATCAAATATTCCATCTTCTAGGTTTTCTAAAACCCAAGGGCAATGGTTCAATGTTGAGAATCTTTTTTGTTTTTTCAAACTCCTTTTGTTGAGCCTCTCCTCCTGTCACTAAAAAAGGCAAACTCACATGTAGCCAAAAAATGGACGTCAAGGTTTGTTTCTTGTATTCTTTTTAAATGAGACAAGTATATCACCCAAGAGTTCTATCCTCCAACAAAAGTCTTAACTATGATGCCCACCAATGTTGAGTCTCCATAGAGATGATTTTGTTTTGAACATTCAACTTTATTTGGTGCCATGGCTACAAGAGTGCAAGAGTGAGAGGAGGGGAGGGCTTAGTTCACTGCACTTACATCAATGTGGAGGTATGGTGGAAAATCTCAACCATTATTACAAACAAGGATACAAGTAATAATTTGCTCGTATTTTAGCATTGTTCAATTGTGTTTTCTTACAAGTTTCATAGACCATGTTAAGGTCTTTTAATCTAAATGTTAGCTCATAATTTTTCAAAATCAATCTTTTGATAGACAAATATCTGAACTCTTACATTTTTGGTTGGTGAAAAATTAGAGCTTTTCCAACCTAGCTCCAAACCAACGTATGTGCAGTAAACCAAGCAAGTGCACTACACTAAATATTGCATTTAGATTGCCTTACCCCTAAAGGCCCAACTGTCCCCCGGGGGAACAAATGGATTTTGGGCATGTATGTATAGCTAATATAGTTTTAGTAATTTTTAAAACTTTTATTGAAGGTGTGGAATTCCAAGACCTACGTAAATATCTAATTTTTTCTTCATTTTGACATTTGACAAAGAGATTATGCAAGAATTTTTGCAACCCGGGGGAATGAGGGCAATCCGGGCAGCCCAAAAATTTCTTTAATAATTGTATTTTTTTAAAAATAAAAACATTAAATTGACTCTTTAGATTTTTTAATATGTGGGAAGCTTTGAATTCTTCAATTTCAGCCAATGAGATGAAAGTTATGAGATGTTTTAGTTTGTGAGTAGTTATGGATCCTCTATACTAAAATAAACTTTGAAGTCCTAAATTTTCCAGAATTTTCAATAGTTTAAAAAAAAAATTAAACCTAAGTAATAGATTGTTTATCACAACATTATTGCTATGGGATTTGCATATTTCATTCCAATAATTAAATTCTTAATTATTTAGTGATTTGACTCATTCTCTACTTCTTTTTACTTACTATTTTTTTCCTATGTGTTGTATAGTTCCAATTGATTTGAAAATTCTTCCATACATACCTAACTTAGTCTTCTACACAGAAAAAATAAATATCTGCTTTGTATAGAGCAATTTTTTTCATGTAAGAGTGGTCAAAGGCTTTTGAATTTTTGGATAGCACAAAAAAAAACTTTTTTTTTTCACTTCAAATGTAAATATCTCCCTCCTCTCCATCTAGAATGACTTAATTTTTTTCCCACAAGTACCTCTTCTAGTATAAGGCAAGATCTTATGGTTGGATTTGCAATACAAACTCTATTTGGGTGATTGCAAGAAACACCGGTCCTATTCTTTGTCCCCTTCACCTCCTGCAGGTGCTCTTTGGCTTGTAACTTTTGGGCAGCAAGTTCTTTTGAACTGAAATCTCAAAAGAAGGTACATGTCATAGTCATAGACTTTCCATGATTTTTGCAATTTTTTAAAAATTATTTTACTATTTTTGAACAGCCCCCGAATAGGTATCTACCTTGGCCATTTTGGATTTTTTTAGTACAATATTGGGTCCTAAAAAGCTTTTCTAGGGTTATAAATCAGGGATGTTGTATATGGAGCATGCTTACATGCATTTATAGAAGGATTTTGCAAGATTATAAATTTCATGGCATCTACATTGTTTCAAAGTGGGCATCCTATCTCCCTTCATTGGCAAAATACAAAGAAATTCCTTAGCAAAGCAATTATACCATGTGAATGTGTTTAATGGATTCTCAAATGACCAATTTTTATTTTGTTTTTTTGAATTATTTTAGTATTTTCTAAAAAGCAAGAAAGAAACTAGCTTTTTGTTGGTGATTTTGTTTTGTGCAAAACTTTTAGAATAAAAAATTTCTAGGTTTGAATTTTCACAAGTATGTTATTTTAAGTGCTTTACAAATTTTCCACATTTTATATATATATATATATATATATATATATATATATATATATATATATATATATAGTCTAAAATGTCAATAAAGTACTGTGGGGGGGCAACCTAAACACAATACTTAGTGTACACTGAATATTGCATTTAGATTGCCTTGACAATTAGATTGCATTACCTTGGTAAGTTACCTCATGACTCATCACTTGGCCACTTGGAGGCACATGCAACACACAAAATATTTAGATTGCACATGGTTTATGATTTGGAAGCCACGAGTTTGTCTTTTTGCATCATCTTTGTTGTTTAAAAATGGTTTATCACAATAATTCTTGATGAAAATTACTATAGCAGCAGTATGTGTATGGTGTGAAATGTCAAGAAATTAGTGTAGGGCAACCTAAACGCAATATTCAGTGTAGGGGAGGGGAGGTGCAGACAGTAGAGTGGCAGCCTTGCGTGCTTCTGTGCAGGACCGTGCATGCAGTGATTTGATCACTTACCACTATCGTCGTCACTAGTCACTTGTCACTTGTCACTCATAGTCTCACATTCTACGCCTTGTCAATGCCATGCCCTCTCTTGCAACAAGCACCCCTTGTCTCCCCGGCTCTCCAATTTTGGATTCACCTCACCAGCACGCTTGCGTCACAGAGCGGCCATGGAGTTTGTCGGAGGAGCTCCTGCCAAAGTGCATAAGAGCAATGAGAAGTGGCAAGCCGTTCTTAACCCCAAGAGTATCTTGCGCAAGAAAGGGACTGAGTACATCACGCTTTCTCTCCCCACCTTTCTCGTGGCTAACTGGCTCTGATCTTCTTTTTCTTTTTTCTTCTTTTCAGGTGGTTGTTTTGAATTTAATGCAAGATGGTGTGTTCCTCATTTTGAGTCTTCTAAGACAAGACAAGATATCTGTGATTGAAAATTGGTTGAGAGTTTCAGGTTTTGTGTTTGCCCTTCAATAGCCAATTAGGATGATGTACCATTGTGTGTGCACTTTACAGGTTTTGGAGAGCTTATGAAAGGCTATGTGTTGAAATGGTCTATCTTGTTTGTGTCAGTCTGTTACTAGGACTCCCTAAATGGCCATATCCATATCTGCAGGATTTGAAAAAAAATCATTTAAGACGCTTCAAGGAAGGTATCATTATGTATCCATAGGAATAGAAAACAAGAAATTCCTATCATGTATTTTGGAACCATAGTAACAAGCTTTGCAAGTTATTATAATTGACTGTCACTACACTTCTTCTTTTCAGCTTAAACACTTAGGTATTTGACCTCCAACGCACAAGTCAGTATGGTGTATTTTGTAATCATTGGGGTGAGCTGAGATTCTTATTGCACTTTATGGGGTTTGGGGAGCTTGTGAAAGAGTGTGTTGAAATTGTAATTTCTTGGTGTAGTGATTCAAAAACTTAGGATTAATATTTGGAGTTGGGACTACATGCATATTGCAAATTGGTTTGTTGCAAATAGGTTCATGAACAAAAGAAGTCAACTTTAATACTATATGAGTATGCCTTGCACGCAATTTGATGCGTGTGACTTTTCACCCTCCCTTTTCTTAATTTTTCCTCTCCTTCCCTTCTCATATTTTTTCTAGTGCCTTTTCCTCTTGTTCCCCTTCCATTGAATATCAAATTTTTAAAGATTAAGAGACACCAAATGCTTGACACCAAATATTCTCGTTCCCCCTCCCTTGAATATCAGATTTTGGAAGATTAAGAGACACCCAGTGCTCAACACCCAACATTTTGCATTAGAGAATTTCCAAAGAAAAAAATTCCAATGACTTTATGAATTTCAAGTAATAGGTGATTCATAACCACCCTATGCTTCACATCCAATGTTTTGAAATATAAAATTTGAAAAGTTCCAATGGTTTTCACAATTTCAATGACTTTTCACCATCCATTTGCGTGTTTTTTCCTCTTCTTTGCCCTTCTTTATTACAATTTGTGATATTAATATAGAATTATATCATGAGACAAACAAACATGTCATTATATCATGAGACATAAAACCCACGCTTATAAATCAAGTGCTGTAAGTGGTTGCAAAAATCTTGCTTAGGGTTTGCTGGAATTTGGGGTGGAGTGCTGCTCAAGAGACACGCACTGTATGTATGTTCTATGGAGAGAATGTACTAGTGGTGTGGATTTTAGAGGGTGAGATATTCTCTCATCTGAGCAGCACTCGTCCACTTGTGTTTCACATCCTTTTGATATCAAATTGGATTTTTCTTTACGACAACCAAGTTTGTACTATCTTCTGGCTAGAGTCAATTTGCTTTTGCAGGGCCATTCATGGTTGTGAACATTGCGCAGGTACCCTGATACTGGTGAGTACAACAAGACCAAAGACAAAGGAGTGTATGGATGCGCAGGTTGTGGAACGCCTCTTTATAAGTCAACCACAAAGTTTGACTCGGGCTGCGGATGGCCTGCATTCTTTGAGGAGATCCCTGGTGCCATCACTGAAATTGTATGTGCATATGAGTGCCTTTCTTGTTTTGGACTTAATTCTCCTTTTCCCTTTTGCATGCATGGGTTTGGATTTTACATGATTGACAAATTTTGTCACAATTAGTGAACCTTGTGCACTTATACAAAATTAATGCAAATCTAACCCAGATTCTACTGGGTAATGGATGGGTGGTATGTTGCAGAGTGATTCGGATGGTTATGTGGAAATTACCTGCTTAGCCTGTGGAAGTCACTTGGGCCACGTCTTTAAGGGTAAGTGTTATAAGAATCCCATTAATGCAAGGCATTGTGTCAACAATCTCTCTTTGAAGTTCGCACCAGCAAATTCATCCTAGAATATGCAGCAAGTTCTTTTCCTCTTTGTTGGAAATTAGTGTTTGTGTTTATTTTGCAGTGGCGCAGACAGATTTCAAGAAAGGCAATAAGGATTGACAAGCATTTTGTATAATAGCGCTCCTCTCTTGTTTTAGCTTTTTAACCTCTGAGAGCATGGGTGATGTACAAACCTTTTGTTTGCATAAATGTTGGTCATCTCCTATTGAATTTCATGTACAGTTTATCTAGAATGTGAGCTTCAACTGTTTGCATTGTATTTTTGAGCTAGTTGTGTGTGTTTGATATTATTTATTGAATTGGATAATTCATTATTTAGTGGACTTGAGGGTAGTGGGTCAAACATCTTCTGATTGTTCTGTTTCCTCTTTTTTGGTAGTTGAGAGTTGCTTCTTCCATTAGCTCTCATTTAAGTAGCCAACACATTCCTTGTGTGGTGATCTAGTGTCCGGAACGATCTGCAAAATGGACTGCAAGAGAATCTTGCTTTTTAAATTGGAGATCATTAAATTGTCAATTGAACTAATTTTTTGTCTTTGGTTCACATTGTTGGGGGAAGCAAAGATATTATTATGTCTCAGTATGTGATCTATAGTTCAATCTAGGTTATTTTTTAGTACTAAAGGGGATGTCTGTGGTTTTATTGTCATTTTGTTTTTTAGCAATATGAGATGGAGTAATTAGTAATTGGCTCTAGTACATTGATTCTCACAAAGTGAGACGAGGATTTAAAATATACATGATTTTCACGTGGAACTACTTTTTTATTGGTGCAATTACAGAATTGCAAAGGTCTTCTAGTAAAAAATCTCAACACTATTAGTGGGCTTATACAAATAATGGGATCTCTATATATGTAATAATGGAGTTTTTGTAGCCAAAGGGTTTCATGTGCTACGTCAAAAGAGCTTGTATCACGCAACCTCCATTATCGGAGCTAAATTACAAAATTCCATGTGCCGCATTACAAGATTTGAAGCTGGGAAAGTGAATTTCAATCAACGTGGAGTTGAATGTTACACATGGAGTGTATCAGACTAATGCGATGTCTAGATGCACTTCATATATAACCGCTAGTAGATATATAAAGGACTTTTTTTCATTTAAACATCTAAGCATTGAAATATTGATTTCAAAATCCACTAATAAAAGTTCAAACCATTGCTCGCTCTATTGACTAATTTAGTTGGATTTCTACAAAATTAAATTGTGTCTTACACATATATAAGAAAAAAACTAAAAAAAATGGAGATTTGAGCAAGAAATTGTACTTGGAAAATGTCAAATCTTGGCTTTCTATTTCCTTCTACTTTGCAATTTGTATCCATATCCTCTATCAGCTTTAGGGATGATGCTCCTCAGCTATCTCAAGTGTACACCTATTGCTACAATTACAACATCTTTATTGTCCAAATTGCAACCTTTGATTTGTTCTTGAGTAAAAATTATGGATTGAGGTTAGTGAAGGGATTAGTTGAATTAGTGGAGTTTAGGTTTGGTGGTTTACATGCTGAGGCGTTAATCTTTGTTGCAAACTTGCAGCGGCACAATGGCCCCTTTGGCTCTCTCATTCATTGAGATCACTGCCAAATTGTGAAGTTCTTTACTAGTGTACTTGTTGTTGTGCA
Source organism: Ulota crispa (assembly GCA_963920765.1). Classification (NCBI taxonomy): domain Eukaryota; kingdom Viridiplantae; phylum Streptophyta; class Bryopsida; order Orthotrichales; family Orthotrichaceae; genus Ulota; species Ulota crispa. The sequence goes on along the minus strand of OY987248.1, from coordinate 10,772,238 downwards.
TAAAATTGTGCGGCCTAGTGCTAAATTGCTTGTTATTATGCAATTTAGGTTTGATTGCTTGGAATGTTTGCTTGTAGTGTTGAATTGCTATAGTGGTTAAGCATGCTTTGTAGTTCTGAAAATGAACCTTAACTTCAACAACCTCCACTATCTTTTACTTGAACTTGAGAGTAAAGCTAGAGCGTGGACTTTGAAGCAAGTGAAATTGTGGCTTTTCATTACATATATCAATTCCAACCCATACTATGGTGGTTTTTTTTGTTATTTTGCAAATTACTAATGCAGCAAAATGGGCAAAGTTGCTAATGCAAGTTGGGTTCAATTCCCAAATTAGTGACACAATGTTTGTGACAATGTTTCTTATAGCATTTAAAATTTTGCACCACAATTTTTGGTATTTTACATTTTCCAAGATTGGTTAGCAATTGCAACAAACTAATTAACTAAAATTAGCCATCAGTATACTCCACAATTTCCTTTAGGCTGGTAAATTGAACTCTACTTGAAAAAAAATCAAAATTCTACATCTTTCCTTGCGTTATCTACCATGCTATTTCCATTTTCCTTCCATATCATGATAATAACTCTTTTCTTCCTACAATTATACAATGCATGCCACCATAAACCAACAAACTCAACAAAGTGGCCAATTTCCCAGGCAGTTTTCTTTTTCTTTTTCTTGTCTTGCCTTGTCTTGCCCCAACTATCCGAGCCTCCAACGATAGCTCAAAGGTACAATAGAACTTCAAACAACTCAATTTGTATCAGGTTTGCGGGTGCTTATATGAAACATCTAACTACAAATAACTTAATAGTTCTTGATTTAAGATTTATAGATTGAATTTTAAAATGCCAGTTTGCAAATCCTTAGATAGTAGTTTTGGACAATATTTTTTACAGGCTCTCAGGTTAGCTACTTTGGATTGTAATAACTTGTGAGAATTTTGCAAATGATGCCACATTGCAAAAGTCACATTAGGTTGATTTGTATTTTAGACGAACGTAAACAATAAGTCTTGGAGTTGCTACTTGTCAATAATTGCGAGTTCCAGACTGATCCAAACATTCATTCAAATTGCTTTCCAAATTTCAGAAGGCTGAACACACAATCTTGTGTGTGCAGCAAGAACACCACATTTGTTATAATGAGAGTTTTCCAATGAAATGAGAGGTAAATTACCCAAAATTCAAAAAAAAATTAGGTCAATTTGACAAAAAGGTTTTATGTCAATTCAGCTTGATTTGAGCTAAAAACTCTCATTTTAATAGAAATTGGTGATTTTGGTCAAAACCTAACATGTTTATTTTTAGAGATCCACATTCTCTCATTATAACAAATGGTGTTTAAGCTGGTTTTTCTTTTCTTCTTCTTCTAAATCAAGGTTTGCATTTTGGGTTTTAGTGATCATGATTTTTAAGGTCAAAAGATTCAAAATTAAAGTATTGGGAAAACCTTCTCTTCTTTGATTTTTTCTTTACAAATATTTTTGGTATATAATGAGTAGTTTATGCATTGCCAATCAGAGGCTCAGAGCACCAATTATTTGGTAGGTTTTTCCATTCTACTGCAATTTTTGAGATTCTCCATTACAAAATTGAGAGTTTTGCAAATCCATGGTCTCAAAAGTTTAGAGTAAAGATCAAGGCCAAAAAGCATTTGAATCTCTTGGAGAGTTGAACTTGTGGAGAAATGATATAGGAAATGACACCTCTTTCAAAACGTCAATGGCAGCTTGCAAGGTTGTTGGAGAAAAAGAGAGCAGTGAAACGTTGCCAAAGCACTGATGCAATCAATGTTCAAGGTACATGCTTTTGCTCTCAAATTAGGTTTTGTTCTTGTGTGATGTTTTGCTTTCTCATTCACATTGTTCATAGTCTTTTTGCATCATTGACAACCTTGTTTGCAACCTTATTTGTAACATTGCTTGCTTTTTCTTTTATTTTTGCTCTCATTTGATAAATCATTTTGAAATTGAGCACATAGAAGAGAGTTATAATTTTGAAGAATGGGCCAAAGGTTTCATCCATGTTTATTCAACATCTACATCAAGGTTTTCAAGTTGGGGAGCCAAAGCTTGGACTTGGGCAATACATACATAAGAGCATCTGTTGGTATACGACCACTAATTGGACAAAAAATACCAAGCACAACAAATGAAGCGGTTGCTAAGGATAGTGCTTCGAGTAAAAGCTCTGACAAAAAAACAAGCGATACATAGTGCTTTGAACAAGCAATAAGACATCTCAAAATTTATACATCTCCATCACGTATAGAGGAGGCCAGAGTATTTGCCATGCTTGCTTACCATTCATTGCTCAAAGGTAGAAAATAATGCATTCAAGGTGAGTTGCATTATTGCCCAAGCAGGTGAAAAGGACGTATACCATTCTTCATCAATCCACACGTGGACCAACACTTTTATAAGAAATGGGGAGCTTCTAAGATCATGCCAAGGTTAGTTTACCAAACTATAAACTTTTTGCACAACAAAGGTACCCTCTCTTATACTCATTCATACATACAGATTAACAAATTCCATATCAAAGTTCAAGACTTTACACAACATGTAAATAAAAAAATATTTCCAATTTTAGGATTTGTTCCTTTGTCTGAAATTAACTCATGTATAGCAGCGCAATGGCTGAAGAATTTTGATCTTTTTTATTGCAAAGTAAAAAAAAAAATCTACTTAGATGGGCACGAGCGACCAAATGTTGTTGTTTATTTTGAAGAGTTTTCGCAAAAAATGTTAGAATATGGGAAGCAAATGCCAAAAATTTCTGACTTTAATCTCTAGATAATTGAATAACTGTTGTCTCAACGGCCAATTATCTTGGTGCCACATGATGAAAGTACATTTGCAGTGTTGTCAAGTAGAGAAGAACGCTGTCTTGATGAAAATGCCTGCATCATGTAGATACATGTTAATTATCTATATTTGTATTAATTTCAATGAATCAACAATCAAAAACAAAAGAAGTAGTCGTGGTGAAAATTACGTTTTGATGACAGCGCAATGGCCATAGATTTTGAAGTGCTGTGCTCTTTTGTCACATGCACAACTCATGGAGATTGGTAGCGGGTTTGCTGGGCCAATTTCTTGCCTCACCAGCATACCAAACTATGGGCCACCATCACTGCTCGACGAGCCCAATTGTGTTTGAACCTAAACCAACAGGCGGCCAAAGACGACCACTTCTCCAGCTAATTAAGTTGACAATTTGGCGACTGAAAACAAGCATTTGACACTATTATATGCTTGCAAGGGCACATGGCCATTTTACGATGGTATTTATCTTGTATTTAATCATTTTTATATGTTTATCTAGATATTTTGAAAGGCTCATATATTTTGCCTTTGTTTGAATAAAAATACTAATGATTTAAATGTGATTTGAAAAAATATAAAATGAAGAAATATTTAACATTTATGGTGGAGTTAAAATAGAAAGGAGTATAAGCTGATATGCCTACCCCTTTACTTTCAATAGGGTCAAAATGTAGGAAGAGAGATTCTTTAGTATGTTAGAGTTTAGTGTATAAGTGTTGCTTGAAAAAAGAATAAAATCCAAAATTTTGATGTGAAAGAACCTTTTGTATATAAATATTTTAAAATAAAACTTAGAGGATTTATTCTTTGTATGATTACCTTTCTAAAATGAATTTGCAAGTTTGATGTGAAGTTTTGATGCAAAAATTATGAGTATTTGAATTTTGGAGTCAAAAAGCTAAATTATGAAGAAAGGTTGAGATTTTAACAAGCCATAGCTTATGATTTGTATATCATTTTGCAACAAGATTTGAAGAGAGTATTCATCTTAGTTTTAGCTTTGTAGAAAGTCTTTAAAATTGTGATTTGAAGCTTGGAAAAAAAAGTTATGGAGGTGTGAAGGTTTGGAAGTGGTTGCCTTTTTGTTGGAAGAAGGCCAAAACTTTGAGGAGCTACAATTTTTGAATAGTTATAATTTTTTTTTTCCTATTTCTAAAAGTGGTAGGTTGTTATCATAGCTTTTCAAATTGTCATTAATCATTATATTTGAAGTTTTATTGAAAGAGTTATAGTGTGTAGAAGTTGGAGATTGGATGCTGTTTAAAAACATTGAGATCCAAACTTTGATTGACTATAACTTTTGGACAAAGTTTTAATTTGTAGTAAAAATTTTAGGAATTGTAGTCAGTGGTATCATTTTTTAAAATTAATACTACGTTTATATGGATGATATGTAGAACAAAAGTTATAGAGGTTTAAAGAAGCAGTGTTTAATTTGCAAAGAGGAAGAAGGACTTCTACTTTGAACCCGCATAACTTTTGGACAATAGTTTAGATTGAGTTGAAATTTGAGAAGATATTAAAGGGTTAGAAGGACTTTCAAAGATGATATAATTCCTAGCATTTGAATTTTTAAGCCGTCTGTAACACTAGATAGAAGATCACACCATTTTTAGAACTTGTTAATTGTGATTTTTCCCATTATTTTTATTAAAACATAAAGACTTGAAGACTTAAAAATATCAAAAAGAATATTTTGGCTTTTTTTTTTAATGTATGTGTGGAATGTGGCTTTATTATTTCTAGCAGATTTTGGAGGCTCATTTGTTAATTTATTTCCATTTTGTTTTATAAACTTTGTTGCAGGCAGTTTGAGTTAAAACCAATTTTAATCCTATTTATTCTTGTAGTAACAAAGTAGAATTGATCACCCACATGATTAAGACTTATTCTATTCTCACGATCTAGAGTTCTAGCCAGCAGACAGTGAATTTGATTTTAGAGTCTCATCATTTGGATGGTAGCTCGTGTTTGTTGTTCCAACCTATTTGTCTTGTATTCAGTGGGCTCTTATCTCTACCTTGACTTTTATACTCCTAGAGCTAGTTACAAGATAGGCCAACGGAAGACAAAAAATTGAAGATTCAAAAAGTAAAAATTGAAGACTGACAGCGATTCAGAGTTAGTGACGCACGATTGTAGCTAGACATCTTGTATGTTCTCAAGGCACGCTCTTTTCAACACAACAACGCGCCTCGGGAACACGCAGGATGTCTAGCTGCAATCATACGTTGCTAAATATGAATTGCCGTCAGTCTTTGATTTTCACATTTCGAATTTTCAATCTTCTGTCTTCTGTTGGCCTATTTTGTAGCCGGCTCTAAAAGTATAAAGGTCAAGATAGAGATAAGAGCCCACTAAATACATGACAGATAGATTGGAACAACGGACACGAGCTACCATCCGAATTATGAGACCCTAAAATCAAATTCACGATCTGCTGACCAGAACTCCAGATTGTAAAAACAGAATAAGTCTTGACCATGTAAGTGATCAATTCTACTTTGTCACTACAAGAATAAATAGGATTAAAATTGATTTAATTCAAACTGCCTGCAACAAAGTTTACAAAATAAAATAGAAATAAATTAACAGACAAGCCTCCAAAATCGGCTAGAAATAATAAAATCACATTCCACACATACATTAAAAAAAATGCCAAAATATTCTTTTTGATATCTTCAAATTTTCAAGTTTTCATATCTTCGAGTTTTTATATCTTCAAGTTTTCATGTTTTAATAAAAACAATGGGAAAAATCACAATCAATAAGTTCTAAAAAGGCTATGATCTTCTATCTAATGTTACAAACGGCTCAAAGATTCGATTGCTAGGAGTAATAGCATTTTGGAAAGTCCTTCTAACCTTCTAACATCCTTCCAAATTTTAACTCAATCTAAAGTATTGTTCAAAAATTATGCGGGTTCAAAAAAGAGGCTCTCTTCCCTCTTTGTAAACTAACACTACTAAAAAGAGGGCAAAAAATCACTCCATCATATCATTAAAAAGTGACGTAAATATAGTCATCCAACAAAAACAATGACTCCACTTTACCAAAGTCATTGGCGGACAGGTATCACATTGTAATGTCATTCATTCTTAGTCACCTTCTCGTACAGTAATATTCATTGTCACATACGCTGAGCGTTCCCCACCATTACATCTATCATTTCCAGAGGTATCCGAGTACAATGCCTTTGAATCAGATTTAACTAGACAGTGTGGTTTAGTCTAACAATGTAAGGGGTATCTTTCCAGAAATGACTGACAATGATTACTTGATTGCGTAATAGTTGGCTAACGTGGCTCATATACTTTACCTTACACATTTTTTGCCATAGCCGTTTTGTACTGCTAGATATTGTGATTTAAATTACATGGACAGCCATGTGGAAGTTCAGTTTTACTTACGGTTTTGAGGGGTACGACATCAACGTGGAAATATTTAGGGTCCTATGTGGACTAATACGTTGTACTGCCTCTCTTCTCTGATTTATACAGAGTTGCCATGCGTATTACTTATAGTTACAAGTCACGATAAACCGTCCATTCTATTGGTCTTGACAAAATTATCACTGATATTTGCAAAACATGTTGATGCCACATTGGATTACATCCTTTTTTATGCGATTTAGGGTTATATTTAGGATAACAACTTTATTAGCATATGGATGGATTCTTAAATTATTCCATTTTTGGTTTGACAGTTTGAAGTCTTGAATGAAGCCAAACAGTGGATACATAGAATTTAATCATTCCTCGGTTCGATAGTTCAAGAAATGCTTTGCAACATTCATAGGCACTTTGTGCGCCGATTACAAAAGAGTACGTACAAATCACTGACTGTACCTATGACAAAACATTGCGCTCAAAATTAACATGTTCCTCATCAACTGTAATTCCAAACACCTAGAACATCCCCCACTCAGTCGAGAAGTCTGCCGTTTCTAGAACAACAATAACAACAAAAACAAGACACGCTACGCTAATCCAGTAGTGGTGCAATCGCTTCCAACGTCCACTTTGTCACCGAGTTCAAAGCGTCCTTCATGAGCTCCATGGAAGGGTCATCGTTACTATTTCTTTTGTACAGCAGCACCTCCCCGAAACCAGAGATGACCTTTGATATTGAGATAGCTACATTACCCTTCTTGATGGTGCAGCCATAAAGCAAACCTCTTGCTACATTGACGATTGTCTCATGCGCTATGACCGCGTTTGTTCCTTGGTTGTCCTCATCTATATCAAAGACACGAACCCTTGTTCCAACGCCAAAGATAGTCGGAGTTGTATTCTGTTGATTGGCATTTACATCATTGTTTACTATTATTGATAGCCCGCTTCCTTGCATTCTTTTTGAGGTTAACAGCACATTTCTTAAAGAATGACCCAACAAAACATAAAAGGAATTTGACTTCCTAACTAGTACACATACTAGTACTTTCTTTCCGTTGGCCGCGTCCATGTCTTTATGCATGGTAGAGATACAATCCTCCATTCCCTCGCTGTTGCGAGCTAAGTGAACAAAAGGAAAATGGATTTGTTCAAGAATTTATCATTACTCTGCAATAGATCCCACTTTTAGATTGGCAGACGGTTCTCCAAAGGTGTCAATACTATTGCCGCCATCTTGCAGTCTATCTGCAGCATCTACATTTTTCCATGCACTGGATCTAGAAGCACTTAAAAAAGATTGTGCAGATCTCTAGCATTCTTTGATACATCCTCACCCCACTTAAAAACACCAAGTAACCCCAGACCCTGCTCCAACAAAATCTGCAACCTTTGTCAAAAGAGGTTCAAGAAGAGAGGTTCACATTCCAACATCAAAGTGACCCTTAAGGCACGACAAAAATGTAGCAATCCCTTCATTGTGTTTGAATTTTAGGTTGTGCTCCTTCACATACAACACTAAGAGTTTCATCCCCCAATCCTGGTTATCATTACGTGGGCGGACGTCACATAGGAGTCTAATGAGGTTGGCAAAGAATTTTGAAGGTGTAGAGGCCTCAATGTCTTGGGGGATGTGTTTGGTTGGAAAATGCACTTCTTCTTCACCATCTTCTTTGTAGGTGTGTTGTTGGGATCCACCGGTCTTGGGTCCACATGATTTCTCTTATTACTCTTTGACCAAACCTGCAGTAGACATTAGTTTGGTCAATTGCGGTTGCCGGTGCTCTTTTAAGACTGCTATGTTAATCAATACAAAAGGAGTCCTTACATACCTACTCCTCCGAGTTGTCTACATTGGTCTCATTCAGAGCCCTCTCCTTTGCAGTCATTGCACGTGTTGACATGAGGCGCTGTCGGGTTGAGAGGAGCGCGCCTTGGGAACACATAAGGTGTCTCGTTGCAATCCTGCGTTGCTGACTAAAATCTTCTTTGGTCTTGATCTTCACTCTTCAAATATTCAATCTTCATATCTTCAAGTCTTCATGTTTTAATAAAAACAATGAGGAAAATCATAAATAACAAGTCCTCGAAAGGCTGCAATATTTTATCTAGTGTTACAGATGGCTCAAAGATTCAAATGCTAAATGTAATTATAAATTGAAAAGCTCTTCTAACTTTCTAACACTTCTCTAAATTTCAACTCAATCTAAACTACTGTCCAAAAGTTATGCGGGTTCAAAGTAGAGGCTTTTCTTCCTCCTTGCAAACTAAACACTGCCTCTATAAACCTTTATAACTTTTGTTCTACACATTACACATAGAAACGTAATAATAATTTGAAAAGATGATATCAGTGGCTACAATCCATAAAATTTTCACTTCAAAATAAAACTTTGTTCAAAAGTTCTAGTCAATCAAAGTGTGGCTCTCAATGTTTTTAAACAACAACCAAACCTTCAACTTCTATACACTATAACTTCTTCAATAAGACTCCAAATGGAATGATTAAAGACAATTCAAAAATTTATGACAACAAACTATCACTTCTAAAATTTTCAGAAGAAGATTTTATATTGTCCAAAAGTTGTAGCTCTTCAAAGTTTCAGCCTTCTCATAACAAAATGGCAGCCACCTCCAATCCTTCATACTTCCATAACTTTCTCTTCCAAGCTCTAAATCTAAAATTTAAGGACTTTCTAAAAAGCTAAAATCAAGATGAATACTCTCTCTAAATTTTGTTGCAAAATGATATATAGATCATAAGTTATGGCTTGTCAAAGTCTCAGCATTTCTTCATAGTTTGGCTTTTTGACTTCAAAATTCAAATACTCATAACTTTTGCATCACAATTCTAAATCAAACTTGCAAACTCATTTTGAAAAAGCAATGACATAAGGAACATTTGATTCAAATTTCAATTCAAAATCATGTATATACAAAAAGTTCTCTCACATCAAAGTTTCAAAACTTCTTCCTTCTTCTCCTCAACACTCATACACTAACTTCTAACAACTAAGGAATCTTCCCTCCATAATTTTGACCCTATCTAGGGTAGAGAGGTGGGGCACATCAGCCCATGCCCCTCTTTATCCTAATCCCACCATAGATACCAAACCCCTTTTCCTTTCACACCTTTCTCATTCACTTCTAATACTCTAGTTTTTTTTTTTTTGAAAATTCAAATAAAAACAAAATATATGAATCTTCCAAAATATCTAAATAATTATATAAAAAACATTAAATTACAAAATAAATACCATTGTAAAGTAGCCTTGTGCCCTTGCGAGCATATAATAGCGTCAAACGCTTATTTTCAGTCGCCAAGTCGTGGACTTGGTTGGTTGGAGAAGCGATCGTCTCTGGCCGCTTGCCGGTCCAAGTTTAAACTCCATTGAATTCATCGAGCAGTAATGGCGGCCCACGGCTTAATAGCTAGTGAGGCAAGAAATTGGCCCAGCCAACCCGCTATCTACCCTCTGAGCTGTGTATGTGACAAGACGGCGCAGTGCACTAGAATCTATGGTCGCTGCGCTGTCACCAAACCGTGGTCCTCACCACAACCACCCCATTTGTCACAACTGTTGATTTATTGAAATCAACACAAACATAAATAAATAACGAGTATCCACATGATGGAAAGATCTCCATCAGAACAGTGCTTTGCGACAGGGTTCTTTTTCTTCAGTTTTTGCACCGGTGTCTTGCTTTTTGTCTTGTTGCACAGGCTGATTAGAGAGGAACTTGTGTGTGTCAATCTAGCCGATTCGATGACATCATCAAATTCCACCTCTAGTCTTTTGTGAAAGAATTTTGGATTTGCCTCTATATGGGTGTGAAGAGTAAGTGCTTCTGGCATGTTGTCCTGGGCAAGGACTGCGCCTGTCAGTGGAGAGCGCCACAAAGATTCCTTAAATTCCGCAACATTGGTCGGAGCGAGGGGGCCTTCCTCCGCCGGATCCTTCTCCTGACACGACTATACTCCGCAGCTAGAAAGAGCATTGACATCTTCTTCTCCATTACTTATCTTCTATAAGATCTTCAGCATTATGGCTAACACATTTTTAAATTTTGAGTTCCAGACCTTCTGCAACTCCTTCAACTCGGACCTCATTGTCTCCACTGATGATATGGGGGCTTTGTGGGGTGGATTGAGACCCTTATCAATTATTCTCCCGCGTCTATTACATGCTTCGAGTTTTGCCGGTGTCAATTGTGTCTCCACATCCATAGACGGTCCATTCAATTCAACAACTTGCCACAATTGGAGTCAATTACCTCTTAGTGTCCATCATTTTTTGCATATAGTTCACAATAAATATAGCCGCAGTTGCTGTGTCAAAAACAAGAATGATAGCGGAGAACATTAATATTCTATCCAACTTGAAATCACCCGGTCTTTCCCAGCAGTATCCACGGAATCTACACATTCACCGTTTTTCCCTTTACATGAATGCGGAAATGATAGTTTCAAAAAAAAATCTAGTATCAATTGAATGTTGCATTCAAAGGCTTCATTCTTTGTTTGGATCATCTCACTAGCCTTCATCATACGAAACCTATCGATTATCCCGACTGAGAACCCATTGATTTCCTTTGCCGTGCAAGTTTCATGCACTCCGACTCCGCCATCTTGTCCGTCTGCACAATAAGCTTTTTGAATTTATCTAAATGTGCTTTCTTCACTTTATAAGGTGGCATTTTAATGAATGCTACACCTTGCTTAATATTCAATTTCTTTGTTTGAAACTGTTTCTTCAGCTTTGACAAAAACATCACCTCTAGGATGTCACCTAAGCCCCTTCAATAATCAAAAGTTGCCGACATCTTGTCCTTTATGGCTAAAAAAAATGGCCAGGGATGCTTAGTGAAAACATCGGCACTCCAATCCAAATCTCTGAACAACCCATGTAGATGGCGTAACCATTTAGGGTGGTACTTGCCAATTGGTTTGCTGACTTTGTTGACCTGTACCTAATCAGCTTTAGGTTCAGGGTCACCTTTGCATGCGCCCTCCATGTCCCGTCGTCTGTTTGTAGAACTTGCAGATGTGTGGCCATTGCTTTCACGGCAAGTGGGTTCATCCCCTCTGATTTTGGCCGCCATGACACCCTTCTGTTGGTTTGCATCATTGCCCTTTCTCCTTCTTTGTTGCGGTTACTTCCCCTCCTTCGCCATTTTTTTCAGAACGCAAATCTCCCGCAACTCTAAATCATCCAAAATGGTGTTGCGTGGATTCCTCCCATAGCCAGTGCCGTCATCATCGTCATAGCCCCCATTGTCCTTGTTCCATGGCGACTCCTGATCACGTGGAGTGTCCTCGTCGGTCGGAGTGCCTCCGTCCTCATACCCAATTTTTTTGGTGATGCTCCACGGCGCTTTATATAACTCTTTTCTATTCTGCCTGGTGCGGTTACTCCTAATCAGCGAGGAATCTAACTCCTCCACCTCCGTCCACTGTTTCAAGAAACAAAATTGAATAAGGATACCTTGGGAATTGCGGTTTTGTGATGTAAAAAAAATGGTTCAGAAAAGTGCAACTTCTCATCCCTACTTTTGTCGTCGATTTCCTCTGCCTCGGAGGAGACCTGCTCCTCAGAATTGGGCACCTCCAATTTGTACTCCCTTTGGTAAGTTGGGTCCTCAGTCTCCTCCCTCGACACCTCCATTCTTGTCAACTTACATTTAGGACACAAGGGAATGTCAATACCCTGCAGACGTACGCTTGCAATAGCGACTGACATGCATTGCAAAGTGCTCTTATAAGCACTGGTGACATTGGTAGCAACTTAGTCCAACAAGGGTGCTGTAATTGCTGGGGATTTGGACACTTCATAATAAATTGCAACTTGAACATCATCCGGCAGGTTAGCAATCTCAATTGTCAAGCGTTTTGAAGCACGCTCCATTTTTATTCACACCTTAATCCCGTAGCTTGCGCGTAATCCTCAACTGCAAAAACTTCAAAGCTCAGAGTGCACACACCTAAAGAAAGCAACTTCAAGAGAGGTTTGTACAAGAAAAGTTAATCAATGACGCTAAAGAACTCACTTTGTAATTCTGTCAATGACTTGACTAAGTAGAGTCGTTTGAGACGTGACTATCATTAATCCAAGGATAGTTGATGCCAACAGTTTACATAAACTACGTTTTGCGCTCAAGTATCGTAGACCCATACCAGTTTTTTGATCCACCTATGAATGTAATGACATTACCCAAAACCCTAGCATTCACTCAATCCAAACAGACGTCTGCTCTACTTACATTGTAAAGGAAATTTCTCCAGGGTGAATCATTACCAACGGCTACTAAGACATTAAATAACACAACTACCAATGACTGTCATGGCGCACTTCATCCTCCAACAACATGCATTTAGAGTGACAAATGTGTCTATTTTGACATACAAGTATTCCTCCGAAATGATAACAGCTCAATTATCTTTGTTTGCTGGTGACTCCTCCTAATTGAGCGCTAAGTTCAACAATTCTAGTAAGCGGCACCCAGGACTTTTCCTTACACTCATTAGACCACAAGTACTTGTCCTCTCTCGCACAATGCATTCAGATTACGAGTAGAATTAGCATTGGCTCAGGGTTTGGAGAGTCTCTCCTCTCCTTCAAGCGTTCCTAGTTAGCAATGCGCCTTGGCTATGGCAACGATTGGTTTCCACGATTCTAGAAGGCAAAGGACTTTACATTCCAGGGAAGCCAATGCTCGACAAAAAATTCATTGCTCAACCCCTAATAATTTGAATCACTAATCGCCGCACTAGAAACAAAAAGCATGCCGGTAAGTCTCTTACCTTTGCTTCTTTTGTTTTTTGCACGCAAGCGCCACTTTGGGTAATCACAGCTCTCGCAAGCGGGTGTTGTTCTCATGTATTTGCTATAGTCGCATTTGATCATAGTCTAACGCAGTGGCAACCTCCATCTCCTCTTCACATCCTAAGTAGTGAGCACCGCCATTAGCGTGTACTCGTCAGGAGAGAGTGGGATCTGTAATCAAACTACGCAAACACGACTGAGTGGGAGTGGAAGTGACTGCCGCGTCCATAATTGCGAGTGACATTAGCATATCTTGCCCAAGTACGTTGCAATAACTCATACGCCGGCACTTGCTGTATCAATTAATGGTACCTATGCATTCCCTTAGCAAGCCCCTTCCGGCAGTGTAAGTTTTACACTAGGATGAGTAGTAGGGCTGACAAATGTACATTGTCTGGCATTGCTCGACATCCTCATTTGCTAAACGTATGCAAAAGAAACTTTGGCTGCCTAAGTACTCATACTAAGAAAGCAACCAAGTTCATCAAAAGATCATACTAACACTGTAGAGAATTTTCAGCTGACAAAGTACTCATGTCAGAAGATGAAAACTCCCATAGCCTCTGCAACTTGCAATTGTGGCAGGCTGAAGAGGCCCAGGCAGATGCGCTTTGGCTTTGTTGTTACTTGTGCCCCTGTTCTGAATGTGCCAGAGGTAAAGTGTTGGACAGGTCTACGATTTGGAAACACCTTAGTACGTGGAAATGACATGCAACCTTCAACTGCTCAGTCGTGATAAGCATCTCCGTCCCCTTCATTTTCTCTTTACAAAGTTCTCTTTCTCCACTGTAATGAGCAACTTCATATTTTTCTGTATACTATGTAGGGCCCGTCAGAGTCGGCCATTCATGAGATATGTTTGAATTCTCTTTGTTTGTTATTGAGAGGGGTCGATAGCACAAACGAGAAGGAAATCACATGTATTCCCCTTAGAGCACTCAATTTACAAATTCGGAGGAAGAATGTGTACAACAGTCAATGGCTTCATGGTTCCATTCCAAAACTAGCACCCTTTTCATTTTGGGAGAGGAAGTGGGAAATTAGAGTTTCAAATTTTCCTTTCATGGGATGGGGTCTCTTTGCCTTGGAAATCGCTTGTGAGGGGGAGGATCTACTATTGTTTGTTGGATGTTTGTACAACACGGAGGAGTATACAATTTTGGAACGGAGTGATTGGCAAATTAAGTCATATGCAATGCAAGTCAAGAGTGACCTATTCATTGATGGCAATGTGTCAAGGGGGAATGTGGCTGGTTTCATAAACAGTTCAATAGGAGGGAAAGACTTAGGCAATGTATTGTGGGAGTACAGGATGGCGCCACAACCTTGGAATTTGTCTAAGTGGGGATATGTTATGACAATAGCAAGGAAGGACATCCTTGTCGGGGAGGAACTTTATGCCGAGTACATTGTGAACTGAATTTCATTCTATGAATACTTGAATTCCGTTTAATTCATGTAACTGCGTTCTTGAGTATGTGCTTTGCTAAATGGTGTCTTCAATAATTAATGTAGGAGGCTTTGATAGAAACATTTAAGATCATAATTGTGAGGTGGCTGAAATATTAAGTACCGCTAATACCAGATAATGGTTTCATTGAATTAGGTCTACAAAATAAAAATAACTCTTTCCATTGAATTATGACAATATTAGTTCAGAATACAATAATGGGTGGTTAAACTAATGCAATTTTTCTTTGAGGTCCAACGCTTGGAAGTGTACTCGCATGTGAACATTGGCATGATTTTTTGGTACTTTATTTCATGCAACTTTAGAATTTAGGCTAATTTCTCCAATAATGAACAACATTGTTTCTCCCCTTGCCTTTGTGACACGTTTCCCGTGAATTCATTCATGGGGTGAAAAACAATGCCATGAAACCATGTGACATAGTTCTTGTCAAACTATATTCCCTAATTTTGCATGTCAACGTTCCTCCTCAAAATATTCCAAACCAAGTCATGTGCTTCTACTGAATGTATTTCTCACAATTATGCTAGGGATGATTCCACAACTGAGAGTTCAATTGTACACAATGTAGCGTTTCCTTTTGCAAGAGTGTCACACTGACGTTACTCATTCAATGCAGTGTCCGTGGAAGCAATTCTATTGGGACCATAAAATAAGTAAATTAAGGAAAAATTAAAAAGAAGCCATTAATATTTATAATAGCATGTGTGTGCTCTTCTGTATTCCAAGATGCCGTGCAAGGGAAACAAGGAATAGTCACAATCAATGATTTGGATATAGTGTAGGCGTGCGTCATAGCAACTCCCAATACATACAACAGTCTAAATGTAGACATAATGGTTGTAGTGTTATCTATGCCATACTAAAGCTTATTTATCTGTGTTGGGTTATAAATACTCTGTGACTGCACTCCTTGATCTGCTTTGTTGGAATGTATACCTTCTACTCATGAGTTGTATGAAGATTGTATACCACGTACAAATGAGATCAGAGTTGAGTAATTCAGCAATTTGAGTTCCACGTTGTTCATAGCCAAGAAAATACTCACAGTCATATGGAATTGCACAACGAGCACGGTGAACTGGACTTGTTGTACTCATCTCAGAGGTAAAAGGTGGATTGAAATGATGCTATAGAATTTTCAAGAGGAGAAGACTCAAATGATGGAGGTGTGTTGCACATAGGTGGAGTCTACATTATTTGCATGGTCACGGAATGTTTTGGGAAATATGACGGCATCAATGTCCAGGAAACGGACCACGACATTAACAAAGTCAGTGCACTTGGAACAATAGAGGAGGAGGAGGTAGTGCACAAGAATTCACCGAGACCTACCGTGGAAGATATGCTTGTACACGAGGACAATGCCATTGGAATGAATGCAAATGTCGATGACCCATCAAGCATGGATGCGGAAGAGCTTCTATAGGAGGCAAACACACCTCTATTCCATGGTAGCAAAAGTACCCGGTTGACATTGACTTAGATGTTGCTCGTGTATTGTACAACATTCAGAGTCCCAAACAGTTTTGTGGAGGAATTGCTTAAGTTGTTGAAGGGGACCCTTCTGCTCGTGGGGAACACAATGCCGCAGACATTCCACAAAGCCAAGACTATGCTAATGCGTCTAGGCTTATTATATAACACCATCCACGCTTTTACAAATGGTTGCTGCTTGTTTAGGAACAAACTGGAGGATGCTAAGGAGTGCCCAAACTGCCACAAATAAAGGTATGTCAATAATTCAAACACGGTACTGGCAAAGGTGTTGAGGCATTTTCCTCTTATTTTGAGGTTAAGGCAGATGTACAACTGCTCGCAACTAGTTGAGCTAATGAAGTAGCATGTTACTGGGAAGAGTGGAGACAAGGTCATGTAGTCGGTTGTAGACTCGAAAGCTTGGATTCGCGTGAATAAGAAGTGGCTGGACTTTGCCAAGGAATGTAGGAACGTCAGACTTGGGCTAGCATTGGATGGGGTCAATCCATTTAGAAATCAAAGTCTCAGTCACTCTACGTGGCTAGTGGTCATGATGAACTACAATCTCCCTCCATGGTTGGTAACAAAAAAATTCTTTTTGATGCTAACTTTGATAATACTTGGAAAAGAAATTGTAGTTGATAGAAATGTTGACACCTATAAGGCCTGGTTGATTGAGGAGCTTCAGCTTCTTTGGAGAGGGGTGGATTGCGTAGATGGTTCTTTGGAAAGCAGTGAAGATCGGAATTTTTGGCTTTGTGGCTTGTTGCTTTGGACTATTAACGATTTCCCGTCCTACGGCCTTATATCAAGCCAAGTTACCAAAGGTCACAAGACATGTCCTATTTGCGGTCCTAGTTTGGACACTTGGAGGTCAAAAGCATTAAAAAAAACGTTTACCTTGGACATTGACGTCATCTACCAATGGAGGACTCATGGAGGCAACAGAAAGCCAGCTTCAACAATAATGCTGATATGAGACCCCCTCAAGAAAAATGAGTGGATCAAAGGTTTTCCGATATGCAATGGTCCATGAAGACTGGAAGCGGAATTAAAGAACGAGGGAGAATGGGCGGCCGATGGATCCAATCCATGCACATGGTGTTAAATGGAGGACCGCTTTGCATGACCTGCCTTACTAGAAGGTGAGCTAAGTTTTGCAATGTTATGTAAGGTGTAAATTGTCACATTTCGCTCTTCTAGTGTTATACTTTTTCATTTTACATAAGCATGTAAGTCACGCATATTTTGAGATCATGTGAAGGATCAGTTTGAAATATTCAGTGCATAGAATTCGTTAAGTGTAGCAAAATGTGGGCTTACAGAGACAAGGAGATCCTGTGAAGGGTTGGTTCAAAACATTTAGTGCACAAAGTAGTTTAAGTGCAACAAAATGTGGGCTTACAAAGACATCAACAATGCCATTTTATGAAACACAACTCTGAGTCACCATATAGGTATGGGTGACTGTCAAAAATGACTAAAAGGAGTACAATATAGGGCCGTAAACAGGGTAGCACATTAAAACATTGGAGGATTGATGGCAGACCATGATTTGAAATTTAGAATTTTTGTGCGTAGTAATTGATGCGTGAAATTCCGTCTTGCAGGACCTATGGATCAAGCACATGCTTGACGTGATGCACTGTAAGAAAAATCTAGCGGAAAATATCATGAGAATGATTTTTGGCAAGAAAGATACAATCAGGGTTTGATTGGATATGAAAGAAGCCGTGATTAGGAGGCACTTGTGGCATGTGCCTGGAAAGAGCATTGGGAGTGAGATTTTGCCAAAGGCACCTTATGTTTTGTCCAAAGAGGAGAGCCAAATTTTCATAAACCAAATCAGATGTTTAAAAAACCCTACGCAACATGTGGGTCACCTGAAAAAGCGTGTGTATGCAGATGAGGCAATGAGGGGTTTAAAATCCCACAACTACCACGTACTCCATCAAATTCTCTCGCTTTGTGTTCAAACAATTATGAAGAAGGAAGTCCGCATTGCTATAACCATGATGTTATGTGTTTTTTAAAGGATACGTGCCAAGAATATTGACATGGACAACATTGTAGATCTTTGAATGGATGTGGTGAAGACACTCTGCATGTTCAAAAGGAAATTCCCTCCCTCTTTTTTTGACATCATGACTCACCTTGTGCTTCACCTTGTTGAAGAAATTGAGCTCTGTGGTCCAGTCCACACACAGCGGATGTACCCTATGGAGAGGTATCTAAAAACATTGAAGGATTATGTGAAGAATTATGCTCAATCTGAAGGCAGCATGGCAGAGGGATATGCCATTGTGGAAGCTCTAGGGTTTTGCACTAAATATATGCAAGAGTACAAAGTCACTTCCCAAAGAATCTAGGATGATAAAGAGGACCCATCTATGTTTGATGAGATACTACAGGGTACAAACAAGAGACGTTGTTTGACCCTACAATTCAGGGAATGGATACACAAATTTGTGCTGAATAACGCTGCCCCTCTTGAGGGGTGGAGGAGGTATGCACTGTATCTCCTGCACATGTACACTTGCAATTCAACATAGAGTGTCCATGTATGTGGTGACGTTGGCAGAATGATCTAAAACCCTAAACCTTGGTTCTTTCCGTGCATGACTTTGTCAAGTCATACGCTTATATCCTAAAACCACTGCATGCATTCAAACCCTCAAGACTATAAACCTTAAATTGCAGAGTTGTAAAGGCATTGGTTACTTTCTAGGATTAGATATGGGATTTTGTTAATACAAATTGTAAGGAAGCTTGGAATTATTTTGGAAATTCTAACGATTACGGCAATGGTTTTTTCTATTCATCGCGTAGTAGGCACAAAGAAGAAACGGTGAACCGCAAAAGACAGTGAGTGGAGTACAAACGTCAACGGAGGAGAAGACACATTGCATATCTAGTGGAGATGCGTGAGGAAACATTCCACCACTGGTTTCCAAAAGCAATCATCCATGCCAGAGAGTCTAATGCAGACGTGATGGACGACGACTTTAGGACTCTCATGTTGCCACCTTCAGACCAAGCAAAATCTTACCGTTCCATGTTTGTTTTCAAGAACCACATCAGGGTCTACAGGTCCAAGAATCACTTGATGACGAAGGATTCTGGATTAGAAGCAATATTCCGACAACTTTGTCAAGCTGGGCAGAAAGATACAAACTTTGCGGTAGCCGACCTTGAGTACGTGGGGTGGGTGGAGGACATACTCTCACTGGACTATGGGCACTTTGAAGTTGTAGTTCTTTACTACAATTGGGTATTAGCGAACACTAATTGTGACGGCGCCACCATGACTCAAGACCTGTACGGATTCACTAGTATTAATTTTGATAGATTAGTGACACCGTCAGCACAGTCTTTTGCCTTTCCTCTCAACATTGAGCAAGTGTTTTTCTCCTTTGACATGGCAAAACCAAAGCGGAAAGTCATCTTGCGGAAAGAACCAAGGGGTGCTCGGAATTACTCAAACTTGCAAGGCATAAGACCTGTGGATTGCATATCCCTGGGAAAAAAATTTGATTTCTAAGCTTTAAACGAGACAGACGGCTTAGATCACAGCATGTCGCAAGTAAAAGTTATGTGCAAAGCAGTGGAGGTATAGCCGAACACGATTGCGGATGCATTGCAACAACTTAGGGCAGACAATGTAGAGGGAGATGATATCACGTCCAGTGAGGGAGAGTTTGAGTAGCGCAAGTGTTTTGCTTTTGATGAGGCAATGAAACTCTTTCTTCCTTTTGTACTGTGACGTGTACCGCTGTGATTGACCCGTTATAAACCAATAACCTGAGAGCGCTATGTTTGCCACAATGAACGTAGATCTTTAGATGGGGGCGTGGATCAGATTTGGTAAACGAAGGGAGAACAAGAAGGTGCATCTCTGGTCGACGTGGATGTGGAATGTGTAGGTATCTATTTTTATGAACTGTTTGACAATTTAGTTGGTGGACAATAGCAACAAATTGCGTTCCTGAACAAGGAGTGTTAAAAAAAAGGAACAAACTTTAATTGTGCTTTATAAGGGGGAATACAGGGATTACGAGAATTATATAAACATAGATAAACTAATGATGAAACTAAGCAATGCACGTGGAATTGAACTTTGTGAATGAGCATTTCTTTCCATTTTTTTTTTACTTACAAAAACAGCAGTATTATTTTGAAATGATGTTTCCATTAAATACAAATAAGGAAATGCCCTAATGAAAGTATCATGTTGAGATAAAGTAGTTCAGAAAGCATATTTCTTATCAGCAAAGCTAGATTATCATAAGAATAAGTCTGGGCCTCTCTTGTAGTGAACATTTATTGTTGTGCTCAGGAAAAATTTGAATAAATGGAGCGGGCTCCACAGCCTCAAAATTTTTTTCTCGGATTCAAGTAAATAAACTTCTAACCACAAGCTACCCGTAAAAAAAAAACAAACTAGCTTAATGCAGATATCCACTCCCTTGAACTCTGAGTACAAAATCATAAAAGTGCACCGCCTAGTTAGCGAGGTGAGACGTAGACGTTCCCGCATACGCAAGTGAACCGTTCTTGAAGTAATTCTAAATTGTTCCCACGGTATGTATACAGACGGTGAACAGACATGGACCGTATATATGACTTGCAGTGGCATTGCGGTGACTCCCTCTAAAATGAACGTAAATGAAGACAACTTGACCTTTGTAATCACTTTAAGTCATGTTGGCTTAGTAAATTTTGCCCTCTTTTTAGTAGTGTAATCACCGCCTCTTCAAACTCTATAATTTCTTATCTATAACTTCTACAACCAAATGTTATACCAATTTTGAAAGACAACACAATGGACTACAACTCCTAAAAATTTCACTACAAATTAGAACTTTGTCCAAAAGTTATAGTCAATCAAAGTTTGGATCTCAATGTTTTTAAACAGCATCCAATCTCCAACTTCTACACACTATAACTCTTTCAATAAAACTTCAAATATAATGATTAATGACAATTTGAAAAGCTATGATAACAACCTACCACTTTTAGAAATAGGAAAAAAAAATTATAACTATTCAAAAATTGTAGCTCCTCAAAATTTTGGCCTTCTTCCAACAAAAAGGCAACCACTTCCAAACCTTTACACCTCCATAACTTTTTTTTCCAAGCTTCAAATCACAATTTTAAAGACTTTCTACAAAGCTAAAACTAAGATGAATACTCTCTCCAAATCTTGTTGCAAAATGATATACAAATCATAAGCTATGGCTTGTCAAAATCTCAACCTTTCTTCATAATTTAGTTTTTTAACTCCAAAATTCAAACACTCATAACTTTTGCATCACAATTTCAAATCAAACTTACAAACTCATTTCAAAAAAGTAATCATACAAGGAATAAATTCTCTAAATTTTATTTCAAAATATTTATATACAGAAAGTTTTTTCACATCAAAATTTTGGATTTTATTCTTTTTTCAAGCAACACTTGTACACTAAACTCTAACATACTAAGGAATCTTTCCTCCTACATTTTGACCTTTTTGAAAATAAGAAGGTGGGCATATTAGCTTATATTCCTCTCTATTTTAACTCCACCATAGATGTCAAACATTTCTTCATTTTATACTTTTTCAAATCACATTTAAATCATTAGTATTTTTATTCAAACAAAGGCAAAATATATGAGCCTTTCAAAATATCTAGATAAACATATAAAAATGATTAAATACAAAATAAACACCACCATAAAGTAGCCACGTGCCCTTACAAGCATATAATAGCGTCAAATGCTTGTCTTCAGTCGGCAAGTCGTGGAGTTAGTTAGCTGGAGAAGCAATCGTCTTTGGTCGCCTGCCGATTCAAGTTCAAACACAATCGGACTCGTCAAGCGGTGAAGCAATATCTTGATGAAAAGTATTCCATCGTGTAGATTTTCATAGCTTTATTAAATATATTTGAATTTTCATAGGCGATATGTTTTATTTTTGAATTAAATAAAACTACTAAAAGAAACAAATTTTATTTGAAAGGCAAGAGAGGATATGGTGATAAGAATCTTGTATAGAGGTTAAGTACAAGTTAAAAGACGTGTACTACATGCACCTTACTTTATAAAAAGTGGAAAAGTAAAAGAAAATCTTTCTTTAGCAAATAGGAGTTGAGGGTAAGTGGTAGTTAACTGCAAGTAGAAAAATCTGAACCTTAAAAAAAAGATAGCTCCTGAGTTAAGTATTTTTATCTTTTGTCTATTATAACTTTTGTCTATGAAATTTTGAAAGCTTGTTTTTGGTGAAGAGACATTTCTAAATTGTATTTGCAAATTTGATTTGGAGCTAGGATGCAAAAGTTTTGATTGCTTGAATTTGAAGATAGCTAAGCCATATGAAGTAGAAAAGCTGAGAGTTTGACAAGCCATAATTGACGTTTAGCTCATTATTTTGCAATAAGATTGGAGGGTGTGTTTTTCTTTGTCTTAGCTTTCTATGAAGTTATTAGAATTGACATTTGAAGTTTTGAGGAAAAAGTTATGAAGGAGTAAAAGTATGGAGGTTGGCTATCATTTGTAAGAAGGATGTTGTAACTTTAGAAAGCCATAACTTTTGATGAGGTTGATATTTTCTTTTGAAAATTTTTATGTGTGATAGTTTATTAGATTAGCTTTTCATATTGTTATCATTTATTGTATTTGAAGGATTTTTTAGAGAAGTGTATTGTTTGAAAGTTTGAAAGATTTTGGAGATTTTCAAAGATTTTGAAAAGTTCATAGATTTTGAAAGTTTCATAGATTTGGAAGTTTGATAGATTATAGGTCTTGAGGTTTTTAAAGGGATTAGGAAAATTGAGGAGGATCTCATTCTGCAAAGCAGGTTCTCTATAGAATTCCCCTTTTAGATTCTGTAGAAGAAAAAGCTCATTCTGGAGGATAGGTGCTTTCTAGAATTCTCCTTTTGAGTTGGTAATTGGAGAGGTACATTCTGCAAAGGAGTTGCTTTGTAGAATTTTATTATAGTTTGTGTGACAATTCACCAACTACACACATAGTCGCAGCCAAGCACCCCAAGTGTTTCTAAGGCGTGCTCCTCTCAACCCGACAATGGCCTACAGCTTGACATGCTAGTGAGACATAAAATTGAACTAACTGACTCGCTGCCTACCTCCCATGAGCTGTGCATGTGATAAGACAGTGCAGCGCCTTAGAATATGTGGCCGTAACGCTATCATCAAACCGTGGTTCTCACCACAATCACCACTTTTGCCTCGATTATTGATTTATTGAAATCAACACAAATATAGATAAATAACGTGTATCTCCATGATGTAAACATCTCCATCATGACAGCGTATGACAAGAAGCGTCAACTTTGGCTACCAAAAGGTGAAGAACCTTTGAGAAAAAAGGAAAATAAATGTTCAATTCATATAAGTGAATTTCTCACAAATATGTGTAGACGCCTTGCCTTTGGCAAAGAGGACCTTCCGCCAAATCTTCTTTTTGATCTTCCAAGAGAGACATGTGAATATTTCTATATTGGCAAGCAGTATGAAGGATGGTGGATATTAAAGCATTTGTACAATCAAATTCAGGACTGTGCAATACCAATCTTTAAATGTCAATTTCCTAATGCGCAAGCACTATTTGCATTTGACAATGCAATAAGCCACGCAACATTTGCAGGAGATGCTTTAGTTGCAAATAGAATGAACTTGGAATCACAGAAAGCAACCAAATGAGGTATTGCGATAATTACTGACCCACAATTTGGTTTGCATTTTTGCATTTATCCTAAAGAGCCAAGATACTTGTGCTGCATTGTTTTGTTTTTGTATGTGCATTCTTATTTTTTTACATTGTTCCAAAATTTTGCATTGATCAAATTTAATAACTGAAGAACGTTTTATCTTGCATTGCAAACCTACGCAACTTCCAAATGGGATATGCCAAGACATGTATTTTCTAGAAAATTATCAAGATCTTCATTTGCAAAGAAAGCCAAAAGGCTTTAGGGTTGTGCTTGAATAGCGAGGCCTTTGGGCTCAAGGTTTGAAATGAAAGTGCAAAGGTGCTTGCAAGTCTTATTTTGCAACAAATTGCACAAATGGCTTCACAAGAAGACTTTCATAGTCAAAAAGGACTCTTGGAAGAGCTCATTGTCTCCAAATGACACAAGATTATTCTTTATCCAAAGTTCCATTGTGAACTCAATTTTATTAAAAACTTTTGGGCCTCAACAAAGGGCTCAAGATCATTGTAATTATTTTGAGAAGGACTAAAGCAAACAATCCCTTCCTCTTTATTGTGGAGATCCGACGCTATGCTTGCAAGGTTGAACAATATATGGATGCATATAAAAAAAACCTCACTAAAAAGCTGCTGAATATGTTGTGAAAAAGTACCAATCTCATAGGTAGATTCCCAAATCTGACACAATGAACATCAATGCCTCGATGCCCCAATGCCATTTCATTCAATTTAGTTTGTCAATTACTCTATTTAATTCAAATGAATTATTAGTATTAGAGCATCTAGTGCCAAGATGGCCAATTCTTTGCTCTCCTAGTGTAAAATGTCCAATAGTTACCATTTTTGAATGATGATAACTTTTTTTTTGACAAACAATCATTCCAATTTCTCTTCATAATTTTTTCCTAACATCTCATTGCTTGTAATTCCAAAGAGATCTAATTTTTTGAGGGTTACTATAAATAGTCAATATGATTGTTGCATCTTTGTTAGTTTATGGAGGCACGCACTATAGCCATTTGGCAAAAAAAAACAAAAACCTGATTCTGAGAATATTGGTTCAAACCTTCACCAATTTTGTATGTGACATTTAATTATATGTACAGGTGATTCCAAGAAACCCTTGTACTATTTTTTGTTCCCTTCACGTCTTGCGAGTGGTTTTTGGCTCTTATCTTTTGTGTACCAAGTCATTTTGACTTGGAATTTCAGAGTAATGTTCACTTCAAAGTTATAGAAGTTCAATGATTTTTTTGTTTTTTTTTAAACTACTTTACTACTTTTAAATAGCCCCCAAATAGGTGTCTACCTTAACTGTTTTGGGGGTTTTTAGTACTATTTTGGGTCCAAAAAAGCAAATCTCATGCCACAAATCAAGGAAGTTGTTCATCATAAGGCATTACATGGATGAATAGAAGGGTTCTAGGAAATTGTGAA
This sequence comes from Ulota crispa, assembly GCA_963920765.1. NCBI lineage: Eukaryota > Viridiplantae > Streptophyta > Bryopsida > Orthotrichales > Orthotrichaceae > Ulota > Ulota crispa. The sequence goes on along the minus strand of OY987248.1, from coordinate 10,747,091 downwards.
TTCTCTGCCTTCCACATGCTCTTAAAGTGGGCATCCATTCTCCCTGCATTGGTGAAATAAATAAAAATTCCTCCAAAAGCCACTTGCATCATGTGAAGCTATTCAAAGAGATAAAAAACAGCCTTTTTTTTTAAATATTTTTACTATTTTCTAAAAAGCAAAAAGGAAATTGCCTTTTTGTTGGTAATTCTTGTCCCTCTATTTTTGTGCATAACTTTTAGAATAAATATTTTCTAGGTTTGAATTTTCACAAGTATGTTGTTTTAAGTGCTTTACAAATTTTCCATATTTTATTTTATTTTTAACAAATTTATTTCAAAAGCTCATAGTACTACCTCGTACTACTAGGTTTAAGGGTGTTTGAGACAAAACAGTGAAGTGTTTCTTGGAACTACCTGTACTTCTAATTTTTTTAGGAATCTTTTTCCATGTGCTATCAAGCACATATATAGATCTGACCAAGATGAATAGTATGAACAATGCTTTATGTTGGAAGTGTTTTTTTCTGTTTTTCTACTTTACCCTTAAAATACCAAGCTTTTTTTTTTGTAAAATTCACTAAAAATTGCCACTTTTGGAGGAATGAGTAGAAAGGTAGGAAAAACAATTTTTTGAAAATCCAACCACAAGATCTTGGCATCTTGCTCATACTTGTAGAAAAAATACTAGGTCATTTCAAATGGTGAGAATTGAAATACCAACATCAAAAGTGAAGAAATAAAGTTTTTCCCTCTTGCCCAAAATTTTTAGAAGCTTGTGACCACTCTTATAGCAAAAAAACTACTCTATACAAAGTTAAGGTTTATTTTTTCCATATAGAAGATCAAGTCAAGTATGTGTGGGAGAATTTTTAGATCAACAGAAGGTGTAGAATATACTTCAAAAATCTTTGAATGCCAAAAGGTCTTGAAATTTGCAAGTACACTACTGAAAATTGGAGGATTTATGTAAATTTCAGATATTTGAATTACATTGATCTAAATTGTGAAAGGCAAGGGCCTTAGCCTACTACAACTTGGACAAAAAAATAAGAAAAAATATATAAACTATTTAAAAAATGAAAGTACCAAATTTTACAAGGGGCAAAAAGAATGGAGAGTTCCTTCCACTCCACTCCCCTTTGCCCAAGTGTCCACACCTTGTGCCCAGAAAGGCTAACCCTTTTTGGAGTCAACACCCACTTACAAAGGAGAGGCCCTACCCAAACTGCCCCTCCTCCCCTAGTTTTGATAAATTCTTGCATAACTTCCTTAATAAATGTCAAAATGAAGAAAATCCAAATGCCCACTTGCCCAAAATCCCATTTGTCCCCAGAAGGACAATGGTCCTTTAGAAGTCAATGGGCCTCATAAACTTATATTGTATGAGTAAAAAAAATCATCCTCCACATAACTCCTTCCTCTTTTCTCTATCCCATCATCTTGCTTCCCAACCTACACACAATCATGCCCTACTTGTTATAATGTAGTGTGTTCATTGAGCAAGTCAAAGAGGCGTTTACCTATGCGCTTGTTGATAAGCAAATGTCAAACTAGGTAACCTTGCTGGAAGAGAGAGATCCTCCAAGATCACTTGATAACTTTTTGTAAAAAGGGGCCATTACTTATTTGAATTATGGGACACCTCCTAAGGTACCTAATAGAGTTATCAAACCAAATAACTTGCAAAAGTTATTGAGTTATGGGGTGAAGTCATCCAAAGTCATTGAGTGAAAAAGACCAAGATTTGACACCCCTTGTGACATTGTAGAGTCTTCCTTTAAGAGAGGGCAACAAAGATAGAAGTTGCTTCCATATGTTCACAAGCCCTAGATTAGAGTTTGGGAAGAATTTGAACTACACAAGCTAAAATATAGTATTTTCCATTTTCCACTTTCAACTAGTTTGTTTGATATTTCCTATACTTATATTGTAATAAGTATGTCCTCCCTTTAAATTTGAATTTCAAATTTTGGGTGACAAACAGACACCTAATGCTTTATATGAAGAAGGAAAAAACCTTGGGTGTTAACAAGCAGTTTTGACCATTGTGTGACAAACAGACAACCTACTCTTTATAATTTAGATTCTAAGAAACTTTCATAATAGAGAATTTAGAAAAAAAGTCTGATGAATTTTCACCCTCCCTCTCCACTCTCTAATACCTAATTTTGAACTTGTGGTGTTGATAGTGAATTTTGAAATATCGCATAGCAGCCCTCGCTTTATAATATAGATATATAGTAATTAGTGTTTTTGAAATTTTTGACAAATATTTTATTAAATAATTTCAAATTTTAACCAGTTTTTTTGCAATTTCAACCGGGTGACAGTATATATATTTTCCTAGCTTTCCCCAAATACTGGCCTAGAGAGTTGAACCAACTCAACACTTCGTTCACTTTAACCCCTAAAGGTCTGTGCATCCAAAAAGTGGGTGCGCTTTGGTCAACCCTAATTGTAACTTTCAAAATATCAGTTTTTGGTGCATGATTCAAACTAAAAAACTAAAGCTTGACAAGTTTCTTTTTGTTCCATTTAACTTTTTTGGAAAATGTCAAAAATCAAAAGAGTCATTGTTGTTAAAATCTCCAAGTGTTAGAATCCAAATAACACAATATGGTGTGTTTTTCATTCATATTTTCTACATTTTAAATGTGTTTTAAAATATAAACTACAAAACTATGTTTCTCATTCTACCATTCATTTATGGTAGAAATTACATATTTTTTTAACATATGTTTTGATTGATATGATTTTATTTCCACATTTAGCTTTAAAAAATCACAATAATTCAGATATTCCATCAAATTTATTGAAAAAAACAATAAAGGTAGAAATTGAATGTGTCTTCTTGCAAAAATATTGAAATTTTATAAATTAATTAAATATAAGGATAAACTTGATGTGATAGTCAAATTTGACTTTGAATTCTTTTTTTGTGGCTATTTTGGGTGTAAATAATGAAATAACCAATTGGAATTTTTTCACACTAATCTTTAATGTTGCTTGTACCTCTTGGAAAAAATTTTAATAATTTGAATTTTTTTTGCTATTTTAACCTATTTATGTTCATTTTTTGAGAAAAATGATAACAATTACAATTTTTCATGAAACAAATTGAAATTTCCTACAATGATATATCATCCATAGTTTCAAGCAAAAAAATTAAAAAATATTTGTTTAAACACAATTTAAAAGGAAAAATTAAGCTTAAACATGAAGTTTGACCATTTCAAAATGGATCAACTCCTTTAGGGGTTAATTTGGAGACTGTCGATACCATTATTTACATCTTCTTCAAGTCCACGACTCCACACGACTATCATAGAATATTTGCTCACCAACCAGTATTGTCTTTGTGAACAACAACGCATTTTAAGTCCCCTATGCAAATATAAGCAAATAACTAAATAAAATTTTCTTGAATGTATTATGTAAACAAAAAAATAAGAATTTTTGATTTTATTATATTTTTCTATAAGTATGTCCAATTAACAATTTGTGATTGGGTGGAGAAACTAAAAATGTTCCCAACCCTTTTTTTCAACAATTCCGTTTGAGCCCCAATCATTTAGCTATAAACTGTTATTTGAGTGTTTAATGATTTGTGATTAGATGGAGCTTTGGCATTTTAGCTTGCTAAAGAGGTTTTTTATAAAACATTGGATGTCACATTGGGTGTTTATTAGCCCCTAAGCGCTCAATTGACCATCTTTTGGTTGCTGCCCGTTTTTCGCAAGCTGCTTGAGATGAAAAAAAAAATTAATTTTTTCAAAAGAAAATCAAGTCTACTTTCCAACCCAACTTGAATCTTGTCATTCCAAGTTAAACTCCATCAAGGAGAATTTTGCTACGACAAACACTTCAATATTTGCTAGTGCTGTAAAATTTACTATTCCGGGAAACTAATGATGTTCTCTCCTTCAAAAATACTGCATTTTTGAAGTTTACGATAGAATGTTTATATTTAATCAATCATACCAATCTATAAAATCTATGAATTAAATTTATAATTTTGGTGATATTAAATGGTAAATGCTTCTAAATTCATTAAATAAAAATCCAAAACTTTTTTTGAATGTTTGACTATATGGATAATTACTAAACATCATGATTCTTGTTTTCTCTTTTGAAGCAAACTTCATTAAAGTTACATAAGTATTATTTTATAATGCATTTATGTTTTGCCCTTACCCCTTGGGCGTTTAGAGGTTAGTCACCCAAACTTTGAAATTCAAGGGGTGAAAAGGGAGAGAGTAAGCCTTGGAGAGAGGGTATATACTTGTACAACAAACAATAACAAGATTCCCTTTCAAAGTGCATGCAACAATTTTAAAGTGCTCATGGTGTAAAACCTCTGCAAATAAAAAATTAGCTACATTAACTTTTTATAGGATACTATGACCTTGCATACAATTCAACCTTTGAAAGAAAATACTTTAGGATGAATAAAAACATCAAATTTTAGAGTGGGAATATACTGCTATTGTACACGATAAAACATTCCATTTTTAAAGGTTTGCAACAATCAGCCTTTTGCCACAATAATCGTGTTTACGCCATTTGACAATCATTGCAAGCATCTATAACTATTGTGAATCAATCATTTAGGACATGTTTTCTCTAAATGCAATTGCATTTGACAACCACTTTGTAAGTTTTGTAGCCTTGTATTGGTAGGTTGGTGTTAACCAACACCCTTGTTTGTTGCAAAGGTGGTAATTGATCTCTCATTGCACATGCAGTTTCAACAAAGAAGAATTATTTTAAGTCACCTAATTTGTGCCACATCTTGATTACAAAAGAGCGGGTGTCAATCACTTGCAAGAACTTCAAAATTCTCAATTAATACCAAAAATTTGAAATTCTATTTTAATAAAGCATTGGGTGTCAAGTAGTGGAAGTTTTGTTTTGTCACCTCAAAAATGAAATTCAGAGAGGGGGAGGAAGAGGAAAAGGGAGAGAAAGAAAGGGTGAAAAGTCACCTAAAAATAAGAGAAAAACGGCCCAAAGCAAGGACAAGACATACTACATTGAATATTGCATTTTGGTTGCCTTGATAATTAGGTTGCCTTATCTTAAATAGTTATCTCATGATTCATTGCTTGGCCACTTGGAGACGCATGCAACTCTTTAGATACTTGGATTTCACATTGTTTACTACTTGGATGTTGCTAGTTTGTCTTTTGCAGCTTTATTGCCAAGCTTTTTAAAATTTTGGTTTTTGCCATAATTATTGATGAAAATTACTATAACAATAGTAAATATTTGTATAGTGTAAAATGTTCAAAGATTAGTGTGGGGCAACCTAAATGTAATATTCAATGTAGTAACTAATGAGAGGAAACCTATGCCACTTAATTTATATGATGCTATGGGTCTTAACTTAGAGCATCTCTTGCAATCAATGTCCGGGGAGAACCAAGTTTTAGTTACAAGTTAGCCTACTTTTTTTGAGGATTGCCAAAATAAAATGAAAGTTGGTGGATTTGCTTTTGACCATAAAAACATGGCTTTAGGAAATTAGCCAAGTTACAATTTCATCATTAGGGAATTTAGCTGAACGTGCACTTGTAGATGAGGAAATTGGCCGAATAAAATTTGAAACTATGGAAAATCGACCTATGAACTTTTCCATGATAAGGAAATTTTCTGACCTTCTAAACAAAAACCAAATGTTGTTTTATTTCACAAGCGATTACAAGGTGCTAAAATTTCAAAAATTTTAAAAACAAGAAACATGGGTGAGGTGGCTATGTGGGTGTAGGTGAGTGGGTGAGTAAATGAGAGGGTGAGTGGGTGACTGTGTGATGGTTATTGAGATATACAGTGCACTTGATGGTTAATGGGATAAGAGGTGCACTTGGTGCACCAATCCTTAGAGGAAACGTGGTACTCAATCCCAAGATGGTGGGACTTGACCTAGTTCAAATCCAGCCAAAAATATTTAAGTAACAAAAGCCAACAATAAATCCTTTTAAAGTATAAAAAAGTTTGCATTGGTTGAGGACTTGGGGTAACTTGATAGGTTTTTGATGGCTTGATCATTGTCTTGCTTTGCTATGCTATGTACATGGTAAGCAAAAGATTGATTTGTTTGCAGCATTTGTAAGAAAAAAACCCGATATAATACATTGAAATTCAAATTTCAACCAAACTATTTTCCTAAACTTAGAAAATCAATCGAGTGAAAAAAAAAAAAACAAAGGTTATTGGCCAACCAAAAAAAATATGTCTAGGCCATTACCAATTTATTTTAAACCAAGTATATCATAGAAGGTTAGGAAATGTACCTAGTATTTCAAAAAACCTCTCCAAACACTGCTTGCAATCCTCCAAATGTCTCCTTTCTCTAAAATTTGGGTGATAAGCAATCAATTCTAGTGTATATAAGCCTTTACCTTGACTTTCCCCCTTCAAATCAGCCATATTTGAAGGGGTCACTACTCACTAGTACACAAACTACAAGCTATATTTTCTCTCTAGATTAGCAAGTCATCATAGCTTACTTATTGCTTTTGAAAGTTCCTTGACTTGTGATTGGTTGACAATATATTTAACTAGTTGCATTGTTGGGAATACAAATGGCCATCCCCTCTAAAATGGATAGGTTTAAATTGAAGGGACCTTATTAATTGGAGGGTTGCAAGAGATGCTTTTATGCCATTTACCTAATACAAAGGACCTTATGCCACGTGGCATGTGCCACACAATTAATATATTTGTGTTGTAACTTACACCAAATAGTGCATGTAGGTTGCCATAACCCCTAAAGGACCATGGCCTTATTTTTGTCAAAAGACACTCAAAATTGCCACTTCTATGGCAAAGAGTAAAAAAAGTTTGAAAATTAATCTTCTTGCATATTTGACCATAGGATCTTGTACTAGACTAGTATAGGAGTGTGTTGTACAAAACTCAAGAACTTTGACTGCACAGATTGGAAGATATTTGCGTTTAAAGTATTAAAAGCAGCTTTTTTTGCACCTAGACTAACTAGATTATTTGACTTTGAACTTTTTTAACTTAAATTTTTTGCACCACAGAATTTGGAATTCTATTTTTGCATGGTGGGAAGTTGAGTTGGTAAACTTGGGAAAAACTAAAAACTAAAAATAATTAATTTTCATTCTTTAAAAAAAACATTAGGTAGAAGAAGATATGAAATTGAACAAAAACTTAAATTGCTAATAACCCTGCAATGGAATTGAAACACAATAATCCCAATGGTGAGATTGTTCTAGAATGCAAACTTCACACTCTCAAACAATTTTTTTGAAAAAATGTTATACTTGCATTCAAAAATGAAGTTTATAAGTTATTTTTTCAAGAAGATGCTTGAATTGCTCAAAAAACAAGATTGTCCATAACTTTCTCATAACTAGTCCAAATGGAATGAATCAAAGCTTCAGATGTAGACAAAGATATAGTTTATAAGAAAAAAAAAACTGAATTTTTTTTCAAGTTTTATAAGAATTTTTTTTGCTGCCCGGAGTCTCCAAATTTGTGCGTATTTGGGCATAACTTTTGCTCCTTGGCATCAATTGGAATAAAAATTAGATTCTCCAAAAGCTAATGTGTTTTCCTATCTTCAAAAAAAGTTTCAAAAAGTTAGGACAAAAATTGAGGCTGTAGATACCTGCCCAAAATCCCATTTGTTTGTTGAACGGACAAGTGGTCCTTTAGGGGTTAACAATTAGGTTGCCTTACCATGGAAAGCTACCTCATGACTCATGGCTTGGCCACTTGGAGGCTTATGTAACTCTTTAACTATTAGAATTTCACATGGTTTATGACATGAACATTGCTAATTTGTCTTTTTGGAGCTGTGTTTTTATTGCCAAGACCTTTAAAATTTACTTGTCACAATAATTATTATTGAAATTTATTATAGTAGCAATAAATATTTAAACGGTGTGAAATGTCAAGAAATTAGTATGGGGCAACCTAAATGCACTATTTGGTGTACACTAAATATTGCATTTAGGTTGCCCCACACTAACTTTTTGACATTTCACACTATATAAATATTCAGTGCTGCTACAGTATTTTTCATCAAAAATCACTGCAACAAACCATTTTTAGATAGCCTATCAACAACAATGAAGCTACAAAAGACGAATTAGTGGCTTCCAAATCACACACCATGTGAAATCTAGATATTTAGTGAGTTGCATGTGCCTCCAAGTGGCCAAGTGAGGAGTCATGAGGTAAGTTACCCGAGTAAAAAAACCTAATTGCCAAGGTAACCTAAATGCAATATTCAGTGTAGGTCTTGTGGCAGGTAGGATTGAGATTGTGTAAGGTAGAAGCACCCAAATGCGACACTTGCCTTAGATGTGGTAATCTGGAGGGTCTTTTGAGAATGTAATGGCATGTGCTTGTTAGGAAATGCGTACAGATTCAAGCAAAATTGTTTTCAGAATTTTTTGAGATTGTATGAATAAACTATGAATTGTTGAAGGTAACTCCCTAGATTCACCTATTGTGAACACTAGACCCCTAAAAAAGCAACGACAACAAGACCATGTCACCACAACAAAAAGAGCATATCATACCCAATTAAAAATTGCCACTTACACAATTTCTATTCCCTTATGTCAACTTGCGTGTCTGATTTGGGTGCATTTGTGTCTTGTTTGGGTGCAAATTTGTCTCCTTTAAGTTTAATTTTAGATGTCAGAGAACAATTGATGTTGCAATTAGGTGCTCCTACCTTAAGACTTGTTCACAGTTTGTTGGGAGCATGTGCAAAGCGTGAGACTTTTCCACTGGCCAGCTCCAATGGGGGTTCAAGTCGCCCTTCTTAAAAAGGGAGTCACCACTCACCACTCACAACATGCTGGTACAAAAGGCTGATTTGTGCTGCATCAGTTCCAAGGTATTCAGGTTTCTGACTTTCAAGTCTTTGCAGACATTGTGCGGCAACTGCAGATTCCTCCCTTTCATGTCCTTAGCTTGCCTTGATATCGTCTCCCCCCCTCGATTCCTTTTTGAGCCTTGGGTGAATCCCCATGCGGTCCTGCGCATGCACTTTCAAAAGAAGGCATACAATCTCCCATCCCCCACGCATTTTGTACGAAGAAAAGAGCAAAGAAAAATGAGTTCAATCAAACATTCATAATCCAATCCAACAAGGAGTCCAACACCATTTGACCATTGGCGATTTTGACCAAGTCATTTCTCCAACATGCCTCCTAACCCGTAAAGGACCAACTGTCCCTCGGGGACAAATGGATTTTGGGCATGTACCTATAGCCAATTTACTTTTTGTGATTTTTTGAAATTTTTATTGAAGGTGGAGAATTCAAAGATCTACTTAGGCATCTAATTTTTTCTTCATTCCGACATTTATTGAAGAAGTTATGTATGAATTTCTACAAAAGGGCAAGGGCGGGCAGCCCAAAAAAATTCAAATTTTCATTTTTAAAAAATAAAAATCTGAAATTGGTTCTTTAGATTTTTAAATACGTGGAAATCTTTGAATCATTCAATTTTGATTAATGAGATGAAAGTTATGAGAAGTTTTAGTTTGCGGGTAGGTATGGGACTCCCAAACCTCCATTATTTTTGCCCCTTGTAAAATTTGTTACTTTACTTTTTTGAGTTCTTTATGTATATTTTTTTTTACTTTTTTTTTTCCAAGTTGTAATAGACTAAGATTCCTTGGATTTAACCATTTGAATGAAAGTAATTTAGATTTCTCAATTTTACATAAATCCTCCAACTTTGCCTAGTGTATATGCAAAATTCATGGCCTTACGGCATTGCAAGATTTTACAAAGTATGATGCACACCTCCAATTCATTTGAAAATTCTCCCATGTTTACCTAACTTGGTCTTCTACATGGGAAAAAAAAACCTCAACTTTGCGTAGAGCAATTTTTTGATACAGGACCCGTCAAAGGCTTCAGAAAATTTTGGGCAGCAAGGAAAAAAACTTTTTTTTCACTTCAAATGTCAATATCTCACTCCTCTACTTCTAGAATGAGCTGAAATTTTTCCCACTAGTACCTCCCATAGTCTAGGGCAAGATCTTACAATTCAATTTTCAAAAAAACTTTTTTCCTACCTTTCTACTCATTCCCCCAAAAGTGGCAATTTTCAATGATTTTCAAAGAAAAAAAGGGCTTGGTCCTTTAGGGGCTAAGAGTCTCCTTCCATAGAAGGTTCCTATGGAAGGAGAATCTTCTCTTTATATCTCATAGTGTCCAGGAGAAAAAGTTGTTGTCCTCATTCAAGGCTAGGCCACACCAAAATAATTTGGTTTTTTATATAAAAAAATAGGAGGAAACATTTATTTATATGTATAAATGTAGATTCTTTGAATATTTACAACTAACTTTCTAATCCATTTCAAATTGACAATTTTGAGTGTTCATTAACCCCTAACCGCCCAAGGGGATAAGGGTAAAACATGGATGCATGATAAAATTATAATTTTGTAACTTTGATGAAGTTTGCTTCAAAAGAAAGAACAAGAACCATGATGATTAGTAATTTTCCATTCAGTGAAACATTTAGAAAAGGTTTTTGGCTCTTATTTAATGAATATAGAAGCATTTATCATCTAATATTCATCAAAATTACAATTTTTTTTTCATAGAATTTAAAATTTGGTATGATTAGTTAAAAATAAGCATTCTACTCTAAAACTAAAAAATACAATATTTTTGAAGGAGAGAATATCATTAGTTTCTCAAAATAGTAAACTTAATAACATTAGCAAATATTGAAATGCTCGTCTTTGAAATTATTCTTGATAGAATTTAATTTGGATTGACGTGATTCATATTGGGTTGGAAAGTAGACTTAGCTTTCTTATATGAAAATATTTTATATTTTTTCAAAAAATGTTTTTTTCATCTTGGGCAGCCCACAAAAAAGGGCAGCAACCAAAAAATGATCAATTGGACGTTTAGGGGATAAACTAGCATTTCCAACTTCTTAACCTCAAATGGTGAAGAGGCTATTTTTTATAAAATAAGATATAAAACCTTGAGAAAAGCAATTGTCTACCGATTTTCCAAATATACAATTTAGTTCTTCATTTGTTCCAAACTTGTTTTTTAGTATGTGTGGCCATGGCATCAAATCCCTTCCACGTTCCTCCTTATGCTCAGTTCTTTACCAAATTTAAAACTAAATTGTACATTTTGAAAAGCCTAGAAAAGGTGACAAACCGCAATAAAGGTTTGACACGACTCTCATTAGGAGAAGTGTTAGGAAAAAACTTATGAAAAAAAACATCAAGTTAAGGTGAAAATGTTCTTGAAATCACTACAAGAGTCAACAACCAATAACATGTTCTCAATCTGTTCTCAACCAATAAGAGGTTTGCTTGAGTTGAGGTAACCTCAAGTTCTAAAGGGTACTTAAGAGTCACAAAAAATTTAGTGGAAGTTGATGGGTTTGGCACATGCATTTGTGCAAATTTGCACTTAGCATGGATAAAAGCATAGATTAGGAATAGTCTACTCTTCAAACTCTAATGCATTTTGTCTCCCCTTTTAGGTTCATTGACATGTAATTAGTTTTAGATTTAGTGAAGAGTTGACTACTTGGGAGGGGTTTGAGTGAGGATTGCAACTTTTTGTCCTCAATTCTAAAACACTTCGACAAAATATTTGAATTTTTTTTTACATGGATGTATGTCATATTCAAACTACTTATGTACTATCCAAATTTCATAAGTAATAATTACAAAATTTCTTTGATTTACAAAATAGGGGAAAATCTTTAATGCTTACAAATTTAAAAAGCCCATAATTACATAAATAGTCCATAAGTAGTCATGAATTCCAATTGTTTACTTTAAGGGGAGCAAAAATGACTCTTCAAATATGTCAAACAAAATTGAAATGATAATTTTTATGACCACATGAACGACTTAGAAGGTTTCTATTTTGCTAAACCATATATTAATTACTTAATTTGTGGTGCAATATGAATGTATATATCATAGAATGATTACTTCCAAACACAAAACGTCCGTCTAAAACCTCCTTTATATTGACATAGTATCCTCCACCTAATTGCGTTTTATTCATTTTCTGTATTTCATTTTTCATATGTCAAATAGTACTTGAATGGGGAAGATAGATATTAGTGAAATCTCATGCATATGTACTTTTGTATATATTTTGAACAAAAATGATTTCTTTCATCTAAAAGTTGTGTTATTTCATGTCCATTTCATCCAATGGTTTAGCAAAAGTGAGAGTTTATGAAGGTGTACAAATTCCAATGTTTGGGCCCATGTATAGCCGTATTGTGCTTAATTGGTGCAATCCAAAAATAAATCATCCAACAGAAAATGTGCCCCGATTGGCACCCATTGTGGACCTTGTTTGAATAGGGGCCTTTAGATATCTCAAGAAAACAATGAACAAATGGTTGTGAACAAGTTTTAGTTCATTGCAGTGAATATGTCATCACAACTTCAAGAGGTTGTCATGGCTTGTCCACAAAATGACTTGACCAGATTTTGTACAATTCTTATTCACGTGAACAAAATTGGTAGTGAATGGCATATTTGAAACCCCCTAATGTTGATATCTCTAGTGTGAACACAAGTGATGAAGAAGGGCTTGGTAAACTATTACATTGAACAAAGCATATTACGTAGGTGGCATTACCTGAGTCCACCATTTTGTGTATACAATGGTAGTTTTTTTAACATGTGCTGCATTCTTTTATGGATAACTATATTGTCATTAGCATTTGTGTTCTATTCAAGATGAACTTTTAAAACAACATCAATTTGGGTTGGCCCAAAATTGGCACCTACTTTTGTTTTACTAGCATCCTTTTTCTTTCTATTTGCTACATATAATGTATCTTTGTAAGAATTCAAATTACCACATGCATAAAGAATGTTAGGGATTGCGCACTAGGGCGTGTAAAATGAATTCTCTGAGGATGAGGAATACTGCCAAATTTCTAAAATTACCAAGATATGTTATAACGTAATTTCAAAAGAACAATGATATGATGGCTTTCAAACAGTACTGTAGTTTTTGACAACATTCATAAATCAAGTCCACATTGTTAGATTTATCATTGCGCCCTCCAATATATACTCAAATTTGTTGAAACAAATTACATAAAAAAACTTTCTGCAATTGAACATGAATTGAAAATCAATAGTATTCACTTAAAAATTATGGGAATTGATATGTGCACATAGGGGTTGATATTTGCACACTCCCAGTGAAGTAAATTATAGATTTCTACCATCAAAAATCTGAATTTGAGAATTTTGAATTCAGATTTGGATTTAGAGACCATGGTTTACGCTAGAGCCATAAAAAATATTGCAATTAAACAACACTTAGTAAAAAAGTTTAGCTAGGGGAAAAAGTGTTACTTTTACTTTTGTTTGTAAAAAAAGATAAGCTTTTTCATTGGGTGTTGTTCAATTGCAATTTTTTTATGGTTCTAGAATAAACCATGGTCTCTGAATCCAAATTTGAATTCAAAATTCTCAAATTCAGATTTTTGATGGTAGAAATCTACAATTTACCTCATAGGGGAGTGTGCAAATATCAACCCCCGGTATGCACATATCAATTCCCAAAATTATTCATTCAAACTTATAAAAGCTAATTTCTATACATGCGATGGTTTTTCAAGATTCCCTTTATAATTCCTACTATCTTTTTTCAAAAAGATTTTCTTTTTTGTTGAGATGAACTGTACTTCTTTGAAATTCAAAAGATTTGCAAAGAAGTATTTTGGAAGTCTATTGCAAGCCTATATCACATAGTCTTTGTTAACCCTTAAACAACTATAGGGCATAGTATATACATTGGCGTATAATTGTCATTTGCTACCATTAATTTTTTTTAAAATTTGGGATCTCAAGTAGCTCACTAGAACCACATTGATCTATTCTCCAACTTTTTTGTTAATCTCAAACGTAGTAGAGGTGTACATCCATTCCAAATACAAAAAACATACCCTGTATTATACTAGCTGCAAAGGGCCTTCCCGTCGTTTAACCCTTGAGCGCCCCATAGGCGATAAATGGGAGCTCAAAATTGGAAAATAGAGAAAACGTACTTAGATTTAGCATGTACTGGTAGTTTAGTTGTACTTTCAATTTTCCACAAAAGTATTGGTGATCAAACTCCTCATTTTTACCCTTCCAAAACAATTCTAAGCCTTGCATTTAAATTCTTACACCAACTTCACAATGCAATCCCACCTTTGCTAATCAAACTCAAGAACACAAGGAAGAAAACTAACTCCAAAATCCTCTCACTGGGTTGCCACTCCTTGCCATCTCAAGTTGTAATTGGATTTTAACCTTTTATTACTATTATTTATTTATTTATTTATTTTGATTTGGCAAACTTTTCATTCCTTCAACTCAAAGTTAGGAAAAAGAAATCGCAAACAATAAATATCCTAAGTAATGGTGGGAAGGTGGGCCAAATTGTCAAAACTTTTTATCCTCCCCAATCAATTTCCTAATTTCTAACTTTGGAGGTGGATATCTCATCCAAATAATTTCTATGCCACTTGAATATCTTCAAAAAGATTGGCTAAGGTAGGAGGCTCTAATTTGGTCCAGAGCTCTAGTTTGGTTTAGCTTTTGGAAGGGCTGACATGTTACTTCAAATATCTATTACTCTCATTGATGAGTTAGATGGGCTTAGCAAGTTAACCTAATTTGCTAAGCCCACCTAACTCATCAATGACAATAATAGATATTTAAAGTAATATGTCAACCTTTCCTAAAATTGAACCGAATTGAAGCCCTGTACCAAATTAGAGCCTCTGACCTTAGGTTGTAACTAAACTATGGCACTCTTTGTAAATTGGTGTGGATAAGCTCTTGAGGACAACAATCTATGAATAATCTTCATTTCAGAAGATCAGCATAATAACGAATTCCATAATTTGTCATTTGAAAGGAATTTGGAGAAGGCTAGAGCCGCTAGACTATGCATAGCATCTTCCTTTCTTTTTGAAAGATATTCAAAACTCTCAAGGCCTGGCCAGAACAGGCGTTCGGAACCGGAGTTTTGTGAAAAATTGGGAGTTGAGTTACTGGTTGCATAAAAGCAAATTTTTTGACTTTTCATAGGGCAGACTTTTATGGTCTGTTCAAAACAACTGGTTTTGTCCAAGAATGGTGGAGAGGTTATCTTTAGGTGAACAGTAGATGAAAACTTGGAAAAGTTATTATCTCTCAAATTTCCAAATATACAAGTTACTTCTCATCCGTTTCTCATCTGTTCCAAACCGCCTGTTCTGGGCCTATGTGGGCCTGGCATCAAAAACTCAAAATTACTTTTAAAATAAGGTACACTCTAAAAACCTTCTATTTTAGAATGGAATTGGATCTAATGAGTTTGAATCGGCAACTATATTCCAACCTTAAATTTATGAGGCTCATTTCTCAGGAATTGCTGAATCTACCACAATTTTTGCTAGATACACCACATGGCCCACCCCGGACACCACAAGCCCCACTAGAGACCCCAATCCACCCATTTCCCATCCTAGACCCCATCCCACTCATTTTTGTCATGATTTTTAATCCAAGCACCAAAATTTAAAAAAGTAAATTGTTTTTTAATAGATTGATTTTAGTTTCACTCAACTTTTTTCACATTTTATTTTGCTGACTTTTAATTGCTTCACTGCTCTTCCCAAGCATTTTTGAGAAGTTTCTTAAAGAAAAAAAAAGGAATTGAGATGGGCACACCCGGGGTTTGATATATGCACACCCCTTGGGGTAAATTTTAGGTTTTTACCATCAAAAAGCTGAATTTGAAAACTTTTAATTTAGATTTGGACTTAGAGAACTTGTTTTAGTCTAGAGCCATAAAGCATGTTACAATTCAACAACACCCAATGTAAAATCTTAGTTGGGGGGAAAGTTTTACTTTTACTTTTATTTCTTTAAAAATACTAAGCTTTTACATTGGGTGTTGTTCAATTGTAACTTCCTTTATGGCTCTAGACTAAAACAAGTTCTCTAAGTCCAAATCTGAATTAAAAGTTTTCAAATTCAGCTTTTTGATGGTAAAAATCTAAAATTTACCCCAAGGGGTGTGCATATATCAAACCCCGGGTGTGCCCATCTCAATTCCTTTTTTTTTCTTTAAGAAACTTCTCAAAAAAATGCTTGGGGAGAGCCGAGAAGCAATTAAAAGTCAGCGAAATAAAATGTGAAAAAAGTTGAGTGAAACTAAAATCAATCTATTAAAAAACAATTTACTTTTTAAATTTTGATGCTTGGATTAAAAATCATGATGAAAATGAGTGAGATGGGATCTAGGATGGGAAATGGGTGGAATGAGGTCTCTGGTGGAGCCTGTGGTGTCCAAGGTGGACCATGTGGTGTATCTAGCAAAAACTGTGATGGATTTAGCAATTCCCCATTTCTCAAGGGTGACTTTTTCGAACCTTGAAAGACATGCCCTTGAATTGGACATATGTCTATTTTATTAAAATTCCTGGTATTAGAGGGAAATGTGGTTCAGAGAATCTGCGCCGTTCCCGCACAAGCACCAAGAAGAAACTTAGATGGATGAAAAGTATTATATTATTTGGAGACCAACGGACAGTGGGGGGATGGTCTAGAAATTGTGGGGACAGAAAGGGCGCGGTTTACAGCACAAGTGCACATCAGCCCTCTCAGAACATTGCTCATCCGGTTTTATTCCTCCCAAGCTGTGGAGGGATATTTCCCCTATATGGTAGGCGCACTCATAAGCGTAGAAATAAGGGTTTTGGAGTAGGTAAAACAATTGATTAACTTTGAAAAAATTACTGTATGTTAGGAAATGGAAGTCAAAAATATTGGCATCAATTTCAAGGTTCTAATTGCAAGTATTTGTTCACAAAGATTTTTCAAAGTCCAAAATCACTAAAATTGTAAGAACCATGTGTAAGAGATGCTAATCATAAGGGTTGTTGGTTCTTAAATAGTGAGATGGGTACTCAAAACCTCATGCTAGTCACCCACAACCATCACTTCATCACCCATAACCATCACTTAGTCACCCACAACCATTTCTTTTTTTATTAATTAGCCCTGCCACTGTCAGGTGACGGGCATGAGGATGCAACGCTTATGGATACTGCTACCTTATATCTAGGGGAAATTTAGTTATAAATTCTAAAAGCTGATTGGTGATGACCAGAACAAGCAAATGGCATTTGCTAGGATCCTTGTATTGGGGGAGCAAAAGGGACCCCCACATTGAAGGTTAACAATGTTACATCTTAACCCTTAAACAACGGATGAGTGGCCGGGCTTGCCCTCTACAGTGGTTTTTAGAGTGGTGTGGCAGGTGCCCACCCACTAAAATATTGTTTTCTAAAATTGCAAAAGTTAACAGTGCATGGTACCCTCATAAAAATTGCAAGAAGGGCAGCATGGGACCTAACACAGTGTCTCTGGATCTTCTCACAATTTGGGTTGTCATAAAATATGAGTACATTAGCTGAGATTTTTTTTGCCATTCATGATACACCATGTATGTATGATGACTTTTGCAAAAAAATCAAGTGAAAAACAACCTTTATATGTAGTACATAGCATTTTTTGTTGGAGAGCGGACATTTTTTGTCCGCGTGACGTTTAGGGGTTAAATTCATTATTCATTTTTATCTTCACTTGCTAAAATTGTGGATTGTAGGTCAAAAAAATTGCTACCTATCTTGTATTTTGTAGAGGACCAGTTGCAATAGTTTCTTTTTTTGTTTAGTATTTTGCCTACAAAAAAATTCTTGGCTAGAAACTTTCAGCTACATGTCTTGCAACTCATTGAGATATAAATGGCAACTTTCAAGTTTTTTTTTAATATATTCTCCAACTATGTGAATTGGCAATGTCTAAAATCAATCTTCTATAGTTGTTTTATTTTGTAAGTTATCATGTGAACTTGGACATTTGCAAAGTGTAAATTAACAATGCAAATTGGAAATACATGGCTCTACAATGGCAATACAACAAAAATGGAACCAAAATTAAATTTTTTATGCAAACAATAGCTTCTAACACCAGTAGTTCTCCAAGGGCCAATTTCATCTCACATTCCCAATGTTTGTGTATACAAATGATTTG
Source organism: Ulota crispa (assembly GCA_963920765.1). NCBI lineage: Eukaryota > Viridiplantae > Streptophyta > Bryopsida > Orthotrichales > Orthotrichaceae > Ulota > Ulota crispa. The sequence goes on along the minus strand of OY987248.1, from coordinate 10,729,022 downwards.
ATGCCAATTTGCAATTCCCTTACCTTTTGTGGAGCAAATAGGGCAATAACTCATCAAGCAACAAGGTCCAAGTTGCAATTGTGATGAAGTTGACAATTGCAATTGCTATCAAGAGTTACCAAAATGGGTACCCACATTTTACCCTTTTGATCCTTCAAGGGGCAAAGTGGCACCCAACTTCTAGCTTGAATGCAAAGTGGGGGAAATCAGATGTGATTCCTGACTACTCAGGTTGTCTGGATCTAAGATCTCATTAGCTACTAGGTCACACCTCAAATCGCACTTCATCTCACAAGCAATTTGACATCTTCAGATTTTGCCTTTAAAAAAAAATTTACAATGTACTTTTAGCACAATTAGAATTGAGCTACAAAATTTGCAAAATTTAGCCAGAAATATTACCACTAGTGCACATACGCTGATGTAGAGCTAGGGTGGAAAATCATATCAATTTTTTTTACAAACAAGGGTTACAGTAATTTTTTGCTCCCTATTTTGTTGTTGTTCAGTTGTAATCAAGGTACTAATTTTTGACAAAATGTAGCCAAACTGACAATAGTTTTAACATATTTGGATCAATATAAGTTGATCCTCCCGTTTTTTACACAATGAACTATAGACAACAAAAATCTAACAAAAATGATTGACAAAAAAAATTGCGTTGTTTGTATCCTCTATCAAAATTCTAAGCTTTGATAGAGTCTTTGAATCTAATTATGAGTTTGAAATTCCCAAATTCAATCTCTTGATGATAAATATCTAAACTCTTACTTTTGTATGACTGCTAAAAAATTAGAGTTTTTCCACCTTACATAACATTGTTAACCCGGCTCCAATCCTCCCCCTAGCCGTGGAGGGATATTCCCCCTGAGATACCTGGGGGGAGAGTTTAGTTATAAATCCTAGAAGGTGATTGGTGCGATCAACGGTTATCTAATGGCATTCGCTGGGGGATCCTCATATTGGGGGAGCAAAAGGGAACCCCCTAGTGAAGGTTAAGAGCATCTCCACCGGATGGCCCAAGCCGGGGAAATGGCGAGTCTGTGGAGTCACTGTTCACAATTTCTACTTCCACCGGTCACATGGCCAGGATTTCGTTCTCTCCGGCCTTGCCAAAATAGGCCTTGGGCATGGGAACCTGCCAGGAGAGCTTATTGGTTTGGTGAGCTAGAAGTGCGGAGCTGACTGCCCTTGTCCTTGGTTGGCAGATGTTCAATTCCTCCAAGAATGCCCCTAGGGCCCACGAGCCTGCTTGCCGCAAATGACTTGTTTTGGGGCCCCACATACTACGTGTAGTTCTTAAAATGCTCTTCTATCCAAAAATTCAGCTGACTTTTTCCATCGGCTTCCTCCCTGGCCTCAACCAGTGGAGACCACATGGCTAGCCTTGCCACTTTAATATCCCGACCCAAAGAAAACACATGTGTGAAGCCAGGGTTTTGCTGGACCGGTGGAGATGCTCTAACAATGTTATGTGGCCGCACAACAACGTGTGTGCAGTAAATTGAGCCGACAGAAGACAAAAAGTGGACACAGTAGTGTTGCAGACCCCAGGAAATATGCCAAGGAAATATGCAAACGAGAAAATCGTCATGAACTTGATGAATTTCCAATTAGGGCCTCCCTTCACGTGCCCTTCCTGGTTTGTTGGTGGACGGAGGCCAAAAGCAAACAGTCCCAAATCTCCTTGCTGGGGTAAGAGCATCTCCATTGATGGCTCTGGCTCTCTCTAAGGGCCTCCTTCCATGCTGGATTGGTATCGGGCAAAATTAAATATAGCCAACTGATAATCAGTCGGATCGGGCTTCAGAAAACCCAGAATTGGATCCGACCAATTATTAGTTGGCTATATTTAATTTTGCTCAATACTGATCCAACATGAAAGGAGGCAATAGACAAAAGTAGCCAGGTCCCTCTTAAAACTCTCTCAAACTCTTTTATTTGGTCATTCTAGCAAGCCACTCTCCAAGCCACTATTCATGTACTATTCACCCTAAGTTTAGTGAGCTTTATTCTCTACTTCCCTAAATAAGTGGTCAACTGCTTATTTATGGAGTGTGTGTTGGAGTGTAAAGCTACCTTTTCAAAGAGCATGGGTGGAGATTGAGAGCCTTTGGGCCTTGCCATACCAGATGGAAAACTTTGAATGAGTCTTGACCGGTGGAGATGATCTAAGGAAGACACACCCAATTTGGAGCGGGTTCTAAATATGATCCTATGTATCCAATCTAGGTACATAAGATCAGATTCCTCAAATGCTTGGTTATGGGTATGTCTACTTTATGAACGGTTTGTGAGAGTTGAAATATTTGCATTGAGTAATTATTACAATTGTAGTGGGAAAAAAAAGAGAAAAAAAGGGAAAACTTTATGGTAACCCCTTAAGTTTGTCATTTTTTAATAAACATCCCTGGTTTTGCAAAGATTGCACAAATACTTTTGGACCACAATTTTGAGGTGTTTGTTTTGTTATGCACAGTAGTAGGACGGTATTTACTTCATGATCAATGATAAGGAATGAGTGCAATAGAACAAAAAAGAAACAATGTGTGCACAAGGGAGAAAGAAGTAGCATGTACAGTACTCGGCAACCACAAACCGTCCCCCCTCCTTCCAGTTAATTTTTATTAACAATGTTACTAGGTCAAGTAGCATTTGAGCATTTGATTATTATGCAATTTTTTTATTTACTACTTACCCCCAATCCCAATCAAGCATATCAAGATTCAACCCCAAAAGTCAAAATCCAATTTTTGGTAAATAGTTTTGTGTCAATATCATGGTTTTACAATAGAATTGATTGAAAAATATTGGTGATAAATTTTTGAGATTTGATTGCATGGTATGTAAGAAACATCCATATGCACATCTTCCATGCTAAAAAAAAACCCATTGAGTAACAAATCTTTGAATTTCAAAGGATTCATTGTGACATGGGATATGCTCAAATTTTGTAGATTACATATTTTTATTTTTTAGCTAGCTTTTTCCAAATAAACATAACACCATCTTCAAAAGTACAAAATTAATCACAATAAATGAGTCAAGTAGCAAAACTTGATTATCATAAAAAAATATCTACTTGACAAAATTTGAGCATATCCCATATTACAATGAATCCTTCGAGATTCAAAGTTTTGTTACTCAATGGGTTTTTTTAGCATGGGAGATGTGCATATGGATGTTTCTTACATATGCGTGCAATCAAATCTCAAAAATTCATCACCAATATTTTTCAATCAATTCTCCTATGAAACCATGATTTTGACACAAAACTATTTACCAAAATTTGGATTTTGACTTTTGGAGTTGAATCTTGATATGCTTGATTGGGATTGGGGGTAAGCATTAAATAAAAAATTTGCATGATAATCAAATGCTAATTGACCTAGTAACATTGTTAATAAAAATTTACTGGAAGGAGGGGGGATGGTTTGTGGTTGCGTGTTACTGTATAATACCCTTGAGTACAGTTTGTTACCCTTTGTTTTCTCACTTAGAGGTCATGTCATGTTATGTTTTGAAATTGAGGTCAATTGGGCTTTTTTGATCTTGCATTTTTTATGTCTCATTCTTGCTCCCAATGTCAACCAAGCATACCAAAATTCAATCTCAAAAAACTAAAATCCAATTTTTAACAAATTGTGCTATGTCACAAATCAAGATTTTACATGGTTTTACCAGAAAATTGATTGAAAAACATTGATGATGAATTTTGGAGATTTGATTGCATGGACCTGTGTATAGGTAACACCCATACGCACATCCATATGCACACCTTCCATGCTAAAAAAACCCCTTAAGTAAATAGAAATTGATTTTCATAAGGTTTAGAGTGACAATGTGATATGTCCAAATCTTGTAAAATAGATATGTTCTTCTAATAATCAGATTTTGCTATTTTACTCATACACTATGACTAAGTTTGTAACTTTGAACATGTTTTTGTGTTTATTTGGTGAAAAGCTAACTAAATATTAAAAATATATATTTTACAAGATTTGGACATATCACATTGTCACACTAAACTTGATGAAAATCAATTTCTATTTACTTAAGGGGTTTTTTTAGTATGGAAGATGTGCATATGGATGTGTGTATGGGTGTTCCCTATACACGGGCCCATACAATCAAATCTCCAAAATTCATCATCAATGTTTTTCAATCAATTTTCTTGTAAAACCATGTAAAATCTTAATTTGTGACACAACGCAATTTGTCAAAATTTGGATTTTAGTTTTTTGAGATTGAATTTTGGTATGCTTGGTTGACATTGGGAGCAAGAATGAGATATAAAAAATTGAAAATCAAAAAAGCCCGATTGACCTCAATTTCAAAACATAACATGACATGACCTTTAAGTGAGAAAACAGAGGGCGACAAAAATAATTCAAGGCCATTGTACAATAGTACAAACACATGAAAATTATGGTACAAGGATATTTGTGCAATTTCTGAAAAACCACATGTACCTATAAATATATGGCAAACTTCTGGGGTATCCATAAATTTTTCCTAGAAAACATATATATCTACTCCGGTGTCAGAACTAAATTGTACCAAGAGGGATGTACCTTCATACATATACACATGTATGCATGTACACATGATTGCATGTACACATGCATATATACGTACATACGCTAACTAATTTTTTGCAACTAGAGATCGAATTTTGATATGGTATGTGACTAACATAGTACAGCCAAATCACCCTCGCTAAGGGTATCTTCACCCAACCTCTAAAACTTCATTATTGGAAAACAAAGTGTTTCTTGTTTATTAGTGCTGATCACTTAATTTTCCCACTTGTCCAATTGGGTAAATCAGCATTCAAATGATAAAAAGTCTCCTAGTTTGGAAAAACGAACAAATCTCCATCATTGATATTCAGCCTCTTCATTGTGAAAGAAAAAGTACAATACCTTATTGCAATGATCTTGGGCAACCTTTGTAAAAGAAAAATCAGGATAGTGTCTCTGTCAAGACCCCACTTTTTTTTTTCCCAATCGAATGGAGCGTTTGTTTTCAATTAATGCTTGGATATGGCCAACGTGCTTTTCCCACTTGAGGAATTGACCTTATTCAAGCATCACTATGGTAGAATTGGCACCCAATTGTCAAATAAGTAATGAAAACCCAAAAATAAGGTTAGGCAATTGAAAGAAGGGAAAATATCAAAAATAGGCATGACAACTGGTCATATTTTGAAAACAGTCTTGACAATTCAAAAATATCAAGAATAGGCCTCATTTGCATACTAAGTTTTTGCGGTTGACTTCTTTCAATTCCCAAACCAGTTAGTCAAGGAACATTTTTTGTTATTTTTTCTATGGGAATTGATATACAAACCACCTCTTTTTGACTATTCTACTACACCTACTATATATGGTCAATTTTTACAAAGTGGATTATGGAAAAAAACACCACTAATTTGAAAATACAACTTGACATAGAAGTTGCAACTTTAATTTTGTTTTTAGCTCTAGATCTCACTCCTAGTGTCAATCAAAAAATATAAATCATGCTTAGTTTAGTTTAGATTTTTTTTTTAAACTGATATTATGAGCAAAATCAAGAGTTTAAATAACAAAATTCAGGTTACAACTTCCATGTTAAGTTGTATTTTCAAATTAGGGATGTTTTTTCCATGGTCCACTTTTACCTTAATATTGTAAATATTGACCATATATAGTAGGTGTGGTAGAATAGTCAAAAAGGGGTGGTACATATATCAATTCCCTTTTTCTATATCATATTATAAATATTGAAAATTTAGATTTTCAACTGGCTTTTTAGCCAATGTTTACAAATTGCAAATGGTTTTTTTCTCATTTCAATTGGCTAGCTTTGAAATAGTTGTTGGTTCTTCATGGACCGCCTCATTTTATATAAAAAGTAGGCCTTGCAACTAAGGTGACCAAAATTCTGTGCATGTTTATATATGAGAATTGATATGAGTACACCTAGGGTATGGTATATGCACACAAGGAGAGGAGTAAATTTTAGATAATTACCATCAAGTCATCAACAAGCTGAGTTTAGAAAGTTCAAATTTAGATTTGGATTTAGAGTCCTTGATTTAGTCTAAAACCACAATGGATTTTACAATTGAACTATGCACAATGGAAAAGCTTAACTTTTTTTACAAACAAGGGCAAAAGTAATAATTTGCTCCTTAACTAAGTTTTTCCATAGGGAATAATTCAATTGTAACCTCCATTGTGGTTCTAGACTAAATCAAGGTCTCTAAATCCAAATCTAAATTTGAACTTTCCAAATTCAGCTTGTTGATGACTTGACGGTAATTATCTAAAATTTACCCTTCTCCTTGTGTGCATATATCAAACCCCAGGTGTACTCATATCAATTCTCATATATAAACATGCACAAAATTTTGGTCACCTTAGTTGCAAGGCCTACTTTTTATATAAAGTGAGGCGGTCCATGAAGAACCAACAACTATTTCAAAGCTAGCCAATTGAAATGAGAAAAAACCATTTGCATTTTGTAAACGTTGATTGAAAAGCAGGTTGAAAATCTAACTTTTCAATATTTATAACATGATATTGAAAAAATAACAAAAAAAGTTCCTAGAGAAATCAATTGCAAAAACTCAAGAACCAGATGAGGCCTATTTTTTATATTTAGAAATTGTCATGATTGTTTTCAAAATACGGCCAATTGTCAGGCCTAATTTTGATACTTTTCCTTGAAAGAATAGTATAAGAAATTTACTCTTTCCAAAACAAATGTAGCATTTAGGCATTAAGTCAAGTCAAATTATATGATTACAATAGTTATGATTAGCTACCATACGTATTAAACATCAACAACAACTTGAGATGGCCTTCATTTTAGTGTTCATTAAAAAGATGGCATTCTTCAAAGAAATGACAACTTACTATCTTTCTTGTGTTGCTTTAATGCTTTTTAATTTTGTACACCAACTTTTTTTTACTTATGTGTTTGTGTGAGAGTTTTTTGCTTTTGTGAGAGTTCTTTTGCTTTTGTGAGAGTGTGTCCCAATAGAATGAATTTTTCAAGTAAAACTCTACAATGCATAATTACACTACTTGACAAAAAATGAGTTGGAAGTACTTGTGTTGCTTGATTTTGCAACTTTAAGCACAAAGTTTATATTGTAATATTTTTGTGTATCATTATAACTACATAATCTATTTGGTAACAGTTGACTCTTCTTTCAACACATTTGTGTTTAATTTCATTCATTTTAGCACTGTTGGGTTTTCATTTTACAAATGTTCACCAATGAGTGTCTATAATTATGAAAACAAATAGGCAAGTGGCGTAAGAATCGATTTGTGCCCAAGCTGCTAATAAAGTACGATAGTATTTGTAAGTTGTTTGAGCATAGAAAAATCAAAAAAATTAGTGTGCCAAGGAAAATCTCTTGGCAAGTCCATGCATTGATTGCTCATCCAAAAGTCTCCCACTTTCCCCATCTTGCTTTTTCCCTATACAAGTGGAGGTGTTCTAACAATGTCTAACTATATCTGGGTCCAACGAATTTGTACTTTTGGTAGCAGATATTTGTACATGAACTTTTGATACATTTCTATTAGAAATTGGATTTGAAAGCGCCTTATGGTATCCACAAATGTTCAAAATTAAATTTTGTGATAAATTCTAAATTACGAACCTTTGAAAAAACCTCTTAGGGTGCGTCCCGAGACTGCCCTAAACTCCGAACTTTCAATGTAACTTAGGGAAGTGTTTTTGGTTTTGGTAATTTTGATCGTGTGAATTATATCTAGTAGGTTTTCTCTATTGGAATTTGGAAATAATATATTAATGAAATCGTAATTCAAAACAGATTTATTCCTGTATTGCAGAATTGTTACGTACCAACATTCTTCAACTTGAAATATCTCTTACTGGCGCATTTACATTAACCCCTAAAGGCCCAGCTGTCCCCGGGGACAGTTGAGATTTTGGACATGTACCTATAGCTAATCTAGTTTTTGTGATTTTTTAAAACTTTTATTAAAGGTGTGGAATTCCAAGATCTACCCGGGAATCTAATTTTTTTTTGTCATTCTAACATTTGACTAAGAAGATATGCAAGAATTTCTGGTGCATGGGGAAGGGAGGGCAATCCGGACATCCCAAAAACTTCTTAAAATTTTGAATTTTCTAAAAATAGAAATCTGAAATTGGTTCATTAGATTTTTTTCATGTGTGGGAAGCTTTGAATCATTCAACTTCAATTGATGAGATGAAAGTTATGAGATGTTTTAGTTTGTGGGCAGTTATGGATTCTCTACTCTAAAATAAACTTTGAAGTCCTTTATTTTCCACAATTTTTAATATTTTGGAAAAAAAGCTAAACCTAAGGAAGTAGATTGTTTATCACAATATTATAACTATTGGGATTTTCATTTTTTATTTTAATAATTAAATTCTTAACAATTTAGTGATTTGACTCATTTTCTACTTCTTTTTACTTACTATTTTCCCCCATGTGTTGTATAGTTCCAATTGATTTGAAAATTCTTGCACACATGCCTAACTTGGTCTGCTACATGGAAACAATAAACCTCAACTTTGTGTAGAGTAATTTTTTTCATGTAAGTGTGAACAAAGGCTTCTGAATTTTTTTGAACAACAAAAAAAGAAGCCTTTTTTTTTCACTTTAGATGTAAATATCTCCCTCCTCTCCATTTAGAATGACTTGATTTTTTCACACAAGTACCTCTTCTAGTTTAAGGCAAGATCCTATGGTTGGATTTGCAAAACAAACTTTATTTCCTACTTTTCTACCCATTCCCACCAAAGTGACAGTTAACGGTGACTTTCACTAGAGAAAACTGCTTAAGCCTTTAGGAGTTAAGGCACATTTATTTTAATCACTTCCAAACATAGTACCAATATTTTCATGATCTTTTCTTTTTCAAATGGTTTTCTTTTAGATTTGGTATGTGGTAAATGAAACCTGGTAGTAATAAAAACTAACCAACCATGTAGTAGATTTGTTATATTGACATTGTATTGGATAAATTAAGACGTTTTCATATAAAACAATGTTGACTTCAGGAGTTTTTGTACTATATTATAAGAATAAAACACTCTTCTAATTGCAGGTCACTTGACCAAAAAAATGAGACCTTAGAAAACTTCAAAACCGAATTCAAGTTAAGGTAGGAAGCTCACATTGCTTTTAGGCATTTAGAATCACACATGTAGAGTTGTCAAAAATAGTGTAAAGAGCTTCTTAAATGGGTCACACTTTCTATGTTAAAAATTGCCCTTATGCATTCATAGTTTTAGAGATTTAACAATGTGAGAATGGCTATTGCTAAGTGTACTTATTGATCATAATTGTGTTGAGATTTGTTTTTGAGTAAAATATAAATACACTAAAATAGACAAATATGTGTTTTCAATCATGATTTGAGTATTAGAACACGGAGTGGGTGCTTGCATGCTTTAACCCTTAAAGGACTGCTGGCCCTTTTGGGGGACATAAGAGATTTCGGGCATGTACTTACAACTAAGCTACTTTATGTGTTTTTTAAACTTTTATGGATGATGGGGAATTCAAAGATTTATGTGGGCATCTGATTTTTTTGTTCATTTTGACATTTATTGAAGAAGTGAAAAATGAATTTATAGAAAACGAGCAAGATCAGCTAGCCCAAAAACTTCTTTAATAATTGGATCCTTTAAAAAAAAAATACAAAATAGGTTCTTTATATTTATATATAGGTGGGAGTTTTGAATCATTTGATTTTGATCAATGAGGTGAAAGTTATGAGAAGTTTTAGTTTGCGGGTAAGTATAGTTTTGAGAAAAAAGAATGCAATTATTATAGAAGTTTTTGGGCTGGCTAATCTTGCATGTTTTCTAAAAATTCATTTTTAACTTTTTCAATAAATGTCAAAATGAAGAAAAAATTAAATGCCCATGTAAATCTTTGAATTCCTCATCATCCATAAAAGTTTCAAAAATTGCACAAAGTAGTTTAACCATAGGTACATGCCCAAAATCCCATTTATCCCTTTAAGGAACAACAGTCCTTTAGGGGTTAAAGGAATTAAAATCTAAGAACATTAATGTGCCCAACCAAACTTGGAGCTTGAACATATGATTAACCCTTTAGAGACCACCAAACCATATTTTGGTTTGGGAGAGTAGTTTTTGGCTTATATAGTAAAATTGCTCAACAATTTGGAAATTGTTCTTGTAGAATGCTTGCAATCACAAGAATTTTGCATCCAACCCAAAAAACAACAATAGAATCAGATATGGGAGTTGATAAATAATGGTGTTTATACATCATGGCCTCAAAAGACGTATCCATATTTGGTCAAATATGGATCAAAGCAACAGCACAATACATCAATCATTCAAGAAAAATGCCATATTTCAATTGTGCAATCTTAAAAAAAATTCAAACTGCTCAAGGAACATGCTTGAATTGTTTCTCTATATGGTAGTAGTACAATTGTACTATTTATGAATCCATTGAAATGATGCTATCAATTTATTTAAAAAATAATAATCCTACATTTAAGGCCAATTTTTGATTGCTTTTACCAATTGGATGTTCTGTGACAATTATCAAATTTCTTGTAGAACCATTTTAGGGTAGTAAAGAAAATGGGATTTTGACCCTTTTTGTCCACTTAGCTACACCTTGTGGTTGCTATCTTTGTCTATTTTGAGTGAAATTGGTCTTGTTGGAAAGGTGGGAAACCCCGCTTTCTAGAAATGTAAGGCTCTTCTCAATCAAAGCTTGCATGAAGAGTTAACATTCAAAACCACACAAGCATGAAAAATTAGAGATTTTCCATATACGGCTCACTCAATCATTATAATATTTCACCTCCAATGTTAGATCTAGTTGAAATTTTTATACATTACAACAAACAAGGTGTCCTTCACATTTGTACAGTTGGATTATTCAAATTGGGTCCACATTTGTTTCAAATGTACATCTAATTTTATTGCCCTGGTTTCTAAAGGATTTTGGGAAAATGTGTGTGGTCTTTAAAGGATTAACAAATGAATGGGGTTTGAGACATTAATCTAGCCTTGAAAACGAACATGATCTTTACAAAAGAGAAGCCACATATTTTTTTTATGGTTGTTAAAATACTATTCAAACAATAGTGGTTTACATGCTTAAGCCCTAAAGGCCCAAGCCCTTTTTTATGGGAAAGTCATTGAAAACTGCCACTTATGGGGGAATGAGAAGAAAGGCAGAATTTTTTTTTTTGTTGAAGACCCAACTTTAAGATCTTGCCCTAGACTATGGGAGGTACTCATGTGAAAAAATCAGCTCCTTCTGAATGTAGAGGAGTGAAATATTGACATCTGAAGTGATTTTTTTTCTTTTTTTCTTTGCTGCTCAAAAATTTCAAAAGCCATTGACCGCTCCTATATCAAAAAAGTTTCTTTATGCAAAGTTGAGATTTATGTTTTCCATGTAGAAGACCAAGTTAGGTAAGTGTGGGAGAATTTTCAAATGACTACAAGTTGAGAATCATACTTTGTAAAATCTTACAATGCTGTAAGGCCATGAAATTTGCATATGCATCACGCAGAATTGGAGGATTTATGTAAAATTCAAAAATTTGAATTACTTTGATCCAAAGGGATCTTAGTCTACTATAACCTAGAAAAAAAATGTTAAAAAACAAATACACGTAGAGCTAAAAAAATAAAGCACCAAATTTTACAAGGGGAAAAAGGAATGGAGGTTTGGAGAATTAGAATTTCTCATAACTTTTGTCTCATCAATCAAAATTGAATGATTCAAAGCTTCTCACATATATGTAAATCCAAAGAACCAATTTCAAAATTTTATTTCAAAAAATTTCAATTTTTTAAATTTTTTTTTGGATTGCCCAGATTGCTCGCTCTCCTCCGCTTTCTAGAAATTCATGCATAACTTCTTCAATAAATGTTGGAACTAAGAAAAAATTATATGCCCGCATAGATATTTGAATTTTGCATCTTTCATAGAAATTTTAGAAAATATCACAATGTAGTTTAGCTGTAAGTATATGCCCAAAACCCCACTTGACCCCTGAGGGGCCACTTGGGCCTTTAGGGGTTAAAACTGCAAGTTGGGTTTGAAACTTGGAAGAATTGATCTTTTTGTACTTGAAATAATAGGATTTAGACTAAAAGGAGGAGATTTTGTTTATAGAAAGTCAGATTTAGTTTTGTCATACATATTGTGCAACAAAAGTTGACAATTAAGGTAGGTATACACAACACTGCTTGTCAACCTAATGCCGTTCAAATGTAGGCCATTAGCTCATTTTAGAAGTCAAATCTAAACCCTCCTGAGAATTTTTGAAGATAAGTTATATATGGAGGGTCTAGATTTGAGTTCTAAAATGAGCTGAAGGCCTACATTTGAACAACATTAGGTTGACAAGCGGTGTTGTGTTTACCTACCTTACATTGAATGCTCGTGCATGAAGGCTCCAATTTTACTACTATTACGAAATATTCAAATCGTTCATTTTTAGAAAAGATGATACACCCTACTTATCTTGCTCACTATCATCACTTGTAGTTGTAGCTATATCTGCTACACTACCAAGTATTGGTTACTTCCTTGGTTAACCCTTGAGCGCCCATGCCATTTTCACCAAAATCAGGGTTTTTGGAGACCGCCAACTTTGATGCATTGTATCTCAATCAATTGGATGATCCACAAAAAGTGATCATTGAAAATAGTGGAACACCTACTTAGAAAATGGCTTGCAAATTTTGGGAATAATTCACTGCGGGAGATGGGAGACTATGACATTTGATCAAACAACATGTGATGACAAAATCTCATTTTTTGGTAGGTAGTTGCTATTTGATGATTTTTACAAAATTCTATAAGCCCCGGATTCATCTCAAATTTTGTGAGTAGCAAGATTAGATGTGAATGCACAGTTGCACACACTTGTAAATTATTGAAGATTGCACTTCTTTTTATGTCGAGTTTTAGGGCTTCATATGGCTATTGCATGGAAAACAATGATCGGCACAGTTGGTGACGGTTGCCATAATAAGGATCTAGAACATGCTTGAACCCTTGCCAACAACTTTCCCGCTACCACAAAGCTTACACAAGGAAGCTTGCAAGGAATATTGACCTCTTGCAGCCTGTAAAATGCTACTTGCCACCACATCCCTATTGCCCCTTATAGTGTTTCACCAAATCAAATCTCTTGCAGCGCTTGTACAACAATTTAGTTTTTGTCACCATTACTCCATTGACATGGACAACTTGAATACTTTCATAATTGTAGTTTGTAGCAAGACCAAAAAGTAAGATCCAGTGCCTCAAAACAAGGCTTTAAATAAGGGGAGGCAATATATGGAACACTAGGGTGCTCCGGGGTTAACCCGTAAATAATTAATTAAGTTGGATTTTTTTTTGGTAACATAGCAAATTTGGGCAGGTACATGTAATTTGAAATTTTCATTTTCTTTGCTGAAGTTTTAATAGAAGGTGAGGAGAAGGAATATATTTCTTATGCATTAAATTTCATCACATTTGGAACTTTGGGTAAACTAAGACTAAAGAGTCATGATCGATTGAGTTGTTTTTTTCACGTAGCTGGCAATCTATGCAGCTTTAAAAAATCATTTTTTTCAAAAAAAATAATTGTAATTGATTAAAGAGATTTATTTGTATGTGGAAAGCTTTGAATCATTTCATTTTTATCATTGAGATGATAGTTATGAGGAGTTTTTGTTTGTGGGTAGTTATGAATATTTTACTCTAAAACAAATTTTGTAATCCTTTATTTTACTCAATTTTCAATATTTTTGAAAAATAATAATCAAAGGATGTGAATTTTTGTTAAAATATCACAATTGTTGGGATTGGCATTTTTCATTTCCATGGTTAAATTCTTAGCAATTTAGTGTTTTGAATCATTCTCTGCTTTTTTTTACTTACTACTTTCTTTTCATGTGTTTTACAGTTTCAAATGATTTGAATTTTTTTTAACATGCATGCTACTCAAGTGGAAAAAAAATCTAGACAAGCACCACCTACTTGACCTTTTTTCTTTAGAAACTTCACCTTCTGAAGGGTTGTTGCCCAATTTTTCACAAGACCCATAAGAAAACGTTTTTGAATATTCAAACCTTTGTATCTTTCAATCCATGCTTTGGGAAATTTTGAGATTTTTTTCCACACCTTCTGAAATTGTTCTACAACAAGATCCCTTGGTTACATGTGTATAAAAATGTTTTGTTCTCAAATTTGATTGATGCTCTAAAAATGACAGTCTTAGACAGTTTTTGGTGAAAACTGAAAACGCAGCTTGGACCTTTAGGGTAAAGTCTAGCATAAATTTTCTGGGCAAATAGTTGCCTAAATCTTACCTTGAAACCGGCCTAGCAAACACAACACTAGAAAAAATCTCTAAAAAAATGGATGAATTCGCTAAACCCCTCCCAAAGTTTGCAGCATATTCGCCAAAATTTGGATGAAAGTTACAAAAATTAATAGATTTATGGATGAACAAGCAGACGTCGATGAATCTGTCAAAATTTTCCTTACCTGCTTGCAAGTGGGGTGCGTGTCGCTCTACCTAGCGAAAATCCCAAAAAAAAAAACGCTGGTAAGGTCTACTAGTTTTAGACTTAAAATCATATCCTAAATGCACATTCAAGCTGTGCAGATGGTTTCTTCCTTTCGTGGAAGCTGTCTGGATATTTTCCAATGCTCACCGGTTTATCCTCTTACTTTTAACCTTTTCTGATATAAATTTCTTTCTATAATCGTTCTTCACACTTGATACAGTGCGTGCCACCATAAACCAACAAATATTTCACCACAAAATGTCAAATAGTGGTCAACTTTGGGTGCTATCACCGTCTTTTTGACAAATGATAATTCCAATTCGTTTTTGTAATTTTTTTCCTAAGATCTCCTTGTTTAAAGTTACAAAGAGTTTCAACTTATTAAGGGTTGTTATGAATAATTCATGTTGCTTTTAGATCTTTGTTGTTTTATGTTGTAATAGCCTTCAATAAGATGAAACTTCTTGAAATTTTAAATCTTTCAATAAGTTGAACTCTTCGTAACTTTAAGCAAGGAGATCTTAAGAAAAAAGTTACAAAAACGAATTGGAATTATCATTTGTCAAAAAGACGGTGATAGCACCCAAAATTGACCACTATTTGACATTTTGTGGTGAAATATTTGTTGGTTTATGGTGGCATGCACTATAGTTATTTTCAAAGGGGAGCTTTCACCACTTAGAATCCTCTAACGTTAAATTTTTTTGCTTTAGATTTAAACTTTGATTTACTGGTGCATTTTTGGATATAGGAATTGAATCTTACACAACCCTTCACTATCCCCTGGTAAAGGCTAACAACCCGACTCAATTTACACTCATACAGGGAAGAATTTACAAAAAAAACCATACTAAAAGGGCCAACAACCCATCTCTAGTGCCATGGATATCGAATAAAAAAAAGTAAATCACTATTGTTGATTGTGATCACTAGAACAGATTTAAATTATCCCTTATTCTTTGTAAGCCAAAGTGATGTTACACAACTACAAGTACGGGGTGGGGGTGAACATCATTTTGAAACACTTGTCTCATTTTCATGAGCCAAAGGTAAAGTGACACATGTACCTTCTTCAAATTTTTGGAAAATTTGAACCACCTATGGCTAAATGACATGTGTACCCCCCATCAATTTTTCATGTACAACATTTAAAAGAGGAAAGAGGTAGTAAGTGAGACTATTGACTCAAATTTGGTCATGCACACCTCTGTTGACAAAGTTTTGGACTTTTTGTAGATGTTTGTTAAAAGAATATATGTGCACATGAATGTCTCCTACATATCCGTGCAATCAAATCTGAAAAATTCATCACCAATGTGTTTTAATCAACTTTCTTGTAAAACCATGATTTTGATGCAAAACTATTTACCAAAAATAGGATTTTGATTTTTAGTAACCAAAATTTGGTATGGTTGATTGAGATGGCATGAGAATCAAATACCAACAATATGAGATTAAAATACCATTTATATTCTTTGTTATTCAAACTTGTTTGGAATGCAAAAACAAGGATTATGTAACATTACTCGAAGGTTCTTGTACAACACTGTATCAATGACATGTAGGCATGTAGCCTATTGAAATTTGAGCTCATGAGAAGGCCTTCTCTAATACATTACCATACTTCTTTAGGTAGGAGAAGCATAGGTAAGGTACTTACAAAAGGGTCTCTACCTTGTGTGAAGTACTCAAATGTACCATGCTACATGATAAAAGGATTTGGTGATGGAAATTGTATTATAACATGACAATGACAAATGCAAGGACCTCTAATGTGTACCATTTTGATCATTGCTAATTAACCCCTGAGCGCCCCAAGAGCCCAAATGTGGTCGCTCAGTTTTTAAAAATGTGCATGTTTGACTCTTATCCTCTTCTTAATGGTAAAGTCAAAGGACTTGTACTTTTTCATGTACCTCTAAGCACGTGTCTACTACCACTCAAAAAAATTCAAACTATTTGACTCTACTTAGGTAATA
Source organism: Ulota crispa (assembly GCA_963920765.1). Classification (NCBI taxonomy): domain Eukaryota; kingdom Viridiplantae; phylum Streptophyta; class Bryopsida; order Orthotrichales; family Orthotrichaceae; genus Ulota; species Ulota crispa. Next base: position 10,712,472 of record OY987248.1, on the reverse strand, counting down.
GTTTTATTGGACTAAGTATACAAGGGTATGGATTTGAATGAATATGGCTTGGGGCTCGGGGGTTAAAGAAGTAAATGTGTATTTTTATTAAACTTATAAAATATGCATGTTAAGCACTTAAGCTCAATTAGGTACAATATGACTAATTTACTCATGCATGATTGGAACCCACCTACTCCCATCCCTCCTTATTGTCCTTACAAACTACAAATTGCAAGTAGGTATAGAGGATTAGTCTTGTATGATATGAAAAAAAACAAATTTTAATTCTTTTGACCATTCCAACCACTTCCCCTCGGGACCTTCTCTTGAGCTCAAATATCCTCTAATGGCATTAGCAATTGAGTAGCATCTCCAATAGCTTGGTCAAGCATCCTTAGCATACAGTGTAAATGAAATGGTAGGGTCAATAATTGATAAAGCAAGAATGGCAGCAATTGTTGCGGCAGCCCACCTTCAAATCCAAGACATGCATAAGCAATTGCAAGGTGGTCATGGTGGGTTGGCTGAAATTTCTCTCACCTTTTGTACGATGCAACCTCCGTCCTCTAGCTCAAAGTTGATTTGGAGCCCGGCCCACTAGAAATAATTTGGAATTTTTAACCCCGGATTTATTTGAAGGAAAGTAAGGGATTTGGGGAAGATGAAGGTCACCCTTCTCACCTTTGGATTGCTTGTACTAAGAACAGCTCCACCGATTTCGTTTCAACTTCACTTCAAATAGAACGTAATTTTTTTTGAAAGTCATGCCATCATTGCTATACATGGGCTAGCTACTTGGAGTAACAGTTTTGCTACTTCCGGAACACTTACTGATCCCACCTCCCTCCCACGGTCTCACCCCTTCTGTGGCAGCGACTTTGTAGTTCTTGCTAACCCCATATGTGACAGCAACAATGGACTTGAGTTGTTGCATCATGGTTGTCACATTGGACCACTTGTCCGCCTGCTCACAGCCCAAAATGTCCAATTGAGATCATATCTGTCCAATCACTCACCCAATGTAGTAAATTCATAGTTGATTTCAAAAAATGATAAAAAACATTTATTTTGTATATGTTAATGACACTCATTGTTGTCAACATGAAATCAAAATGTGAATTTAAAACCATATTAGGTAGTAAAGATGAAAAGTAGTAATTGGATTTTTCTTTTATTAGGTCAAATTTTTTAATAAACCCCTAAATAGCAAGAGCGGACAAATATGTCTAACTTTGTCAATTATTTTGTACATTTGCTTGTCTTGTGACTCTTGTCCAATAGCCAAAGCTTGACCAATGCGACAAGCATGCGTTGCATGAGCTCTAGCATGGTTCCAAAAAACCTACACATTGACCTAAACAGAACATTGTAATGTCTCTCTACAAAGTACAAAAATCTATAAAAATGATGTGGTGCGGGTATGAATTGCAAGTCTTCTAGCTAAGGGCATCTCCAAGGTGATTGCAAGAATGACCTATACTACATTCTATCCCCCTCACCTTGTGCAGCTTGTTTTTTGCTTGTAACTTTTGTAAAAGAAGTCATATTGACTTGTCCTTTTAGAGTAATGTGAACATGCAAGTTAATGACAATCAGTTATTTTTTGGTGGTTTTTAAAGTTATTTTGCTATTTTTAAGCAGCCCCCAAATGGGTGTCTACCTTGGCCATTTTGGAGGTTTTTTGTACTATTTTGGGTCCAAAAAGCTTTTCTAGGGCTATAAATCAGGGATGTTGTTTATGGAGCATGCTTACATGCATGTGTAGAAGGATTTTGCAAGATTATAAATTCCATGGCATTTACATTGTCTCAAAGTGGGCATCCTATCTCCCTTCATTGGCAAAATACAAAGAAATTCCTCAGCAAAACAATTGTACCACATGAATGCATTTGATGGCTTCTCAAATGGCCAATTTTTATTTTATTTTTTTTGAATTATTTTAGTATTTTCTAAGAAGCAAGAAAGAAATTGGCTTTTTAAGGTGATTTTGTTTTGCGCATAACTTTTAGAATAAAATTCTTCTAGGTTTGAATTTTCACGAGTATGCTATTTTAAGTGCTTTACAAATTGTCCATATTTTGTTTTATTTAAAAAAAAAATTATTCCAAAAGCTCGTTAGTACTATTAGTACTACTAGGACTAAGGGTGTTTGAGACAAAACAAAGAGGTCACTCTTGCAACTACCCTCCACTAGTGTCTCAAACATGCTCAAAGTGGATGAAAAGTGTTGTGGTCCAATTCAAGCCACTATTCATTCACTATTCACTCTAAGTTTAATGAGCTTTATCCCCTACTCAAGGTTTAATTTTTGTTTTTGTCAGGGTAGAGTGACCCACACCCTAGAATGCAAGCAGGTAAGGAAAATTTTGCTAAAATCAAAATGAATGAATGATCCGCAAAAGTTCATCCAATTAACTTCTAATATAAGCTACTTTCATCCAAAATATGGCAAATCAAGTTTTAGCTCATGTAGGGATGTGGCAATTTCATCAAAATATTTGCTGAATTTTTTTAGTGTACTGATTGCCATCTCACTTTTGAGGTAAGATTCTGGTGAAAATTTGTCAAGAAATTAAACGCGGCCCTACTTTCCTTAATAAGTGGTCAACTGCTTATTTATGTGACTGGTTGGAGTGTAAGACCACCTTTTCGAAAAGCATGGGTGGAAATGAAGGGGTTTGAGGGCCGACCAAAACAGATGGAAAACTTTGAAATAGCCCGGACCCGTGGAGATGCTCTAAAGCACAAGCACAACTGAAGTGTCACTTCGATTTGCAGTGGAGCTGCAATGATCGATGCACCAACGCCAGCTAGCTCCCACTACGTGTTCTCGCGCTGGTCTCGATAGCCATGATCGCTTGTGTGTGCCGTCGACATCTTTCGACCTGATCGAAGTAGAAAATGCGTTCAGCTACCAATGATCAATCGAGACCTCAGCACGTACGAAAAGATTTGCAGCTAGCTTTAGATTGCGATGAGCGGGGAAGATGATGCAGTGGAGTGCATGGATGATCGATCACTAGGGTCTCATACACCATATTCCCTGTTAGCAGTGTGGCTCGCTCTCAAATTTCCCACTGCCCTAGCATCAAAATATGACAACCGGCTGTGTCTAAATCGATCACCGGCTGCAAACGATCTGCAAGCTGAACAGGTGGCAACTATTTCGAGTCGGAGGGAAGATGACACTCACTCGTAAGGACATGCATACGCGATAAACAATATTCCCCACAAAAGTCCATCTTGCTAGCTTGAGACTACTGCAGTCGGTCACCGTGGAGCTGGCTGGTATGTTCTCGAATCAGATATCGATGATTTCAATGGTCCTCTCACGGTGGGAGAAGCTAGCCAGCCGGGATCCAAGTTGTCACATTGGGCAAGATTTGGTTGCCGGTTTGGTTGTCAGACAGGACAAGCAAATGTTTAAAATGGATGGCAGGGACGGAGGTGTTTGTCTACTCTTGTGTTTTAGAGGTTTTCTAGGGTATTTGACCTAAAAAAATGATGAATCAAATTATTATTTTTCATTTTCACTATATGATATGTTTTTAAATCCACGTTTTGACTTCATGTTGGCAACAATGAGTGTCACTACCCACTAGCATGTACAAAATAAGCTTCTTTTTTTATAATTTTTGAAGTCAACTATGAGTTGACTACATCATATGAACACGAGCTCAATTAGATACTTCTAGGAGATGAGTGAGTGGACAAGCGGTCCAATGTGACAACCATGCATGTGTGACATTGAGCTAGGTCTTGCACTGCAAAGAGTGCAAACTTTGTGAGGTCACAACATACTCGATTACTCATTAGTGCATTTTTTTTGGGTGTTGATGTTTGTTGCCAGATTTTTGGTGTCAACATTACATTGGATAGTAAATGGAGCCCAATTGGTCCAAATTTGTCCACTGGCGATATATTACAGAAAATATTGCGCTGTTACTGTTAATATTCTGGGGAAGCTTCTACGTGTCATAGTCGTATGAGAAGGTCAGAATTTCTACGCATGTGTGGTGTACTCATGATACTTAACCTTCTGCACTGCAGTGTATAAATCTACAAATGCAGCCGACTGAGTTGATGGGTTTATTTCCCCATCAAAGTTTCCGAAGCAGCCCTTCGCGTGACGACGTATGGACTATGGAGTTGCTGCTGATCGACGGGTGAATTTACCACTGTTGACTATGAAAATTATGGAATGAATACATGGAGCATTGCCCACATTACAAGGAAACTATGGTTGAATCTACATAAAAGTTGACAAAAATTGTGACCTACAGTATATAGTAGATTAGGTCACAATTTTTGTCAATTTTTTTGTAGATTTAGTCATGGTTTCTTTATAGTGCCATTACGTTTCAAAGCACAATAGTACATAACGCCATATTTGTTAGATTGGGAAAAATGGAGGTATCATTTTGTACTCCACCTTAAACCCAAAAAGTTACCTCAAACCAGATTTGAAGGTATCAAATTTAGTATGAGCCACTAAGATTTGTTCATTCGCAAATTCCTCCTCTCAGATGAGGGCACGTGTACCAAAAAAACGTTGGAGCTCAAATTAAGGTGACCATCTTAATCCTTCAAAAGTCCCAAAATGTACTCTTTTTTCCAATTTAACAAACATGGCATTACATGCTTGTTTGAAACCGACATGGAGAGCTGAATTCTAAAGCAGATGGAACCTGAGGTCGATGCTAATCGTGGGTTAGCTGGAATGTTTGGTTTCATTGCCTAATTAATGCATGGCTCTACGTGTGGAAGGAAGTGTTGGGTGGTTGCTTGGCAAAGATAAATTTAAGGTCAGTTGGAGGACAGTCAAGGATAAAAGTTGGTTCATTGTGCTTGACGCCATTGCAGATCGACCACTTTGGATATGTCACCAGTTCTTCGTATTACCAACAGCAATCAGTGACATCAGTTTGTCAAATGGGTATGTTTGCAACGTCTTTCAGCTCTATGAACACCATATTTATTGAAGTGGACAGTATCAACAATTTAGGAACTATTACTAATCAAGGTTAAAGCAAATCATTAAGTAAATTTTGGGGTAGGACTGTGTATGATTTGTCTCAAATGTGTGAATTTGTAAGTTGAATGCGGCTCAAATTTTTAAACGGGAAAAAGCAAAAACAATGACGGTAGCAGACTCTGCGATATTAGAACACGTCATTCGTTAATTTGGGAAAAAGCGTCCAAAGGATTTTTGGCTTTTTTTCTTCTAGAAAACGTCAGATTCATTGAATTGGGAATTTGTTGACTATTTTTCGATGAAATGAGATATATATTTTTTCAGAAATATGGTCTTTTTGGACAAGAAGTCCATTAACTTTTGAAAATTTGGACAGAAGTTCATTAACTAGGTTTTAGGTGACCTCCTTAATTTGAATTAAGGTGGCAATTTTGGATTAAGGTGAGGTACAAAATGGTACCCATTATTTTCCCAAATTAATGAATAACATGTTTGAGTTAATTTGGGAAAAACACCTTTCCAAAATAGATTTTGGGATATTGAATTTGTATTAGTGAGAATATTTTGGTGATTTAAAGTGAATGTTTTGATAAATCCTTCAAGGTATTTCATCATTGACGTAGGAGCTTGAAGAAATCATCGTCAAATTCACTATAAGTCACCTAAAAACTCCTGAAAATGAATAAAAATTAAAATCCCAAAATTGGGGGTTTTCCCCAAATTAACGAAAATTACGTTAGAGCTGAAATTTATACATGCCACTTTTAACCCCTAAATGAAAATTGTTTGTTGAACAAACAATTGAAAAATTGGGTAGGTTCCTATGACGTCAATTTTAGACAGATGTTCTTGAAAATTGGAGACACATACATACGTAGGCTAGTTTTGGTCTCTTTTTCATAATACATGTGTAATTACTATCTTATCATGAATTTTTATTTTAAAATACATACCTCCTTTTTTTGGTATAGGTCTCTATTTCTTGTGAATGTGCTAGAGCAGATGCTAATGGTAGAAGCTTAATTATAAATGGGAGATGATTTCATCAATTATCAACTAATAGGATACACTATGTACGAAGACATTTTGTCAAGGCTATACATGAGTCACAAAGACATATTATGATGATGTAAGGCCTTCAAAAGTCTTGTAGGGGTCACGTCCCTTTACCCGTCAAAGGCGTTTTAATTAGAAGTAAAAGTGTGTGAAAAGAGGTGGGGTTGTGAAATTAAACACACCACCACCATGATTACAAAAATGAGGAGACCATTCCTCATCAAATCTTGATGACAAATGAAACAACATTTTGCTAAGAACAAAAAATCATACAAGCAAGATGTTGAAATGTGTAGTCAAAACTATATAACAATTTTTCTAATCGTAGTTCTTTTGTACATGCCATACAAGAAGATTTTGCCAAGATTTTCTAAATGAATTTTGCAAAGAAAAGATTCTATCTTTTCTTTACAAGTAATCAAATGAAAGATATACTATTGTGAGTGCTCAAACCTCCCCTTCAAGAAGTCAGCACAAGCATAATCAGGTTCTAACAAAACTAGAAAATGAGTTATAATGGCTAGAGGGTGGGTTTGGTAGTAGATTTTCAACCAAAGATGCCTTCCAAGCAATGGATCTTTCTTAACAAGTCTACAACATATAATGATGAATGAAGAAAGGAATAATCTACTTAATATATCACGTATCGGCAACGTGGTTAAATGAAATGTAAAAGTAAGTAATCATACCTCGTCGTGGTGTCCAATATACTCCATGGCTTGGTCATGAGCGGCCTCCATTTTGGTGCAAGTGGGGATAAGGTGGCGATGGATTGAATGTGTTGTGGTTCTACTTCTAGGGATGGATAAACACAACACCTTAGTGGGTCACTAAGTTAACCCTTCTTAATGGCTCGGTTTTTGTAATTATCTTGTGACACATAATCACAACATAAATTGGCTTCTAGCCACACGGGTCAAGGATTACACTAATCCTTGGGTTAGTCACAATTGTACCCCAAACGCCAAGGATTATCTCCTTATTTGGTCAATGGTAAAAATATGACAGATGTGACTTTACGTGCTTACTATGACGCAATGTATTGCTTCTAAATGACAAGGATCCCTTGTGCTTCGGAGCAATGAGTTTTTTACTTAGGTTAAGCCAAGGGACTAGCAAAGGCAATTAAGGCGGTGATTAAACAATGCAAAAAATTTGGAAAAAGATATCTCTAAGAGCGAGGGCCGGACCTTTGGCCCTAGCAGAGTTGGCAGGCCGAGGGAGCAGGGGTCATTGACTAGAGACCGACGGAGAGGACCAGCGGAAAGGACCGGCTAAAAGAACTGGCGGAGGAGGGCTGGGTATTGACGGCGCGTCAGGGCTTGCCATCACCAATGGTTGCGAGGAATGCAAAGCAGTCGCTAACTGTTGGCTACGTGGGATGGCAAAGTAGCTGCCGACTACTGGCTTGTGGGAATGCAAAGAAGCTCCGACTACTAGGATTACGAGGGGCCAAGGGCAAAGAGTGGCCAATCCGGCTATGGCTTCAAGAGAACTAGCAGCTGCCGCTAACCTGTGGAGGGCTAGACTAAGGGGAATTCGTGAGCTCAAGAGAACTAGCGCTAACATGGGAGCTAGAGTGATGGAATCGTGAACTCGAGGGAATGCTAGCAGCTGACAGGGAGCTAGGCAGATGGGAACGTGAGCTCAAGAGAACTAGCAGCCAACAAGGAGCTAGACTGATGGGATTGTGAGCTCCGAGAGAACTAGCACTGACAGGGGAAGTGAGACTGGGGGATTTGCGAGCTTGAGGGAATGCTAGCACCTGACGGGGAGCTAAACTGATGGAATTCGTGAGCTCAAGGGAATGCTAGCAGCTGACAGGGAGTGAGTTCAAGGGGACCTAGCAGCTGATGGAGGAAAACTAGACTAATGGAATTTGTGAGCTTGAGGGGACTTAGCAGCTGCCGCTGGCTTAGCAAGGAGGAGCTAGACTGATGGAATTGTGAGCTCAAGGGGACTTAGCATCTGATGGGGAGTTAGACTGGGGGATTTGTGAGCTCAAGAGACTAGCAGCTACCGCTGGCTTAGCAAGGGGAGCTAGACTGATGAGATGTGAGCTTGGGAGAACTAGTAGCTGCCTTGGCTTTGCAGCCGCTGCTTGGTGAGATTCTGGTGGAGGTACTAGTCTCCAACCGGATGCAAACTCGCGAGCGTGGCAAGCCACTGGCTAGGGGAGTTTGGGCGGCTGAGTGACGTCTCAAAGAGTCTCAAAGGAATCGAGAGAGCTAGCCAAAGCTAAGCTTAAAAGATTCTAGTGGGGCTGCTAGGAGGGCTTGTTCTGATAAGGTGGTGGCGTTTTGGTAGTGAAACAGTAAGCTATAGAGGTATAGTGCTCTGATTTCCTAATGGCAGACTCTAGGGGTTGCTAACAATCACAATGACTAACCAGGACTTCTAGGAAGGGTGGAGAAGCGGCATTGCCAGTCATAGTCCAGCTTTCTAGGGGTTAGTAGGACACTCACAATGGACACTTCAACTACTAACCTCTCCTACTAACTTGAAGGGTTCAATCCTTCTAAGCTCAAGAGACTCTCAAACACAAGTGCAAGGGGGAGTGATAGTGACCAAGAGACAAGAGGGGTCAAGTGACTAAAAAAGAGTGATGAGAATGATTGCAAGTGATGGTAAGTGATAAGTGACCAAGGAGTGTTTTGGGGAGGAGGTGGGCCTCCCTTTATACATTTAGGAGAGGACACCTCGGCCCTCTATCTAGGCAATCCATAGATCCGTTGAAATCTACCTAAAATCTAAGAAAAACTCAAAATGGATGAAATCTGGATGAAATCACCATAACTTTTGGAGCTTAGCTCCAAATGACAAAAAAATGGTGACATTGGATTCCTTGGATCCAAAATAGCCGGTTTTGGTTGTTCACACTCCCAATTCCAAGCTACAGGGTGTCAGGAATCTTGAATGAAGGGTTAGGGGTGGATGGATGAAAAACCTAGAATTGGGAATTTATCCCAAATTGAGAAATTGACTTTCCAAGGTCTATGAGTGCTCAAATCTCCCCCTCAAGAAGTAAGCGCAAGCACAACCAAGTTCTAACAGAACTGAAAAATGGGCTATATTGGCAAGAAGGTAGTTTTGGTTATAGATTTCCAACTAAATATGCATTCCAAACAATGGATCTTTACTAATGAGCCTACAACATGTAATGATGAACAAAAATGGCATGATGCTCTTAAGGGACTGGGCGTTGTCCCGACGTGGCTAAGTGTGAAGTAAGTGGAAAAGCGGGGTGATCATACCTTGTTGTGGGGTCCATCATGCTCCATTGCCTCACCATAGGTAGCCTCCATCTTGTGGTCGGGAAGTAATTTCCTTGAACGATTGGTAATTCTCAACTGTTGACAAATAATCACAACACTCCACCATTGGTTGGATCAAAGGTTCCTTAGTGGGATGGTTTCTCTCTTATGCTTGTGACAAATAATCACGACATTGACTGGCGCCGAGGAAGGGAGCTAAGAAGGTACTTGACCACACTTAGTTAATCATAATAATATCCTTGATGATGCAAGTGGACTTCTTCCTTGCTTCACATGCTTGTTATGACAGGTCTGTTGTTCAAACCACCAAGTCATGACTCCACGTCAGTAAAATCTAGGCACAATTGTATTGAAGCATGCAAAGAATAATTAATCAGTTTTAGGATACCTTAGCTTAGAGATTCGCACTTCCAACCATGGAGTTAGGTGAGCTTTTAAAGCTTGGCCCTTCCCTTCAAAATTGTGGGAGGTCAGGGAGGCTCCGGAGGTGAGGGTTGAGGCCTTGGACGTGGGAGTTAAGACCTTGGAGGTCAAAATCTTTGGAGGCCGGAGCCTTGAAAGCCAGAGCCTTGGAGGTCGGAGCCTTGGAGACCGTGGGTCGAGGGTCAAGGGATGGAGGCTGCGGTGGGCTGGTACCCAGCGTTGGTACCCGGCTGCTGTAGGGAAGAGATTGAGAGACGACAGAGTGCTAGAGCCAGACTCAAAATTGAGAGGGACAAGGCTCAATAGTGAGAATGTTGGAGCTTAGACCTGAGAGATTGACAATGAAAATGCTAGAGCTCAGACTCAAAATTGACAAGACTTGACCAATGAGAATGTTGGAGCTAAATTTGAAATTGAGAGGCAGGGCTTGATAGTGAAAATGCTGGAGCTCAGACTCGAAGTTGAGAGGACAGAGCTTGACTAGGAGAATGCTGGAGCTTAGACTCAAAATTGATAGGGTTTGACTAGTGAAAATGTTGGAGCTCAGACTTGAAATTGACAGGGCTTGACTAGAAGAATATCGGAGCTAGACTCAAAATTGACAAGGCTTGACTATGAGAATGCCGGAGCTAGAATTGAAATTGAGGGACAAGGCTCGACTAGTGAAAATGCTAGAACTAGACTTGAGGTTGAGAGGATAGGGCTTGACTAGGAGAATGCCGGAGCTCAAACTCAAAATTGACAAGGCTCGACTAGGAGAATGCCGGATCTAGACTCACAATTGAGGGACAGGGCTTGACTAGTGAAAATGCCAGAGCTAGACTTGAGGTTGAGAGGACAAGGCTTGACTAAGAGAATGCCGGAGCTCAGACCCAAAATTGACAGGGCTCAACTAGTGAAAATGCCGGAGCTAGACTCAAATTTGAGAGGCAGGGCTTGATTAGTGAGAATGCTAGAGCTCAGACTCAAAATTGACAGGGCTCAACTAGGAGAATGCCGGAGCTAGACTCAAAACTAAGGGCAAGGCTCGACTAGTGAGAATGCTGGAGCTTAGACTTGAAATTGACAAGGCTCGACTATTGAGAATGGCTTGAGTTCAAGCCTAGAGGCTAGAGGAGTAGAAGCTGGTTGGAGACGGCAAGGAATGCCACAAGCCAAAGGAATCTGTGGGCAAGGCTAGGCCTCAAGCTGAGAGATTCAATTAGCAGAGTATCTTCTCAGAGAGCGTGCTTGTGGAATCAAGAGAGTTGGCTAGTGTGAGGTTGAGCTGTCAAGATTCCCCAAGAGCTGCTAGGAGGTCTTGCAATGCAGTGAAGAGGTGGTGGCAGAGTTAGATGAAGCACTGATAAGCTTATCACTTCTAGAACACATGGCAAAGGGCAACTCTCTACTAAGGTGGGACACACAAGGATAGACAGGGAATTAATAAGGGAGGAATGAGGCACAAGTGTGGAGAGGTCAAGGAAAGGCTCTAGGAGTGAGAGAGTGGGTATGGAGAGAGTACAAGGAGTCTGACACAAAGGTAATGATAACAAGTGATGGGAACTCAAAGGACCATGGGTCCAAAAGATGGTAAGTGACAAGAGTGATCTAAGAACAAAAAAATGATGATGAAAGTGATGAGTGACTATTCGGAAGGAGGTGGGCCTCCCTTTATACATTTGGGGGAGGACACCTTGGTCCTCTATCTAGAAGATCCATAGATCCCTTGAAATCTACCTAAAATCTAAGAAAAATCAAAGATGGATGAAATCTAGATGAAGTTGCCATAACTTTTGGAGCGTAGCTCCAAATGACAAACAAACGGTGGCATTGGATTTCTTGGACCCAAAATAGCCGGTTTTGGTTGTTCACACTTCCAACTCCAAGTTACAAGGTGTCGGAAAACTTGAAGGAAGGATTAGAGATGGATGGATGAAAAACCCAGAATTGGGAATTCATCCCAAATTGAGAAATTGACTTCTTGAGGTCTTCCAACATTGTTGGGGGAGCCAAGAAACACTCCTTGCTTCTGTCAATGGGGCTCTAAATGGATGATATCTTGAAATTGGATGTCAAGTGCTTTCTTGAAATTGGATGGATGTCGTCATTCAAGGCCTTGCCGCTATTGAAACAACTTGAAACTTGGGGGATCTTCATAAATCCTTGAGAAACTCTTCCATGAATTTTGGTGGCATTTTATTGCCATTTTTCAACCTCCTTTTGCCGGGGTTGACTAATAGCATAGCAGGGTTAACTGCTTAGAATTACGCTCTCTGAAAAGCGGAAGGTCTTGGGAACCTTGGGTATAGATGCACCAAATTGATATTGTGACATGAACCAGGCAATGTGGCCCTTAGTCATGGCTTAACTAATCTAGACCTAAACAAATCCTCTCTAATTAGGCTAGTGGAGACTTTTGGAGGGAATCCCAAGCCCCAAGTTACCATGTCGCTCAAATTAACTAAAACCCACTAAAACCTCACCAATTACTTCTAATGACTTACCAAATGGAGTAGGGTAAGTGGCGTACTGCTAACCATTTGGTTTAACTAAACTAAATCAATATAAATGGCTATTCCACTTATATTAATGTAATATCCAAGCGAAGTAAAACAAAAAAGTAATTCAAGACTTTTGATGTTGAATTTGGGACTCACAACTATGAACATTGGATGGAGTGAAAAAGGTTACTTTTTGGGGCTGCTTCAAAAGAGAATATGTTGTAGCTTTATTCATGGTTTGATTGAAAGTCCAACCTTGATAGTCTATTATATCAATTTGATGTTTGGATACTTTATTCTATGTCTGTACACGTAGGTATCTATCCAATATAGATATTTTTTGTCTTGATACATCATTGACTACTCCATTTTTCATCATTGCATAATGGATACCTACTTTTGTTTGGTTAAAGGTTTTAGGTATTCCAAATTTATATAAAAAATATTGATTTTTTTTGTAAATATTATAAATAAATAAATATCCTAATGAAGATTGGGATCAACATTTTTGAATTTTGAGTTTGCATTTGAATCCTGAAGTGTAAATGGAAGTAAAGTGCATACCAATTTTGAAATAGAGTGTGAATGCATGGTCAATTGTCCTGTGAATAGACATTAGGCTATGGACGGGTAGTTAGTTATGCGGTTAGGAAGTTATATACAAGAATGGGGAGAGTCAAACCATAAAAGGCTATTGACATTCTTATTTTACTTGGAGCAAAATTTAGATCTGACTTCCCTTGCAGTTTCTTTGTTTTCTTGTATTTAGTTTTATGTTAATAAGATGTATGCTCCTAATCAGATAGATTATGGAAGGCAATATTCTGTGTTTGAGTATTGATCCCGGCTTGCAGATAGCAAGACTAATGTGTTTAATCTTTACTTGCAAATGTGATTGTTATAACTGATTTGATTGTGATAGACAATGGCCGATTTGACTCAGTGAGTGAGTGTGCAGATTATAGACAGCAAGTGTTGCTTGGGGAACCTGCGAGAGGTAAGCACGGCTATAATCTATTTATATACTTGTTCATAGAAGCAGAGACTATAGCTAGAGAGAGAGCGACTTAGAGTTGAGAGCTTAAGGCAATAGTCGATTGGCTAATTTATGAATGAATGCCTTGTTGATGGCAAGATGCAATACTAAACTAATTTAATCAAAGGCAATAGAAAGAGAGAGAATTAACTTGAAAAGAAGTTGCTCTAGATCATTGTCAAGATTATTAGTAGATATCATGCGATTGTTTCCAAGAGAGAATGCTTAAGGCAATTGACAAAATTGTAATTGCAAAACTCTATGCACAAATTCATTTTAAAGAAGTGAGATGCTTTTTAGAGTAACAGTGTTGATCGTATTAGAATGGTTGTTGATTTTAATTGAAGTTTGTGAGGATGTAGCCCGGGTTGTTGAATCAAAGAGAAATGCTATAATCTGATTGTGATGATGAAGATGAATTAATGTGATGCTTGAGTAAGAAGATGATGGCCATGATCTGAGAGTGATTCTTTGAATGTGTCATTTTATGATTGAATATTGGAACAAAGGAGAACAGCTATAGCCTGGAGCAAGGAGCATAAATAGGAGATTATAAATTTATAGCTAAGTACCAGTTTTTATAAATTACAAAAACTGCAAGTAAAGCAGATGGCTATTGAATAGATTATCAATATTTATCCTTGTAGTAATTATAGGATAGTTCCTATGATAGAAACTGAGGCAATAGTAAATAGATTGAATATTTTGTGATAGAATTGAACTAGCTATTGACTGATTGCAATGTCTATTGACTGAGATAGAAATAGAATGGAGATATTTTATAGAATTAGTATGATTGAATAGCTTATACATGCATAATGGAAAGCAAAGACTATGAACAAGTGAAAAGAAGAATATTGAATTGATTATCTCTTTATCTAAATCCCTTCTGGGTAGGCCATAGACGTGCCAATACAGATTGTGGTCTAGTATGGAAGATAATCAAATTGATTACATGTGGTTACTCAATGATGCAATTCAATTACTGACGCATGGTTTATGACAAACAATACATTGCCAGACCATAGCCTTGTCAAGCAAATATAACATTAAATGAATGCCAATTGCCTCAGACTATTTGGCTATTGATTGTGACAATTGCTAAAGATTATTGCCTGTGTTTGTTTGATGAATGTTAATTCCCCTAATCCCATTTTTAATTCTTGGTAGGATTACAACAAGTGCGTGGGATTGCATTCATATTTAATGAACTAATTATTATTTATTGGAACCCACATATGGAAGATATGTACAAGTCTATTTACCCAATTCCTAAATTGATAAACCTTTGTCATAATCTTATCCTTATATTTCCTAAATTGAGTGTTATTTACCTTATCTTTGACCTTAGTTTACAAACTTTAGCTATTTCAAACTTTCCCTAAACAAATTTGGTGTTAGCTTGTCCTTGTGTTTTGCAAAGCTAGTCATCAAATTATTACTACAAAGACTCATCAAAAGTTTTTATGGCTAAACCATATTCTCTCATTAGGTTGCCTTTTAATAATTTAGATTGCCCTACTTTCACTAAGCTTACTTGGAGGTAAAATGAATTGTTTTCTCAACATGTGGACAACGTGGAGTTGTATAAGGAGGATGTGAAATCAAAACTTATGAATCAAGTTGGCTTTGTTGGCTTGGGACCAAGCCCATTTGGAACAAATGAAGAAGTAGACTGTGTACTTTTGAGAAATTGTGGGACATCCTCTTTGCTCAAGCTGTTCCTTGCATTGTTGTACTACAACTAACCTTTTCAATATTCAAAAGCAAAAAGTTGGAGACGCTAGTTTGTGCAAGGAGAGGAGGCTTTGCATCTAGAGAAGTTATCTAGAGGAAGCTTGTGTCTAGGTACCTTATTCAAGAAGCAAGCCAATATGACGCATTTGAGTATTTTTGAACTATTGATGTAATTATGGATTTTTTTATGTCCTTGGAAAAGAAAGGTTTTCTAAATATTTTGCATGTATTATTTCTTAAATGTTGCTTGTTTTTCATAAGGACAAGTCTCTCAATGTTTTGCAAGTATCCCCCAATGTTTTGTCTCTACCTCCAGTGTTTTGCAAATCAAAATAATTTCTAATCTATCACTCATAGACTTTGGATAGTCCATATTTAAGTGAAGCATCAAAGCTAAAAGAAGGAAGCTTCAAATAATATAGTTGCTTGCTAAACTACATTGTCAAAATTCATCTCTTTAATTTTTGATTATCTATTCTAGTACCAAAAGATCCAACATTGTAGCAAACAAAAAACTACTTCATATAATGTGAATGTCAAACATATAAAGTGGGGCAATGTAATGAGCCAATTTGGTGTAATGTGAATGCATTAGCATTTTAGTAGTCTACTCAATATCTTGTTGCATTGCCATATCCAATACTTATGCCTAATACTTGAGAAGAAATCATAACTTCACTGGCTAATTTTTGACATTTCCCATTTTCAACTAGTTTTTGACAAGCATGCACCATATAGAGACCCGGACAAAAAGTCGCAGTCCTTTTAATAGTGCACTCTCTCGTCCATTGCACTCTCTTGTGCTTTTCTACTCTTGTGTTCTTCTACAATTCACCTAACTCATCAAAGACTTCAACCTCATTAGAATTGATTCCTCTACCATTGTCGTCCTCAAATTCCCAACCCATCTCTAACCCTTGCTCGTAAACTATGCGGTAATCACAACTACACTCAATCGGTTTCTTCCAAACAAAGTGGAGTTGCTCTGGCGTAATTCCATTGAAAAGCTCTAAGAGCCTATTGTGAAGCAAAAGTTCAATTTCATTGATGTTTGGATTAGAAGCAACCAGATTCTTCATTATGCCTCAAACCTTTTTGATTGGTTGCAATTTGCAATGGTACAGTGGCATCTTGCAAATCCAATGATCATAATGCTCAACAATTTGATATGATGCAAATACTGGAACAACATTTGCTTCCCTACAGCAAGAGTTTTGCTCTTGAAAGGACCTTGCCTCCACTGTGTTGTGGAAGTTCAATGTTGTTGCTATTAAACCATTTGTGGACTTCGGCAACTTTTGAGGATGAATTTGGAATAGGATTTTCTCTTTGCATGTGGTACCTTGCACCGTCCATGTGAATCTGGCATGGACCATAATCTTCACAAAGTATTTGGCAGAGGCTCTCGAAAAGTTTCTCAAAGAGCAGAGCATTGAAATTCCCGTGATAATTGTGGTAGTCAGGTGCAATCTTGGCATCTTTCACTCACTGCAGAATAGTGGCCCACAATTCAGAATCTTGTGCTTTGTTGCCATGTTGAGCTTTCCCTTGCACATGCCAAATGAGGATGCTATTTTTTATAATACAAGCATCAAGCTTATTATCAACCCTAAACATAACGAAGGCACCAAAGATCACCATCATTGGTTTTTGTCCACACTTGTTGACAATGCCACCTTTTGGAATCCAAGTTCGAAGAGTGTGGTGGTCAAGATGGCAATATGATTCATCCAAGAATACTTCAAGAACCCTTGGAAGACCATTTTTGTTGAGGTTGCTCAAGCAACGCTCAATGTAGAGGTTCCTATAATCAATAACCTTCTGGGAGTCATGAAGAATGTTTTGTCTCTGCTCTTTGCCATAACAAAAACCTAGCTTCTTCAAGCAGCATCAAAGAGATTGCTCATGAATGGTTATCCCATACCTCTCAACAAGTTCTTTCATAAACAATTTGGCATGAACTGGAGCTCCCTCCTTGTTTGCTTTGAAGATGATCTCTCTAATTGCAATGGTAACTTTTGAGCTGATTCCAACCTTTGGTTGACCAACCCTCCCTGTTTTGAGAGGCTCCTCTCCACCTTTGCTCAATCGAATAGCCTCTTGAGCAACTGTAGTTCCAACATCAATAGCTAGATGCTTAGGAGCGCTCACATCTTCTTTGCAATTGTGGAGAGCTTCAGTCCCATTTAGATGGCAATGAACTTGTACAAGAATTGAATACTCATTTTGAGATACCGGAGCTAGAGAGCGTGTAAAAACTAACACAGACATCGGATTGTTCTAAAATTTCACAAATTTCTTCCTACAATATTAAAGTGCCTTGTCGCAAAGTTTGAGAGGTGTTTGACAAGTATCAAGGAGTGTGGATAAGATCAAGTGGAGTGAGATTCTTCAAAAGACTATGACTTAGTGTCCAAGATTCTATCTTTCTACTGATATATACTATTAATATACTACAACAATTTTTTTTTTTGCAAAATTTGGCCAATTGCCTATCTTATAGTTTCAAACTTCAATCACTTCTTTTTTGCCTTTTCAACCGGTTAGCTTTGTATTTATATTGCTAAAAGTGTCTCCACTGTATCTCTAGGAATTCATCCTGGAGAACCGTAGTAGCTCTCATTTCTTGTATTGATCTGTAATTTCCCTCAATTGTGCAATTAGGTAGAATAGGGTTTAGCCAACAACAAGTCTTTTTGTTTGGAAAAGTAAATAGATTTTCTATCATTGCTTACTCAACTTATTAATTGTAACCAAAAAAGTATTTTTTGGAAGGGTTGTCAAGCACTCAAAAAATGAAAATTTTGTAGTGCAAGAGAGAATATTTTGGCGGGTCCCAACATTAATTGTTCTCTTTTCATCCAAAAGTGTCTCTAACAATGTATTGCAGGACAAGTGAAGATGCTCTAACCAGTTCTCCTAAGCATTGCTCATAGCGTGTGCCATTTGTAGAGCTACTAATCCCACATGCTGCCCCAAACACTTGCACTTTGATCACTGGGCTAGGTTGGGCTAGATTATTGAAACTCCCACGGCCTTGTCTACATTGAATATTATATTTAGGTTGCCTTAACAATTAGGTTGCCTTACCATGGAAATTTACCTCATGATTCATCCCTTGGCCACTTAGAAACACATGCAACTCTCTAGATACTTGGGAATCACATGGTTTGCAATTTGAACTTTGCTATTTTGTTTTTCTGTAGTATAGTTTGTTGTTACCAGGCCTTTTGAAAATTGTTTAATATTGTAATTTTTGATGAATATTATTGTAGCAATAGTAAGTATCTATATAGTGTAAAATATCAAGAAATTAGTTTGGGGCAATTTAAACGTAATATTGAACGTAGGTTACATATAGCATCAATGGGGGCAACGCTCCCGCAAGTCATAGCTTCCTTAACCCCCAAAGTGCTCGAGGCACCAAATTTTGGTGCTCAAATTTTTTTAAGAATCTTTGAAACCCTCTTAAAGGCACAAATTTTATTGTTTTAAGGCTTTTTTTTTTGGAGAACTTGCAAGCTAAAGTTAGCTTTAGCGTTCAAATTCAATTTCCTCTATATCTTATTCCAATCGTTTTTGGTGGAGGATTGGAGGCTAAACTGCCAGTATATGTTTATTGTGTCATGAGTAGTGTAACATGGCCTAATATGACAAATTGCCACATTCAAAAGACAAGCATCAAGTTGAGAAAAACATGAGGATTTCTCTTGGGCACTCCCTTGGTCAATAAGGGCCCTTTTCTTGAGATTTTGTCATCTAACAAAATCTAAAAGTGCTTTTGGACTAATTTCAATTGGAATGTTTTTGTTACAAAAATTAGGATTCATTCACAATTGATTTTTCTTTCATTCATATTGAGTTTTGGTCAATAATTGAAGCTAAAAACTTCTTTGTATTAGGCGGTTGCACTTTGATAGTTGCATTGCAGGCTCATTTGTGAAACCATGGTCATGAATTTGGAATGGGGGACATTAGTTTTAAAGGAACAATAGTAAACCTTAAAGTATCCTAAGTGGTTGTTTCCCAAATTTGTATCTAAAAGTTGCCAATTTGCATTAGAACTTTTGGGCAGCTCCAAAAAAAAGTAAAAAACTCCATACTCATCCACTTTCAATCACAAATATCTTAAAATTGCATGGTCATTTTGGATTTTTTTGGATAGCGCCATCTAGAAGCCTTGAAGTTCAAGATTCTACGATTATATCTTTGTTTTGATGTTTAATAATGATCTGACAAGGACAATTCAAAAACTTCAAAACTCTCTTCCAAAAATAAGAAAATCACCCTTGGGCATTTAGAGGTTACTTTAAGGTTGTGGCGCTTGGTGACTGCGTGCAAGGGGTCCCTCGGCAAGCCTTCTTGCAGGTGTCTATTCATTGCAAACTCTCATGATATCCAACTAATATTAGAGCCACAAAAGCCATAACAGTCAATTTGAAACAAATGAAGAAGTAACTTGTACTTTTGGAAAACTATGAGACAATCACTTTTTCAAAATTTCTTCTATTGTTCTTGTAAAGATAACCTCTCCACCATTCTAAAATAGGAGGTTTGAGACTCTTAAAATGTCAATTTTAAACATACCAGAAAAATGAGCATAAAAATTCAAAGTATCTACTTCTCCCCCACAAAAGTAAAAGCCGCCACTTGTTTTTCACAAAATGCGAATTTAGTCTGATGGGGCCCAGCCTTAAGCATCCTTCACCTTTTTCAGTTCTTTTTTCTAGGTCGTTACAGAGCATGATTGCCTTGCAAGAATCTTCGCTTGGACTGCACTAACTTAATTCGTCGTCATTACAAACCTTCTTCCGCTTCTCTGATGCCTCGATCTCTTGCAATCTTCCACCTTACGTGCAGGAAATACGAACACGAACAGACACCACAACAAGTCTAGCGCACGCCCCGTGATCTCGACACAAGGTAACCTCGACACTTGCAAAAACATGATATATACAGACACAGCCATCTCCGACGTCCACACTGACAAAATTCGCAAAACATCGAAGACAACGGAAAGGAGTGCGGAGTGAACATTACGTACTCTGATGCTGAGGTTACACATGCTAAAACCTGCGGTTTGAGACGGGTGAATGAGTAATTTGTATTTTTGGAAAATTGGGGAACACTCACTTTTTCAAGCTTTCATCTGTAGTTCTATTAAAAATAGGGAGCGACTAGGCGGACACTCCCTAGTTGTTATGCGGACACCCCTATAGTCTAGCCTATTAAAATTAAGATTATCTACGCTAAAAGCCTGAAATATGAAACAAAACCGAAGCAATACTTTAGCATACATCTCTATCTACAAGCGTTGCAAATATATAACAAAATATGTTTCACTTGTGACATAATCACAAGTTAAATTTGTCACTCCTTTCATTTATTGGTTTAATTTGTGACTATGTCACAAATGAGGCATATTTGTTGTATGTTTGCAACACTTAAACACATATACATGTTAAAGTACTACTTTGATTTTATTTCATATTTTATATTTTAGCGTAATAATCATCTCAAATTTAATAGGCTAGGGGGTGTCCGCATAGCAACTAGGGGGTGTCCTCCTAGTCGCTCCCTAAAGATAACCTCTCGGGTGAAAGTACATTAGACCCATACCACTTTTGGCACAATTATAGTGTACAAAAACACATCAAAAACACTACATTATTGAACAACTTTTGTGAAAAATAATATTTTGAAATTTTGATTTTTAGCCATTCTAGAACTAAGTGCAAACATTTAGAATCTTAAATGCAATTAAGAAAAACATATTTTTTCACAAAATTATCTCTTGCCAAAAAATGAGCAAAAAATGAGCACTCTTTTGTAAATATTTGAAAAAATTGAGATGTATTTAGAAGTTCAAATGACAATTTGGATAGAAGAGCCATAGATGTTTTTTGTGAAGTAAGGGTGGAAGAATATGATTTCTCCAAGTCCAATTTTTTTGTACTTTGTCATAATTTTCAAATACTGTGACATTTCAGTAGTGGTCCACAAAAGTACAAATTTAACAACTTAAAAAAAGTTTTTTAACAATTCATTCATGATCCTACATACCTAACACATATAGTTTTTAGGAAAACAGCAAAGAAATCTCAAAAAGACCTTTGAACTTTGAGTAATTTCAAGTACAAACTCATGCTTACCTCAATTTTGAGTTGTGACCTCAAAAGTACAAGGGTCTAGTGTACACCCACCCTCTCCACCATTCTAGGGCAAAAGGTTTGAGATACTAGTTTGCGAACTCTCAAATCTACAGTTTCTAAACAAACTAGAGAAATGACTTTGGAAAATTAGAGAATCAACTTCTACTAAAATATGTAAACGCCACCACCTATTTTTTACAAAACGCCAGTTTGAATCGCCTATTTTGTTTGGTGTGGCCCAGCCTTGAATCATGGAGTTGGATGTAGACTTCCAAAAATGATGAAGAAATATTGACAACGTAGATCAATGAAAAATTGACCTTGGGGGTAGTCACACCACTACAAGGGAAACTGGCCAAAATGACAAAAACATGTCCTAATTAACATGGCTAAATCTACAGAAATTGTCCAATTTGACAGTCTTTTTGTCATTTTGGACACATTTAGTTAATTTAGACATGTCAATTAGGACACAATTTCAGGTGCAGCTGCACCTTCTTCACCCCATTCTCAATCTTCAAAAAATGGGATAGTAGCAATCTCTACTTGATTTTTGGAGACTCCATTCTTTGAAAATTAAGGATTCAAAAAGTTTTCTCTTCACCTCCGATGGAGAAGAATGGGGTGAAGAAATTTTTGCATGCAAACTTTTTACCCTTGCTACCCTCACTAGTCCATGGCTTTTTCATTTTTAACCATTTCTATTCCATTTTTAACTCTCGCTTCTCTAGCTTTAATTATTCTCCATTCTTCACTACTCACAAAAGGAGAACCACACCTTTTCATGAAGAAATGCTCTCATTGACTCCTATTTTCACTCCTAAGCTTTTCATTCTTCACAAAAATTTCAAGGTCAGAAAGGTGTGACAAGGTAGGAGCACCCATAAGCGTCAATTTAAGGGTTTTGAACATGCAGAGTATTTGTAAATAGGTAGCAAATTATAGGATCCTATTAGAAACATAAAAACATTGAGTTTGCACTTTTGAATGTATTATTTGGATACTTTGAGAATAAGTTATGAATTTTTAAAGAGCAAACTGCCATTGCACCCATAACCAACACTAATGTTTCATGTTCACATGTTATACATCCTTGTAGTTACATTTATTAATTTCCACAGATTTTTCAAAATTTTAGAGGCGACGGTTATGGGGAACTAACGCTTATGGGTGTTCCTACATTAACCCCCATTGACAGAGCCACTGGAGATAGATTGAACTGAGGCCTTGAAGGCGTGCACATGGCAATTCCATGTTGTCAGGACCCACAACGTAGCAGTGCTGATATGTTCTCTCCGAGAATATCAACAAGGAGTATCTACATTCTAGCAATCTGCATTTCAAAAAGAACGTGAGACGATGAATTCTTGAAGATTGTTGTTGTGTGGGTGCAGGCTGGTTTGGAGGGAACGTAAAAAATATACCCTCGTCGCGGAGACTAGGCAGAAAAACTTCACTTTATTTATGTAGACTAGGGCCTCACGCAAGGCATTCTCACGTCTAGCCCCTCAACGTCGCAGGGGCAAAAATGTCGCCTCCGATACCCAGGGTGTTTAGAGGTTAACTCTTTAACCCTTAAAGGACTAAAGAACGTGTTATTCGTTAGATTGGGAAAAATAGTATATTTTGAGACTCTTAAAGATTTCAAGTGACCATTTGAAATTGAGCTCACAAAGTTTTTTTTTGGTACAGGTGTCCTTATTTGAGAGGAGAAATTTGTGAGGGAAAAATTCATAATGGCTCAAATTAAATTTGATACTTTTGAATTTGGTTTAGGTGACTTTTTGGGTTTAAGGTGGAGTACAAAATGGTACCTCTGTTTTCCTCAATTTAACGAATAACACCCGTAGGGTGTTTTTTGAGAAAAAATCCCAAAAATTGCCAACTTTTAGTGCGTTGCCCAAAATTGAAAATAAAAACCTCTTTTCTCAAATTCAACCATACAAAAGTGTGTGAAATAGATAAATTAATACGTGCAAAAAAATTCAGCCCATTTGACAATGAGGATTGTAAGATTATAACGTTTGAAGTGAGAAAAATAGCTTTTTTCATTCCTGCAAAACAATGTTAGCAGACTTTGAGCCTTCCTAGAGTAAATTTTTTGCTCTACACAAATTTGAGCTTTTTGACCATTCACAAGCATATGATGTAAGGTTCACTCATGAAAATTTTCAGATGCAAAGATAGAATCTAGCTTATTTTAAATCAAATGCGTTATTCATTAATTTGGGAAAAACCGTACAAAGTGGGATTTTTGGTTTTTTTTCTCCATAGAACACCATATTCATTGAATTGGCAATTCATTGACTATTTTCCAATGAAATGTGATATATATCATCCAAAAATACGCTCTTTTTGGATTGAAAGTTCATTAACTTCTAAAAATTTGGACAAAAATTCATTAACCAGGTTTCAGGTGACCTCCTTAATTTGAATTACGGTGACAACTTTGGATTAATCCCTAAAGGACCATGGCCTTTATTTTGTCAAAGACACTCAAAATTGCCACCTCTATGGCAAAGAGTTAAAAGGTTTGAAAATCAGGCATTTTGCATATCTGATTGTAGGATCTTGTGCTAGACTATTATAAGAATGTGTCATACAACACTCAAGAACTTTAACCGCACATATTGGAAGATATATGCATTTAAATTGTAAAAAAAAACTTTTTTTGCACCTTGCTTGACTAGATTTTTAACTTTGAACATTTTTAACTTAAAATTTTAGCACCACAAAGTTTGGAATTCTATTTTTGCATGGTGGAAAGTTGAGTTGGGAATCTTGGGAAAAAATTTCAAAAAAGAATACTTAATTTTCATCTTTAAAAAAACATTAGGTAGAGGAAGGTATGAGATTGAAGAAAAACTTAAATTGCTAATAACCCTACAATGGAATTGAAACGCAATAATCCCAATGGTGAGATTGTTCTAGAAAGCAAACTTCACCCTCTCCAATAGTTTTTTTTGAAAAAATGTTAAACTGTATTCAAAAATGAAGTTTATAAGTTATTTTTTCAAGAAGATGCTTCAGTTGCCCGAAAAACAAGATTGTCCATAACTTTCTCATAACTAGTCCAAATAGAATAAATCAAAGCTTCAGATGTAGACAAAGATATAGTTTATAAGGAAAAAAAAGTTGAATTTTTTTTTCAAGTTTTTATAAGAATTTTTTTTGCAGCCCCTAGTCTCCAAATTTGTGCTTATTTGGGCATAACTTTTGCTCCCTGGCATCAATTGGAATAAAAATTAGATTCTCCAAAAGCTAATGTGTTTTTCTATCTTCAAAAAAAGTTTCAAAAAATTAGGAAAAAAATTGAGGCCATAGGTACTTGCCCGAAATCTCATTTGTCCCCCGTAGGCTTGTCCGTAGGGACAATGGTCCTTTAGGGGTTAAGGTGAGGTACAAAATGGTACCCATTGTTTTCCCAAATTAATGAATAAGATGTTATTGCCTTGCAATGCAAGGAGGTTTAGTGATTTGGCAATACATTGGTCATTCTTTTGTGATTTCTTGTGCAATGAGGAAGTCTTTTATTTGAAATTTGAATTGTGAAAAGTTAGAGACAAACATTTGGAATATGTGAAAAAAAGTTTCAAGAGTTTTGGATTAATTGATTGAAAGATAATAGGACTTGAAGCTAGAATAATTCTTTTGTCTTGAAACTGCCCAAACATAGTTAACAGCTTAACATAGTTTTACTCCCTTCTAGATGAGATGTGAGAGTATAATTTCTTTTTAGACAATTGTACACCATGTCTTTTTAGTTATGTATTTGCCAAATTTCAAAAGTTGATGAGAGTTTAGCATAAGATTCTCCAAAGATGCTCAATCTGCTTGAGCTGCCCAAATTCTTTTGGGCAGCATAACATTTGAACCATCTGATTGGGGAAAAAATTACATTTCCACTAAAGGGATACATATTTGCACAATTGCACCTTGTGTAACATTTTTAAAACATCCAATAAAAACTGACTCCATATGACCCTATGTGAGTTCTCAAGTGGCTATTGAACAGTCACTTGGTCCTTTAGGGATTAAGGACCACACTCATTTTCCCAAAATCCACTAAAAATAAGGGCTGTAAGCTTAGATATGCAATTGAATCACGTATGGATTCAATTTGAATAATCCAACCACACAAATGCAAAGGACACTTTGTTTGTTGTAATGCATCAAAATTTTAGCTAGATCTATCGTTGGAGGTGAAATATTATAATGATTGAGTGAGCTGTATGTGGATAATCTCTAGTGTTTCATGCTTGTGTGGTTTTGAATGTTGACGCTTCATGCAAGCTTTGATTGAAAAAAGCCTTACTTTTCTAGAAAGCAAAGTTTCCCACCTTTCCAACAAGGCTAGTTTCACACAAAATAGACAAAGATAGCAATCACAAGGTGTAGCTAGGTGGACAAAAAGGATCAAAAATCCCACTTTCTTTGCTACTTTAAAAAGATTTTACAAAAATATTAATAACTGTTATGGAAATCCAATTGGTGAAAACAATCAAGAATTGGCCTTAAATGTAGGAGAACAAATTTTTAAAAAGAATGACAACACCATTTCAATAGATCTTCAAATACTACAATTATATTGCTCCCATACAGGAAAACAATACCAGCGTATTTCTAAAGCAATTTGAATTTTTTAGGATTGTGCAATTGAAATTTGACAATCTTCTTGCATATTTGATGTATTGTACTATCGCTTTTATCCATCTTTGACAAAAAAAAGATACATATTTTGAAGCCATGTTGTATAAACACCATTATTTGTCAATTCACATATTCAATTCTAGTGTTATTTTTTTAAATGGATGCAAAAATTTTGTGATCACATGCAATCTTCAAGACCAACTTTCAAATTATTGAGTGAATTCAATCTATAAGCCAAAACCACTCCTTGCGACCAAAATATGGTCGTGTGGTCCCCCTAAAGGGCCCAAACGCCCTTTGTGGCCATATGTATGATTGTATGTACAAACTTATTTGAGTTGTTCTAAGGGCTTTTCAAAAAATATATGCATCCACCATCATACAATCCTTCAATATGTATGGTTGTAACACTTAATTTCCAATTGATTCAAACTTCTAAATATTGGTTACGACCATATTTGTAGCCCAAGAGCCCAAGGGCCCTTCAAGGGTTAAAGGGTTAAGTACTTGGGCTTAAAGGCTAGACACTAAGGTGGAGCTTGAATAACTATTGGCCCAAATGTGAGATTGCCCATGCATGAGGCCCTTAGCCTACATAAACATTATTTGAAAAATATATTGTTATGTGTCCTTTCTGCTTGTTGGAGTAACATTATTCAAGGTGACATCCTTACGCAACTTTTGGTTAGGAATTTTTCATATTTTGCTTACATATTGGGAGATTTTTTTGATGTTTTGCCAAAATGTTAAGAGATCTCTTGATGTTTTGAATAATCCAAAATTAATTATAAAACTCAACAAATCCAAAATCACATAAATAGTCCATAATTAGATGATTGTGGCATACATAGCACTTGCAGTGGATAGGATACAAGTATAATCTCTTAACCACTAAAGGACTAAGCCCCTTTTTGAGGGACAAATGGGATTTCGGGCATGTACCTACGGCTAAACTACTTTGAGTGATTTTTTGAAAATTTTATGGGTGATGGGGAATTCAAAGATTTACGTGGGCATCTAATTTTTTCTTCATTCTGACATTTATTGAAGAAGTCCAAAATGAATTTCTGGTAAAACGGGCAAGATTGGGCAGTCCAAAAACTTCTTTAAAATTTGCATTTAAAAAAAATAAAAAAATGAAATAGGTTCTTTAGACGTATATATACATATGGAGCTTTGGGTCATTCAATTTTCATTGATGACATGAAATTTATGAGAAGATTTCGTTGGCAGGTAGGTGCAATTTCTCTCAAAATTGCACCTACCTGCCAACGAAATCTTCTCATAAATTTCATGTCATCAATGAAAATTGAATGACCCAAAGCTCCCTATGTATATATAAGTCTAAAGAACCTATTTTATTTTCTTTATTTTTTAAAATGCATTTTTTAAAGAAATTTTTGGGTTGCCCAATCTCATTTGTTTTTGGAAATTCATTTTTAACTTCTTCAATGAATGTTAGAATGAAGAAAAAATTAAATGCCCATGTAAATATTTGAATTCCATGCCTTCAACAAAAGTTTCAAAAAATCAATTAAAATAGATTAACTATAGGTACATGCCCGGGATCTATTTGTCCCCCAAGGAGACAGTTGACCCTTTAGGGGTTAAACATAAAAAAACAAACCAGTTCATTCAATTTTGTTTAACAAAAGCTTTGAAATATATATATATATATATATATATATATATATATATATATAAAAACAAAATGTGATTGATCAACAATTTGTTTGGCGACACCAAATTTGCCAAATTCGTATTTTGGATTTGCGTAGCATCTTGAAGTGACTTTTTTTTGTATATAATAAGTTGAAAATTTAGATTTTTTCTTTGTCGAAGACCTTTAAATATCATGTGGCTCAAATTTACAATAGGATCTAAGGAAGTAGTGAAAGTTAATTTATTTTTACCATTAGAATTGCAATCCTTGGATTTTTATTGGCCAGCAGACAAGCCTATATTATACCAAAAAATAACAATCTAGATACATGATTGCTTAATATGAATATTATACGTTATAGAATAGTTATAGTTGGGGCTAAGCTATTTTGTGAGCGTAAAACAATGGGTCATGAGTAACGAGTCAAGATTTCTAAGAGCGAAAACCAATTTCAAGTCCAAAATTAATGGAAAAATTAAAAAATAGCAAGTTTTTCAAAAGATGAAAGTTCAAAATGCATAATCATTAAACTTTATGTACAAAAATATAGGTGAAATTTGTATTTTAACAAAAAAAAAATAGACTCATGTCTCATATATACATGCGCATAATTTAGCATTCCCTATTGTAGTTGTCTTGAGAGTTGTCCCAAAGATTATTTTTTTCAATGCAATTTGTGATTTTTTTATTTTTTTATTTTTTATTTTACATACAAAATTTCAAAATTCTACATTACACTTAATATGTGAAGGTTCAAAGTTTGCATGAGATTTTAGTTTTGACCAAGTCTTTTCATATTTGAAGTAGACAAAAGAGAATTTGAAGGCAAATCTAAAATTTTCCATCCAAAAAGTGGACTCACATGGGTGATTGTAAGAAACACTAGTCCTATTTTTTGTCCCCTTCATCTTGTGCAGGTGCTTTTTGGCTTGTAACTTTTGCATAGCAAGTTCTTTTGAGCTGAAATTTTAGGGGATGGTACATGTCATAGTTACAAACCTTCCATGATTTTTGCAGTTTTTTTAAAATTATTTTGCTATTTTTGAATAGCCCCCAAATAGGTGTCTACCTTAGCCGTTTTGGAGGTTTTTTGTACTATTTTGGGTCCTAAAAAGCTTTTCTAGGGCTATAAATTAAGGATGTTGTTTATGGAGCATGCTTACATGCATGTGTAGAAGGATTTTGCAAGATTATAAATTCCATGGCATTTACATTGTCTCAAAGTGGGCATCCTATCTCCCTTCATTGGCAAAATACAAAGAAATCCCTTAGCAAAAAAATTCTACCATGTGAATGTGTTTAATGGGTTCTCAAATGGCCAATTTCTATTTTATTTTTTTGAATTATTTTAGTATTTTCTAAGAAGCAAGAAAGCAATTGGCTTTTTGTTGGTGATTTTGTTTTGTGCATAACTTTTAGAATAAAAAATTTCTAGGTTTGAATTTTCACAAGTATGCTATTTTAAGTGCTTTACAAATTTTCCATATTTTATCTTATTTAAAAAAAAAACATTTCAAAAGCTCATAGTACTACATAATACTACCACTTTTAAAGGTGCTTGAGACAAAATTGTGAAGTGTTTCTTGCAACTAGCCACATAGTTTTGAGTTTTGAGTTATATTGCTTGAAATCATGTTAGGGCATCCATTTTTGTGCACAAAACGAGGCGTAAAATGTTTTTTTCTGTACAAGTCAAGTCATGAACTTGTCTTTGGCTATACCTCCAAATTCAAAGCCTATTTGGCCTAGCCGTGCTAGAAAGTAGTTTTGAGACAACAAAATTTTGTAACAAAATAAACCCTCCCATATCTTCAAAATGTCGGATTTCCATGAGAAATAAACAAAAAAATTTAAATAGTTTTTCATTTGATTCTTGGATGCTCCTATCAGAAATCAAAAGGACTTTGAACACCATATTAGGTAAACTGGGAAAAATAGTACATATTGAGACTTTCACTATTTATTTCATTATGTACAATTTAGCATACTGCAAAAACACAAGCGAGCACTTTCTAGTATAATAGTGAAGACTCAATGATTGCCTCCAAGAATTTTATACAACCATAACTTTGAGCTGTAGCTATGCCTACATTTGTAATATGTAAGATTAAGGTGGAGTACAAAATGGTCCCTTTATTTTTCTGAATTCTATTAGTATGGTGTTTTTGGGTTTATACACATGGAAAAAGGAGATTTGTTTAACCATAACCCAAAGGAATATTTGTAGTTGAATCTTGGCACAATATAGTAATGAGGGAGCTTAATGAGGGAGCTTGCTTGGAGGCAACGATGGGCAACCTCATATGTTGCTCCAACTTAAAACCACGGGCACTTCATCTACACTAAATAATGCATTTTAGTTGCCTCACACTAATTTCTTGACATTTTACACTAAAAATACTTACTATCTCTACAATACATTTATCAATAGTTATTACAATAAACAATTTTTAACAATAATAAGAAACTTGGCAAAAACAATGACGTTGTAAAAAAACAACCTAATGTTGTTTAGGCCATGAACTAGGTGAAATCCTAATATCTAAAGAATTGCATGCGCCTCCAAAAGGTCAAGCAACTAGTCATGAGGTAATTTCCTAGGATAAGGCAGGCAACCTAATTGTTAAGACAACTTATAAGCATTATTTAGTGTAGACTTACCGCACGAGGGTGAGGATCCCCTTGTGATAATAGATTCCCAAAATCTATCAACAAATAAAAACAATTCCTAAAACAAACAGGATATGTCCTACAAGAAACTCATTTGCAGGAGGAAAGAGTCAATATTTGTTCCATCGTGGCTGCACGCACGTCAAGGATATATGGCATATGGCAGTTCGAAGGTAGTGGCCAACAATCTTGTAAACCACACTCTTGCAGCATTCTCGCATGGCTCCCCTTCCTTTGCTTCCTGTCTGTCTGTCTGTCTGTCTGTCTAGCTTGCCACTGAAGCAGCCATCCCAAGCATTTGCATTCGAAGAATTGGCTACCACTTTTGCATGTTCTCCTTACATCAAATAGTATTTTCATTGGGCTTACTTTACAGACTTTTGTCCATTAGAGGCAGAGTCGTTGAGTCCTCAGAGGTGTACTTGTCATTCCTAACTTCTCCTTTCCGTAGACAACCTGCAGCATTCAGCCCGTTCATGGACTAGGCAACCCCTTGAGTTGAGTAGGGGTCGGTTCTCAAATCTGACCAGATACATCCAAGTTCATCCTCAGCCGTGGATGTGCATTCTGTCATGTAACTCGGTGCGTTCAACTTGATCTTACCCGTGGATCTGCACATGGTTGGATATTAACCCCTAAAGGACCAAGCAAATTTTTCACCAAAATCTCTTCAAAATTGCCAATTTTAGAGCATCAACCAAATTTGAAAATAAAAATATTTTTATGCATATGTGACCATAGGATTTTGTAGAAGAATAGTTTTAGGAGATGTGGAAAAGAATTCAGAGTTTTTCACCACATGGATTGGAAGCTAGAATGGTTTGAATATTCAAAAACGTCTTGTGAAAAATCGGGTAGCTACCTTTCAAAAAGTGAAATTCCTAAGGAAAAAAGGTCATGTGGGTGGTGCTTCTCTAAATTCCTTATTCCACCTAAGTAAAGTATATGTCAAAAAAGTTTCAAATCATTTGGAGTCATATAACATATGGAAAAAAATTAGTAAGTAAAAAGAAATAAAGAATGATTCAAAACACAAATTTGTTAAGAATTTAATTATGGAAATGAAAAATGCCAATCCCAATGGTCATAATGTTGCAATAAAAAGTCTACATCCTTTGATTTTGTTTTTTTTCCAAAATGTTGAAAATTGAGTAAAACAAAGGAATTCAAAGTTTATTTTAGAGTAGAGAATCCATAACTGCCCAAAAACAAAAAATCCTTATAACTTTCATCTCGTTGATCAAAACGGAATGATTGAAAGCTTCCTACATTCACAAAAATCTCCTAAACCAATTTTAAAAATTTATTTCTGAAAAAATGATTTTTAAAAATATGCCCAGGCTGCCCCTTGAATGTAAAAAGCAACATATTAGGCCATAACTTATTATTCATAATTCCAAATGTCATGAAATTTAGTGCATATGAAAGATAAACCTTGTCCGCACATTCTATTAAAATTTCAGCCTAAAATATGAAAAGCTCCAATCACAGGTACCTGCCCAAAATTGCTATGTTTCTAAAAAAGGGGGCTTGGTCCTTTAGGGGTTAACATGTGCATTCAATTTAACCATGAAATCCTAAACGTCCCATGGGGATAATAGATACATGGTCATATAACTGGCATTTGTCACCAACAAGATGTTCTAACCTCTAAAGGATCTAGGAGTCCACTTTGGACTTTTGGGATATTTGGGCAAGCATTTCCCGAGTAAATACATAAGATAAGATTGTGAAAATGAGGGTATATGTGCTCATATAAAAAAGCTTGCATACCTCCAAAAAAAAGTGGAATTGAATAATACTTGAGTGAGATATGGTATCATATGTGATGTAGATGTCAACACGGGCATCCTCAAAAAAATTCAGAAACAAAGGGATTGAGGAAGGGTGCTGCCCAATAGTGTTCAAAAGCACTTTATAATGGCTTGGTCAATAGGCAAAATTTTCAGCCAACTCTCCTTGACTATGTAATAACTTACTCCCTCTGTCCCAATATAAAGCTCTAAATTAGGCATAGTTCTTGTCCTACTAAAAAGCTCCCTTTTGCTAATTTCAATTCCTAAGAAAGCATTTGTCATATCCAATGATCTCATGGGAGCAAGTTAAGCAATTAGAGAGCATTCCTCTCCTAACAAGCTTGGCCTTGCCCATATGAGGTACCCTTGTTGCTACTAATCTTTAAATCATCAATAATGAGGAGCTAATAACATGTACAAATATGGTACTTTTTGCATGGAATGTGGGTACCCAAACGGCAACATCAAAGCTAGAGATTTGATACACATTTGATAGATGGTATATTGATTCTAGAATGCAATTGTCATTAGTATAAAGACTAAAATAATGAGGAGCCGGTAGCCTTCACAAACTATGCACAAATATGATACTTCTTGCATGGAATTTGGGTGTCTAAACGGCAACATAAAAACTTGAGATTTTACAAACATTTGGTATAACCTCATATTCAGTAAAATGGGAGATTGGGCACTTCCCAAAATAACCAAAGGAGACATAAAACTTTTCAATTTTAGGTTAGTTTTGAAAGGTTTTATTGCAATTTAGGTCAAGTTGACCTAAATTGCAATAAAACCTTCTAATTTTAGGTAAAATTTGAAAGGTTTTATGTCAATTCAGCTCAAATTGAGTTGAATTGACACAAAACCTTTTGTCAACTTTCCTTTACATTTCCTCTCATTTCAATGGAAAACTCCCATTTTACTAAATCTGAGGTTGTATGTGGTATATTGATTCTAAAATGCATTTGTCACTAGCATAATGACTAAAAATATAGTTAATCCCTCATGGAGAAGTTTTTCGGAGCTTTATAATGGGACAAAGGGAGTATGTTTTACTTTTTATTTTTAGAAAAAATTACTTTGGCAAGTACTCCACATGATGTTCTAGATTTACATTGTATGGATATTGTAATTGAGATTTATTTCTACAAGAATCTCTTCCAAGATTTTTTTGTAGTGTAATGAAAATTTGAACAAAGCAATTCTTGCCTCCAATTGTTTCCATTATGTTTGAAGCATTGGGTGATCATAAAATTTGTGAGGCATATAGCCAACTTCATGCTCTACAAGAAATTTAAATTGCACAAGAAAATTATAAAGTGAAAGATATCATTTTGGATGACCAAAAAAGAAATTGACACCTTAGAGAAGCTTCAAAAAAAGTTTTGCACCCACATTGAGTGTTATAATCTAATGAAGTATGCCCTCACAAAGTTTGAATTTTTGAGAGGATGTACATTAGCAAGTGATAGAATAGATCTTAAGCTTAAATTATTGAAAAAAATTCAAATTTTTGATTTACTAATCATTTTATTGAGAGAAGTCAATTTTGAGCCATTTGACCATGTAAACATGCAAGAATTTTAAGGGTTAATTTGGGATCTCAAATAGCTCACCAAAACTGCATTGATTTATATTTCAACTTTTTTGTTAATCTCAAAGATAATAAAGGAGTGTATCCATTCCAAACACACAAAAAAACACCTTATATTGTATTGGCTGCAAAGGCGTTTTTAAACAATTATGGGTCAAACAACATATTGAGCCCACAGGACATTAGAATCTTCCTTTGTGTTAGGGTAATACATAGTTTTAGTAGTCAAGAGTTTTTAAATTCAGATCAATGCTATTCATCCATTGCAGTTCTTTTGTAACATCAAATTATTTTATGTTTGTTTACGATGTGTAAACAAGAGATTTGAAGGATAGTTTGAGTCTTGCCCAAGTCTCTAATTGTTCTTCATGTGGTTGGTTTCTTTATTGTAATTGGTTGTATCGTACATATATGCCCAACTTCTATATTTTACTGCTTATTCTGTCTGAGGTTCTTGTGGCTGCCCCATCATGACCTAAAATGTTAATTAAGAACTAACCCCTAAAACCTCATTACTCTTTGGTGTCTAAAATTGCTGGAAAGAACAACCTTCTAAAAAAGTACCCTTGTAGTGAATTTTTGAAGACGTTTTTTATACATTTAAACCATATGAAATTAACCCCTAAATGCCCAAGTTCCAAGGTATCAAATTTTGGTGTTCAAAAAACTTTGAAACCTTGTTAAAGACAAAAAATAATAAATATTTTAATCTTCTTTTTTAAAGAAGCTACAATTTGAAATTAGCTTCAAGATTCAATTTAAACATCCTCCACAATACATTCCAATTATTTTTGGTAAAAGCTAAACTCCAAGCATGCTTATTGCACAGCAAAAAGTGTGATGAATAGTGTCACTAAATAACTTATGATAAGCTAGGTACACGTTGAAGAGAGTGGCATCAAGTTGAGAATAAAGTCAAGGTTTCTCTTCAGCACTTTTATGGGCAATGAGGGCCTTTCTATTGAAAATTCATTGTCTAATCAAATGCAAATGTGCTTTTGGGCTAATCACTTGGAGTGTCTTTGTTACACAAATCTAAATCCATCCATTGTTAAAGCATCTTTATTCACAATGATTTTTCGTTGACAAATAAAACTAATTTTTTTTCTCTGCATTCAGTGAGCGGTAGCTCTTTGACAATTGCATTGGAGGCCCGTTTGTGAAATTGTAATCATAGATTTGAAAGACAGGTCATTAGTTTTGAAGTAACAACAATTAATACTAAATCATCATAAGTGGTTGTTTTCCGTTCTATACCCAAAAGATACCATTTTTGCACAATAGGTTTTGGGCAGCTCCAATAAAATAGTAAAATCCATAATCATCCACATGTAGTTATAAATACCTTAAAATCCGCATGGTTTTTTGGATTTTTTTGGCAACACCATCTAAGAGCCTTGAAGTTCAAGATCCTATGCTTACAATTTTGTTTCAATGGATAATGATCTTAAATGACAATTCGGAAACTTCAAAATTGCCTTCTAAGATCAAGAAAAGTACCCTTGGCATTAAGAGGTTAAATTCAACTTGATTTTGTACCAGTCTAAAGTAATTTAGGCTCTAGATCCATACTTTTGAGTCCTTGACCAACTCAAAGCTTCCCAAGGTGGGACTCTTATGGATGTAGCTCAACAAAAAAAACGTATCTTGGAGGCTTGTAACTCAACACCAAGTACTTGGTGAATTGTAATATTTAGAAAATTAGTTGCATAAGTGTGTTGAGAGTAAGGTGGGAGGCTCATAAATTGTCCATCTAAGCCTACCTAACTCATCAACGAGTGTCCTAGATATTTTGCCTCAAATGTCAGCCATTCCTAGAGCCAAACGGCATTTGAGCCTGAGCGGAATCCAAACCTCTTACCTTATTACATGTAGAAAATCTCAAATCAACTCGACACACTAATATGTCAATCATGGTGGGAAAAATTAATAATTGAAGGCGGTTCATAGAATTCCTATCATTCAAAAGGTAAAATTCAATGGGAAAATGCTATTTCATGAGCAAGGATCCGTGAGCTGTGAGCCAAGATTTTTAATCAAAATAATAAATTACAATTATAATTGTGTATTTGGGGACTTGTGATTGTGCATTTTAAACTACCATCTCTTGAACGACTTGTTGTTTTTTAACTCTTCCATTGATTTTGAATTGAGAATCTGTTTTTGCTCATAGAATCTTGAATCCCCGCTCATGACTCACCATTTTACGCTCACCAAATAGCATTGTCCCTTCAATGGGTGCCCTTGCTCACTTGTGCCTAGACATATGCTTCTTTGACCATTTCAACAACTTATTTGCACTCAGAAATTTAGTTTTAATAACAGGCTTGCTATCCTTGAATCTCCAATTTAAACAAAAACTATTTTTGAATGTAACTTTTGAATCATGACTTGGATTGCTATAAAATCTTGAGAACTTGAAACTAGTAGTGAAACACATGCCCGATCCAATTTCACAAAGATCCAAAAGTTGTTGCAATCAATAGGCCTATCCAAAGTAGAACCTGGCTTGAATCTTCTCTATTGCCATGTAGGAGTTAATCCTTATTTGTAGGTTTACACACATTTTGCTAGTCAAGGGCACAAATATCTTGCTATATTTCCAAAGAGCCTATCATAAAATCCTTAAGCTCTTACCCAACTAGATTCCAATTTGGCACGAACCTTCTGGAAGTTGGTTATCACTAAATAGATGTGCAGCCAAACTTTGACAAGTTGGTTATTGGAGACACCCAACTTAATCTTGACCCATGAATCTACACAAGGTCCTTTGATTCAAGAATGCAACCAACTTGCAATATTAATGGAGGGCCATGGCATATAATCCTTCAGTTTGTATCCAATCAAATTGCTCTAATTTAAGAAGACATTTTTGGCACACAATTATGTACTAATCAGCTAGGCAAGCTCTGTCCAAACGAGTTGGTTATCACTCATAACTAACTGCGTCCAACTTTGTCCTCAGTCATGGATGATGTGCACAAAGTTTTGTGCATCCAATTATGCATGCAGCTTGCAATACCCAAAAAATGAGGACCATGCATAAGATCCTGAAAGTTCTCAACTAGATTGTACTAGTTCAGCCAGATGCTACATGGAGCCGACTATGATACAGTGCGACTGCACAAGCCCAGCCGCCCAGTAAGGAAATTGAAGAAAAGCACAGCTGCTGTGTTTGGGTCATCAAAGCAAAAGATATGGGCTGGGCCACTGGCATGCCCATGGCACAGAGCTCCATCGCCTCCATGCCTTGGGGAACTTGAATTTCAGAAGGAGAGCCCGTACAAGAGGATATTGTGCTTCTTCTAACACATTCGTTGCAATGTTCAAGGAGAACTGGCTATTGATATAAAGTCAGCCGGTTGAAATGGCAAAAAAAAATTGGTAGAACTTTGAAAGCACCTGATATGAACAGCCCAGAATTTGCTATGATATAAATTACACTATTTTACAATATAAATATTGGAAAATCACTGGTACATGCCGTGAAAAACCAATTGAAAATGGGAAAGGCCAGTTTTTAGCTAAAGTTTCACCCCAAATGCTAAATGGTTCGTTGACCAATTCCAACATTCATAGTAGCGTTTAAATTTCTGGCAAATTTTTGTCAAAATCTTGCCTCAATTTGTGATCGGCTACCATAACACTAGACTAAAAATTTTGGGTGAAAAAGTGAATGAAATTGCCATATCCCTCCCCAAGCAAACACTAGGTTTGTCAAAATGTGGAAGGAAGCTACTAATGTTGATAGATTATATGAATGAACATGCACACGCTGTTGATTCTATTAATTCTATCCAATTTATTCTTAGAGTAACTCTAGCCCTAGCATTAGAAAAAGAATGTGACAAGTGTTTTGGAGAGCCACAAAGCAGGTCACTTATAGTAGTGGCTTCATCATTTCCAAAACACTCCCATTGCACTCATGCTAAACTCTTGCCTCTTACTCTTGCCAGTACCTTTTTAGTTTCTTCTCTCAAGCACCTTTCAACTAAATTTTAAGTATTCAAGTCCATTTGTGAGATCTAGCAGGGGCGGGAAAAGCCTCCACAATGGTGTGAACAGAAGCTTGTACCAGCTCTAAGTATGTGCTCTTTGGAAATTGGTGGTAGTTATATTGTGAAGGCACAAACTCTAGGTCCTTCCATTAAAGTACAAGTTAACCCCTAAAGCCCAAAGGGTGTTTCAAAAGAGAAAAAAATCTAAAATTATCACTTTTTGATGATTTATTTAATATCCACAATAAAAACTTTCTTTCTGAGTTTCAACCAAACAAAAGTGTCATAAGAAAGTAAAAAAAGTGCAAAAAAATCCAGCCCATTTGACCATAGTGATTAAAAGATTATAACATTCATAGCTCCACAAAAATATTTATTTTAGCCCTACCCAAAAGGGTCAACAAACTTTGAGCCCCCTTAGCTGAATTTTTTTGCTCCACATAACCAAGGATTTTGGGCATTCATATGTAAATGATGTTAGGTTCACTCATGCATAGCTTTAGATGCAATTGAGATGTCTAACTTGCTCTAAATGAGCCTACAATATAAGGTGGTCAAATAAAACAACTGT
This sequence comes from Ulota crispa, assembly GCA_963920765.1. Taxonomy (NCBI): domain Eukaryota; kingdom Viridiplantae; phylum Streptophyta; class Bryopsida; order Orthotrichales; family Orthotrichaceae; genus Ulota; species Ulota crispa. Next base: position 10,674,411 of record OY987248.1, on the reverse strand, counting down.
ACATTAGCCAGTCTTTAAAAAATTCTTGCACAGTCAAAATTTAGTTATTTTCAAATCCAAATGGCAAAATGATGTAACCCCATATCTCCTACAAGTAGGATTTTTTTTGTAAGAAAATAACCAAAGCTTGCAAATTTGTGCTAATTCAAGCTTTGCCACTATCCATAGTCTTCAAATCTCCTTCATGAATAAAGCAAGCTAGAAAGGAAGATTGACTTCCCAAATGTCATCATGTCCAATAAAGAAAAAAGCCTTTGTTAGCCCCATGTTCCAGCATTTAGCTACAACACTTATTTGATTCAGTGGATCAAAAAAATGGCTAGTTGCTAAAAAATTTCATTACAAATGGGTCATATTGTCTTCCAAAATTTGATAAACTAAAAAACCAAAATTAGAATACCGTTTACACTTTTTTCCCTTCATGGGTGAAGATTATTACGACATCTTTCAAAACATCTCCTAAGGCTATTCATATATTTGCTATTGCAATATTGGCCATATGTGTAAGGCCATATCTTGCCATCATTGCAAACCACAAATTTTTTTCTTGAATTAGAGATTGAGGGGTATTAATATGCATTTTAACTGCTTGGTTTATTGCAATTTTTCCCTCTACAATCATGTATAAGAGATTTGCATAATTCTAGATGGGATTGGAAATGCGTCATTAGCCTTGGCTGCTCTTCACCATTCTTACACTCATGAACATGCATGACAAACATGTTCACCTTTGTCATATATAATAGAAAAGAAAAACATTCCACCAAGTCCCTTGCCAATTCTCTCGCAAAAACCCCCGCCAAGACCTTCACCCAAATCCCCACCAATATTACTATTGAAGCTAGTTTCGAGCAAATTTTTTCTTCAATACTCTTTATTTGCACCAAGTTTCCCATCTATATCATTTCAAGCATCATAACTTTTTACCTAGGCATCCAATTGAAGTTTTTATTTTCACACAAAGGTATTCACTATATCCACCTTGTTGCCAAATTTCAAAAATATCCGCCTAGAACTGACTTCATAGGAACCTACCCAAAATTTCAATTGTTTATTGAATAGACAATTGTCCATTTTGGGTTAAGTTTACCTTTCCGTCTGCGGTGGCTTTGCTCTTACTTGCTTGCATTGTTGGTAAGTGTAGCATGACTAACAAAACAACAAAATTTAAAGGCTAATTCATAGCTTTGTAACAAAAAGAGGACAATAACTGCTTGAATACTGGATAATTTTACAATGCTTCAATTAACTATGTAAGATTTGACACTAGGCTTGTTGGTTCCTTATTCTTATTCTATACCATCCTTTGTTGTTGGTCACAATCATGTTGTGAAGGCAAGTAGGCAACTTATAAGGTAGGAGGCTCAAAGACCGCCTGTGCATTTTGAACCACCATATAGACTGTATTGAAATGGACATGAGGTGGTTCTTAAATTGGCCTCTTACAATCATCAAACGCATGGAAGAAAAGGTGTTTTATATTGCAAGAGCCAATCATTCTCTTTGCTTTTCCAAATATCTTCACAACTTACAAGTGAACGGTTCTTGGAAGGTCTAGGGTTGTATTTAGGAATCTATGACACATGCACTTTGAGAATTCATAAGTAATTCAAAATGCTTCAAAAAATATGAAACGACTTGTCTTACATTTTGCATCTATTTCTCTTTGTCTAGAAAATAAACTGAAAATCTTCCCATCCACGGAAAACCATGAAAAAAGGGATGAGCCCTTAGATGGTCGGTTTTCAAGCCTCCTACCTTATTATGGATTTATAGTTCAAGTTATAGCCAGGGGGGCCTGCCTTTGGCCTTCACGTTCTTTGAGTCTGACCCACAATACCGTAGTGTGACATGGAATTTGTTTTTTATTAATTGAAAAATGCAAAATACAAATTTCCAAAAAATGTTAGGAAACAAATAATGAAATTTGTGAAAATAGGTAAAAGATATGACAAAAAGTTTAGTAACTATTATTTGGCAACAACAATTTTTTTAATAAATCCATTGTAGTACATTGCATATTTGCTTTTCTTTCAATACCATACTCAAGCATCTTTTCAAATCCAAATATATTGCTTTCTCTTCCTAGCTACCAGAACCTTCGACCGTTACCAATTCAATCCCACTCCACTTTCATTCATTGTAAACATTATAAGAAATTAACCATTTTTTGATTGTCCCTTTAACCCTTAAACATCCATAGGGAATCGTATGTACGCTGACGTATAATTGTCATTTGTTACCGATAAGAAATTGTAATTTGGGATCTCAAGTAGCTCACTAGAACCGCATTGATCTATTCTCCAACTTCTTTGTTGGTCTCAAATGTAGTAGAGGTGTGGATCCATTCCAAATACAAGAAAAATACCCCGTATTGTACTGGTTGCAACGACACTTTGGGACGTTTAGGGGTTAAGTTTGAAAAGACGCAATATTTCATTCAATTTGAATATATGACAAAAATCTAATAATTATGTACTTACAAAAATAAAATCATCATTATTCCATTTAAACAAAAACAAACCTCTTCAGATAAAAATAAAAATTATTTCGTCATTGCAAAAACGAAACCCATGTCGCACTACGGTAGCTTCCTGCCTTGCCCCCTCAGCAGCTATTTCCCAGCCTTTTCCTCTTACAACCCCATCGCCCTGCCCAGCCCATGGTAATAAGATATTTCCATTGACGCCTGCAAGGGGGACTATGGTTGTAAAGTAATGGTTGGTTTCGACTCTCTCTAGCGACAACTCGAACATACATCTGTAGATGCTGGTAGGTCACTTTCTAATTTGACTTTTAAAATATACTATACTCACAAAGCTCCTTCAAAAAAGGCAATTCATGATCTTGTTGAAAAGTTTGACAAGTGAAAAAAAACCTTTGAACGCTATTTTGACTCTATACATAAGTGACCTCGAATTCACAAAATTAAATAATTGGACTGCAATCCATTTTGTGATGCCTATCTCTTTCTATAATAAGGTAGAAGCACCCAATACTAACAGTGTACCTAATATTTTTACTATTTTCATAGGGCTATCATTTTAGAACTTAAATCTAGGTAAGTTATAGGGAACTTACTGTTGTTGATCAAAATGATAAACTATCTATGATTTACCTAAATACAAGTTTTAGAATGACCACTTTGAGAAGAGAATAACAACGATGGATACATAATTAATATTGGATGCTTCTACCATACATCCAAAAATTATTTACACGGTGGTGTTTAACCCCTAAAGGACTAAGTGGCTATTCAACATCCACTTGAACTTGGGTAGGGTCATATGAAGTTCATTTTTATTGGATGTTCTCAAAATTGTTACACAAGGTGCAAATATTTATCCCCTTAGTGGAGATGAAATTTTTCTCCAATTGGATACCCGGTTCAAAAGTTATGTTACCCAAAAGAATTTGGGCAGTTTGGGCAACTTGGGCATCTTTGGAGAATCTTATGCTAAAACTCTCATCAACTTTTGAAATTTGGCAAGTATGTAACTAAAAATACATAATGTACAATTATTTAAAAATAATAATTTGAACTCTCACATCACATCTAGAGAGAGTCAAACTTTGCTAACTATGTTGGGTGGTTTCAAGAAAAAATAATTCCTCTTAACTTTAGGCTCTATTATCTTTCAATCTATGAATCCAAAACTCTTGAAACTATTTTTCACATATTCCAAATGTTTGTCTCTAACTTTTTACTGTTCAAATTTCAAGTAAAAGATTTCCTCATCGCACAAGAAATCATGAAAGAATGACTAATGTATTGCCAATTCACTAAACCTCCTTGCACTGTAGGGTGATTTAGAATAAGCTAAATTCTATCTTTGCATCTAACAGTTTTCATGAGCAAACCTAACATCATATGCCTGTGAATGGTCAAAAAGCTCAAATTTGAGTAGAGCAAAAAATTTACTCTAGGAAGGCTCAAAGTCTGCTGACCTTATTTTGCAAGAATAAAAAAAAGCTGTTTTTCTCACTTCAAATGTTATAATCTTACAATTCACCTGATCAAATGGGCTGAATTTTTTTGCACACATTAACTTATCCATTTGACATACTTTTGTACTGTTAGAATTGAGAAAAAAGGTTTTTATTTTCAATTTTGGGCAATACACTCAAAGTTGGCAGTTTTTGAGATTTTTTCTCAAAAAAGCACCCTTGGTCCTTTAGGGGTTAACGACGAAAGCATCGGAGGAAATATGGGCTAACACGGTGGACAAAGCCCGGATTTCACTAAAACTCACATTGAAATTAATGACTCTGGCGTCTTACATGTGGGGTAAGGGAAAATTAGCTCTGCAATTTTGGGAAGAAGGGTAAAGTAAGCGCTTGTCTCTGTTTTGGAGTTGGTCATTTTTATTCATTTCTAGGGCTCCTAAACCAAATTGGGGTTTTTGAATCCAAATGTAAATTCAAAAACCCAAAACTCAATTTTCCAATGTTTAATTTATAAACTTTTGCGTATTCTTGCTAGTGGAAATGCGGAGTTTTTCACCTTGGCCCCACAAACAAGGTATCAAAATCATTAAGTTGGGCATTAAGTCCAACATGAGATTTAGTGTGCTTCAACATAGCCAATATGATTATCAACACAGAGAGTATTGCCCAACATAAATCACCACAATAAAATGGTAAAATTGGTGGATAAAGAAACCATGATCCCCAATTATGTAAAACTTATTGCGTAACACTTCCAAAACCCTAATCTTCAAAATTACTATGTTGTAAGAATGAAGAAGAAATTCCCATGTGCTGGTTTACTAAGGACAAACTATAGACTGGGAGAAGTTTTCTTTGTAAGAACATCTCTAGCATTGCCCTTGCAAGGTTTATCACACTTCAACCATTGTGGATGATAAGTGCTATCACTACAAGGGAAACTATCCAAAATGATAAGAACATGTCCAAACCAACATGGCTAAATTTACAGAAATTGTCCTATCTGATAATTTTTTTAATATTTTCACATTTAGTCAATTTGAACATGTCAATTAGGACACAATTTCTTGTAGTGTAAGGGTCCCTTGAAACACTCTCATGGCACTCCATCCTAGTGTCTCAAGCAATGGCCCTTCAAAATGCTATTTATTCTAAGTGTAGTGAGCTTTACCCTATATTCCCCTTCGGTAAATGGTCAAATGATTGTATATGGAACACATTTGAAAATCAAGGATGGAGAACAAGAATTTTGAGGGTCCTTAACCCCTAAAAGACCATTGTCCCTTCGGGGGACAAATGAGATTTTGGGCAGGTACTTATGGCCTCAATTTTTGTCCTAATTTTTTGAAACTTTTTTTGAAGATAGAAAAACACATTAGCTTTTGGAGAATCTAATTTTTATTCCAATTGATGCCAGGGAGCAAAAGTTATGCCCAAATAAGCACAAATTTGGAGACTAGGGGCTGCAAAAAAAATTCTTATAAAAACTTGAAAAAAAAATTCAATTTTTTTTCCTTATAAACTATATCTTTGTCTACATCTGAAGCTTTGATTTATTCTATTTGGACTAGTTACGAGAAAGTTATGGACAATCTTGTTTTTTGGGCAATTGAAGCATCTTCTTGAAAAAATAACTTATAAACTTCATTTTTGAATACAGTTTAACATTTTTTCAAAAAAAACTATTGGAGAGGGTGAAGTTTGCTTTCTAGAACAATCTCACCATTGGGATTATTGCGTTTCAATTCCATTGTAGGGTTATTAGCAATTTAAGTTTTTCTTCAATCTCATACCTTCCTCTACCTAATGTTTTTTTAAAGATGAAAATTAAGTATTCTTTTTTGAAATTTTTTCCCAAGATTCCCAACTCAACTTTCCACCATGCAAAAATAGAATTCCAAACTTTGTGGTGCAAAAATTTTAAGTTAAAAATGTTCAAAGTTAAAAATTCTAATCAAGCAAGGTGCAAAAAAAGTTGTTTTTTACTTTTTAAATGCATATATCTTCCAATTTGTGCTATCAAAGGTCTTGAGTGTTGTATGACACATTCTCATAATAGTTTAGCACAAGATCCTACGGTCAAATATGCAAAATGCCTGATTTTCAAACTTTTTTACTTTTTACCATAGAGGTGACAATTTTGAATGTTTTTTGACAAAATAAAGGCCATGATACTTTAGGGGTTAATAAATAGTAATCTCTTGAAGTGTCAAGTTTGAAGTGCAACGTTGGAGATGCTCTAACATTTCTAACCTCCCAAGTAGAGAGAACCTGAACTCCAAGCAAAGTGATGACTCGACGCTAGCATAGTTGCTGACAACTACAGCAGGAGGCAATGATATGAAAGCTGGGCAATCTATGGAATTCTATGCAATTCTAGTGTGCAAATTGGCGAAAGCACAGCTTTTTTCTAGAAGCTTTTTCCCTATGGAAATGGGGAAAAAGGAGAAGCGCGGAGTAGGACTGCAACCGTACCTCAAGATTCATGTTAGCCCATGCCTGACTGATGATTGAAACGGGTACCATGTAACTCACAAAGCTGCCACAAAGAAGAGGTGCTTGCCACAGAATAAAGTTCATTTGCTGTGCAGCCGTTCATGTTCCCAAAACTGGCCAGGCCAGAATGCTCTTCTTGCATGGCTGTTGCTAAGGTAGGAGCACCCATAAGCGTGAGATTAACCCTTAAACGATCGAAAGGTCTTTTGCGACCAATACAATATGGGGTATTTTTCTTGTATTTGGAATGAATTTACACCTTTATTACATTTGAGATCAACAAAGAAGTTGGAGAATAGATCAATGTGGTTCTAGTAAGCTACTTGAGATCCCAAATTAAAATTTCTTATTGGTAACAAATGACAATTATACATCAGCGTATATACTATGTCCTATGGTTGTTTAAGGGTTCAGGGTTTTGAACATGATGACTATTAATAAACATCTAAAAAATCATAGGATCCTATTAGCTACAAAAAAATAATGAGTTTGCACTTACGAATTTATTATTTGGATAATGTGAGAATAAGTTGTGAATTTTTAAAGAGCAAAGTGCCATTGTACCCATTACCACTATTAAGATTTCATGTTCACATGTTGTACATCCTTGTCATTACATCTATCTACTTCCACAAATTTTCTAAGATTTCAAAGGTAACCTCATATTCAATAAAATGGGAGTTTTCCATTGAAATGAGAGGTAATGTAAAGGAAAGTCGACGAAAGGTTTTATGTCAATTCAACTCAATTTGAACTCAATTGACATAAAACCTTTCAGATTTTACCTAAAATTAGAAGGTTTTATTGCAATTTAGGTTGACTTGACCTAAATTGCAATAAAAACTTTCAAAACTAACTTGAAATTGAAAAGTTGTATGTCTCCTCTGGTTATTTTGGGAGGTGCCTAATCTCCCATTTTACTGAATAGTTATGAGGTTAGGTCATGCTTATGGAGAATTGGAGACCCTCACAAAGATGGGTGCTCCTACCTTAATCCACAACATTCAAAAAAAGAAATGAGATGGATTGTTTTATAAAAATAATATAAAAGGCAATAATATTTTTTTTAGGATAAGGCATCCAAGCTGTAAACCATTTGAAATCCTAATGTTTAGAGAATTATGTGCACCTTCAAGTGGTCAAGTGATGAGTCATGAAGTAACTTTCCAAGGTAAGGCAAAATAATTGTTAATGCAACCTAAATACACTATTTAGTGTTAGTAATATCCTGACTAAACACTTCACAAACCTTGCTTAGTACCATCCAATGGATGTGACTCAGCATTTGGATGTTTTCTTCATCCAACTCCTAATCAAAATTACTTTTAATATGAAGGCAAGCTCTAAAGGCATTCTTCCATGTAAGATTAGTGATTGATAGAGGCTACAGTAGCTTACCAATAATCAATCAGATGGGAGTTCTTGTTTTTCTGAAATCCCATCCGATTGATTATTGATGAGTTTCACCAGCCACCGGTCTCACATGAAAAGACGCTCTAATAAGGGCCTCCTTCCATACTCACCTAGTGATTGGTTGAATTAAAAATATTCTACTAATAATCGGTGAGATTGATCTTCAGAAAAACCGGAATCCCATCCGACCGATTATCGGTGGAGTATCTTTAGTTTGACAGGCCACCGGGTGAGCATGGAAGGAGATCCTAAGAAGTCGCTACCAAAACGTGAGGACCAGCACCGGATCGGTGGGAGACAGGAAGCCGCGAGCAACACACGCGGGCCGGCAGCCCGGCACCTGGCTCGACGACAAAGCTGCGGGCGACTGAATCACAAAAACCAGCGCTAGCTCGGCATGGGACGGCAGACGGCCGCGATGAATATCACAAAGACCAGCCCTCTGATGAAAGCGAGAAGCGCTAGCACTTCTCACGGGATGATCAGAACGCTCCAAATGCACCAGGTCCTTGGACTTCAGCTGGTCGCTAAGTCCCGGCCCCGAGCAGACCGTAGGAGCTACGAACAATCAAACCAATGTGCGGGGAGCGGGGAGAATCGGCATTTAGTGCAATTTTAACAGGTTAAAATGCAAAAAAAACATTGTTGAAATTTGGAACTACAAAATCCGGGTAGATTCTCAAAGATTGTAATATTTGTATAGGCAACATCCTATAGCTTGTGAAAAATTGGTTGAAAAAAGAAATTGTCAAATATTAAAGCATTGTCAACCCAAGACGATGGATGGATGGAATTGTAACTTCATTTTTGTTGGTGGGGGCTGGGGTTAGGGCTAGTTGTGTGAGAGAATGAGGTATTTTTGGGGTTTCAACTCAACCACCGCAACACATAACCAAGACAAGGTCCTGTTAGAATAAAGTCCATCCATTACAAATTTCCTTGTTTTCTAGTACCTTAGATCTTTCACTATAACATTTGCTTGAACACCACGTTGCTTACAATTGCTTGTACTTGCTTGCAGTAGCTTGCAATGGCTTGCAGCTTCTTTGCAACAACTTGCAAGAGGTTGCTAGTGACTTTTTCCAATACCTAGATTTGCAACAAGAGTGGAATGATTTTGTCAATGAACAAGACTAGAATTTTTTTGGACAAAGAGCGGCGCAAAGGAGGCTAATTCCCAACTCAAAACCCTGTCTCCCCTTAGTCAATGAAGCTCAAAAACACGTTATTCATTAAAATGGGAAAAGAATGGGTATCATATTGTACCTCACCTTAATCCAAAATAGCTACCTTAAACCAGATTTGAAGGTATCAAATTCAATCTGAGACATTAAGATTTTTTCCCTCGCAAATTCCTCCTCTCAGGTGAGGACTTGTGTACCAAAATAATGCTAGAGCTCGGATTAAGGTGACCACCTTAATCCTTCAAAAGTCCCAAAATGTACTCTTTTTCCCAATTTAACAAATAACGCTTTCAAAGCTCTCCCCAAATACTGAATCAAAAGCCAAGATTCCAAGCAACGCCCTGAATAAGTATGTACGACAGGGCTGAGCTTCAAACCAGACCACGAACCAGGCAGACCAACCCAACGAGTTAAACCAGACTCCTGCGCAAAGCAAATTCTCACTCCAAAACACAAGGCGGACTGCCGCACTAGCTTGGAAGGTTTATGATCCACGTTCGGGAAGCGGTTAAACCAGTTAGGGCATCCTCAATCAACCCCAGCATAAAGGCCGCTATTTCAATCCTGATCTATTACTAGCATATAGTTAATCACACAAAAATCGTATGATTTAAAGTGCACAAAAATTTTCATTCTAAAAGTACAATAAAATTTTGGTTTGGACATTACATGATTTAAATAAGTCACATCAAATATTGGCTAACTTCCAAAAAGAAGTTTTTCCAAATCAAACCTAAATAAGGAAATCTTAATAAAGTGGACAGCAAATGTACCAACCCCTCTACTAAAATTTCCTTATTTAGGCTTGATTTGGAGAGGCCTCTAAATTTTTTGGAAGTTAGCTAACATTTGATGTGATATATCTAAATCATACAATGTCCAAACCAAAATTTTATTGCATTTTTAGAATGGAAATTTCATACGCTTCAAATCATATAATTTTTGTGTGATTAAGTATATGCTAATAATAGATCAAGATTGATATAGAGGCCTTTATGCCGAGTGGACTGAGGATGCTCTTAATCTTCACCGCCAGTTGACCATCGTCACACACAACAGTATAAGGTAGCGACATTCATAAGCGTGGGTGTCCCACTGTCCCCAATGGTGTTGCCTTTAGCTTGACACAGATTTCTGTCATTGACAGGAACATAAAATCAGTTTTGGGTTACAAAGTGATGGTTACGGGTGACAAGGTGATAGTTTTGGGTGATTGACATGATGGTTTTGAGTGCCCCATCTCACTCCTCAAGTTAGTGTTATGAGCGTATGAGCACACTAAAAACTTTACTAAGAGTTGTTTTTAGCATCTCCTACTTGCAACTATACAATTTCAATGATTTTGGACTTTGAAAAAAATTTGTGGCCAAATGCTTGCATTTGGAACTTTGAGATTAATGCCAATATTTTTGATTCCTCTTCCTAACTTGACAATATTTTTTTCAAAGTTCATCAAATTGGTTTTCCTATTCCAAAATCCTTAGTTTCACACTTATGGGTGTTGCTACCTTAGAACAAAAAACCTTGAAAGTTCAAAAAAATAGTAGGACAAGACAGTATTTGCACTACATAACTAAATATTATGTGTTGATCAAAAGCTTGAAACTACAAATTCTCTCAAAAGATTACAGGATTATGATCTCAAATTAGGGTGAAAATTGTTGTTGAAGTGAATGCTCCAAGATATAGGGCAGAATGAAGTAGGTGATTAAAATGCGGCAAACCAATGAAATACTGCAAAATGGATGAATTTTAAAAATAATTATTGTTGTTGTATATAGATCCTAAAAACTTATTTTTTTAACTGGTCTTCTTAATCCCTTCAAGATGTTGTTGTTTTGTACAAACTCTCTTGTGTTGTATACAAATGAGGTACTTGGGTAGCACATGAATTCCATTGGATTTGTAAGTGTCTTGTGTTGTATACGGATGGGGCTGCATGGTTGTTACTTTAGGCGAGTTTTAACTATGAGACAATACATGCAAATGCAAAAAAAAAACAGCACATACGGATGTGTATGCCCTCTTCCGTTTTAGGACATTTTTAAAGTTTTTGACCTAAAAATGGAAGAATCAAATTGTCAATTTTCATTTTTATTACGTAATATGGTTTTGAATCCACGTTTTGACTACATGTTAGCAACAATGAGTGTCACTAGCATATATAAAGTAGAAAAAAATATTGTTTTCTACCATTTTTTGAAGTGAACTATAAGTTCACTTCATCGGACAAATCATAATCTCAATCAAATACTTTGAGCGTACATGTAGGCAAGCGGTGTCCTGATGGAAATCTCTCCATCATGTAGATACTTGTTATTTATTTATGTTTGTGTTGATTTCAATAAATCAACAGTTGTGGCAAATAAAGTGGTTGTAGTGAGGACTACGGTTTGGTGACAGCGCAGCGATCATAGATTCTAGTGCACTGTGCCATCTTATCGCATGCATAGCTCAGAAGGGTAGGTAGCGAATTGGCTGGGCCAAATTCCTTCTTTACTAGTTGCCAAGTCGTGAATTGCCATCACCGCTCGACGAGTTTGATGGGGTTTGAACTTGGACCGGCGGACGGCCAGGGATGATCGCTTCTCCAGCCAACCAAGTCCACGACTTGGTGACTAAAAACAAGCATTTGACGCTATTATATGCTCGCAAGGGCACGTGATTACTTTATGGTAGTATTTATTTTGTAATTTAATCATTTTTATATGTTTATCTAGATGTTTTGGAAGATTCATATATTTTGTTTTTTGTTTGAATTAAAAAATAAAAATAAAAAAAATTAAAAATTAAAGATTTAGAATTGAATGGGAAAGGTGTGAAAAGAAAAAAGGTTTGGCATCTATAATGTGGTTAAGATAGAGAGGGGCATGGACTGATATGCCCCACCTCCCTACCCTAGATAAGGTCAAAATTATGGAGGGAAGATTCCTTAGTTGTTGGAAGTTAGTGTTTGAGTGTTGGGGAGAAGAATGAAGAAATCTTAAAACTTTGATGTGAGATAACTTTTTGTATATATTTGATTTTGAATTGAAATTTGAATCAAATGTTCCTTATATCATTACCTTTTCAAAATGAGTTTGCAACTTTGATTTGAAGTTGTGATGCAAAAGCTATGAGTGTTTGAATTTTGAAGTTAAAAAGCCAAACTATGAAGAAAGGCTGAGATTTTGACAAGCCATAGCTTATGATCTATATATTATTTTGCAACAAGATTTAGAGGGAGTATTTATCTTGGTCTTAGCTCTCTAGAAAGTCCTTAAATTTGAGATTTGAAGCTTAGAAGAGAAAGTTATGGAAGTATGAAGGATTGGAGGTGGCTGCCATTTTGTTATGAGAAGGCCGAAACTTTGAAGAGCTACAACTTTTGGACAATATGAAATCTTATTTTCATATTTTTAGAAGTGATAGTTTGTTATCATAGCTTTTTAAATTGTCTTTAATCATTTCATTTGGAGTTTTATTGAAGAAGTTATAGTATGTAGGAGTTGGGGGTTTGGGTGTTGTTTAAAAAGTTGAGAGCCACACTTTGATTGACTAGAATTTTTGGAAAAAAAAAATTTTTGAAGTGAAAATTTTACGGATTGTAGCCAATGGTATTATTTTTTCAAATTGATATCACATTTCTATGAATGATGTGTAAAACAAAAGTTATAAAGGTTTATAGAGGCAGTGTTTAGTTTGCACGGAGGAAGAAAAACCTCTACTTTGAACCCGCATAACTTTTGGACAGTAATTTAGATTGAGTCAAAATTTAAAAGAATGTTAGAGGATTAAAAGAGCTTTTCAAATTGCTGTTACGCTTAGCATTTGAATCTTTGAGCCATCTGTGGCACTAGATAAAAGGTTGCAGCCTTTTAAGACTTGTTATTTGTAATTTTCCTCATTGTTTTTATTAAAACATGAAGACTTGAAGACATGAAGACTGAATATCTGAAGATTGAAAATTAAGATCGAAGACAATTTTAATCAGCAATATACGATCGCAGCGAGACACCCTGCGTGTTCCTAAGGCGCGCTCCTCTTAACTCGACAGCGGACGAGAGGCCCAATGTGACAACCCCAAGCATCAGGAAGCATGCTGAATCCCATTAGAGCAGTAAATTTTAAACCAAGTCACTAACATACTATTGGTCAACTAGTAGTTTAGAGAATTTTTGATTTTGTGATAAAACCATTTCCTTCAAGTACTAAACAATCCTCAAATGAATACTCCAAGCTCAGGGGATGCACTCACCGTTTTTTTATTGTACACATGCAATCAAATGAAGGATTATTTTAATTGCTTTGGTCCTAAACTTTTGACATGGCTTAGAAATAAGTTAGCATCATGTAAATAGGCTAGGGGTCTTTATAAATAATGAAGGGTAGGGTATAGCAATGATGTTTATATAAAATTTAGATCTACAATAATAACCCCAATATTCATGGAAAAAAATGAACGCTTTTATTAGTGGTAGTAGTTTAGTTTAGAGAGAGCTAGTTTTTTATGTTGTGGAGGGTATCCTATGAAGGATTCAATGCCTCTAAAGTCCAGGGTTGTAAATTAGCATAGTCACGAACTGCTAGCTTTAGGAAAAGGGGACCCGCTCAATGGCTGGTGGACATGTGTCACGGTGGATGGAGGGAAGATAGGTGGATGAAAAAGCACGGGATGAAAGGGTCTGGTTTCAAATTATTGGCTCTGTCATTGAGTGCGGGAGAGAGAGGCATTGTTTGTTGCGATTTTTGGAGAGCTTGCGGCGAAGAGATCAAATGGAGTTTGTGGTTTAGAGATCAAATAGAGCCTACGGCAAATTGCACGAGAATTCTACTTGCTGTCAATGGAAGTGCACAAAGTTTTTGCATTGCGTTATTGAATCTGCGATTGGAGAGAGAAGTAGGATTTGTTGCGGTTTTTGGAGAGCAGGAGCTTGCGGTAAAGAGATTGAACAAGCCTGCGGTTTTAGGGTTTGAACAGAGACTGCTGCAAAGACATTGAACAGAGCCTGCGGCAATGCACAAAGGTTTCTACTTGCTATCCACGACTTGTGATTTGCAGGGTTCCAATGGCAATAGTCGTAGAGCAGCGCACGAGGGGGGAAGTGGCGGACGTCGCAGAACAGCGTGTGAAGGGGGAGGTGGCAAACGTCACAGAGTAGCGCACGAGGGGGAAGGTGGTGGACATCGCAGAGCAACGCTCAAAGGGGGAGGTGGAGGATGTCGTAGAGCAGCACAAGGGGGGGGAATCTAGGACCGGATTTTGAGGCCTCAGGTGCCACCCGCAACTCTCCCCCATCTCTCTTCCTCTCATCTCTTTTCTCACATTGCATTAGTGTTGAGGTATCCGCAGTTGTCATTGTTCTTCCTCCTTGTCTTTTTCTCGCTACTCCTCTGCCTTACAACTTGGCTGTTGGTCTATTCTTCTCCCGCAGCCGTTCTTCCTTTCCGCGGCATTTTGAACCTTTGTCTAGGTGCTTGCCACGAACAAATTGTGTGTATTTTGTGGTGGTGGCAAGAGAGCAATTGGTAACAACGAGTTTTACTCTCAGCTGTCGTCCTTCTTGAGGTCATATTACAACGCCCTTCAAGTATTGCGTGTATGTGTGCTCTCATTATGTGTTATTCTTGTAATTGTCACTCTTGATCTTATTGTGCACAAATAGAAAAAATCAAGTAAAAGTGCAGGTAGGATTTGCTCTTTTTTTTGTCTTGTGTCACAATATTGTTCTGAGGATTTTCTGTACTAGTGTTTAAAGTTCAACATCCTTGGAGGGTATTTGCAAGTCAAGTTGTGGTTGCAAAGCGATTGTGAGTCCGGGTCGTGCCATGGAGTGCCTGTGGAGTGGCGACGAGTCCAATTTGCATCGATTTTGTGATTTTAGGGTTTGAAGGTGCAAATTGCAAAATTTGAGGCTTGACAGGCTCTGAAATGGGTGCCGCTATCCCAGAACGAGTGACCTTGTGGACCTTGGAGTCACAATCTTCAAAGGCTGAGTACTTTGGGAAGGTTGATGTTGAAGGCGCCTCAACGCTAGAGGCTATGCATGTTACATTGGAGAGCAACGACATCTTGGAGTGGGGGCTTGACTTTTGGGACGCGAAAGACAAGCAGCTCGTGAGGAAGAGGTTGGAACAGATGAACAGATTCTCTAGTGTTGTTCACGTGATTTGGCTGGAAGAAGGTGAACCCGACGCTCTAAAACGGCGTCAAATCAGAGAGGGCTCATTCGTTGCTGCTTGCATTATAGACGTCACCTGTGCCGCGGAAGATGGAGAGGCAGGCATTGACATTGAAGGTGACAAAGGTGATGGGGAGGACAATCAGGTGCTGCCGATTGCTTCTTCAAGGGTAAGTGGCACTGCCAATTGTGACGAGGTAGAGCCCCCCCTCCCCGACTTTGCAGCTTCTTTCCATTGAGATTATGGACCGATATTATGAACATGCAAAGAAAATGAGGGCTGAATTGAAGCGGGTTTCCTTGGATGACCATGAGTGGCAATTGAAAACATTTGATTTGAATGGTGGGGGAGTTGTTAAGTTGTGGTGCGGGGAATGTAAGAAGGATTGTGGTGGTGGTGGAAAGGATCACACCAAAGCTCAAATTGATAACTTGTTCAATAACTTTAGGAGGTCTCAAATTGTGAGCACATCACATGTGAGGAACTATTGTGCAAGAAAAAACATTGATTTCAATGACCACCCGCAGTCTCAAGCAGAGAAGGAAAGATCTGTTACTTTAACACCTACAGATCACAGGAAGTTGATTATGGAGGGGGTGGACATCCTTGAACAAGTCAAAGCTACTCTTCCAGAAGGGCAGCAGTGGTTCAAAGTTCTTGGAAATGTAACAGCCATAGATACCAAGTGCTACTAGTTCAAAGTGAAATGTCCATATTGCAATGATATGATGGTTCTCTGTCCCCCACAAAAGACTTTGGAGGTGAACTTGCAGAATCACCTTAGTGGACTCAAACATCAAAAGGCGGTGGACAATTCACGGCAAGCCTTGAGAGGACCAGCAAGGACTGGTCGACCAAGTCACCCGAGCAGGTCCGGAAGCAGTAGTTTGCAGTCCAACCAAGGTGATTTGCACTCTTGGTTTCTGCCATCTTCATCATCAAGTTTTCCAAGTACACCTAAATTTGTGGATCAAGCTTTCATTGCTGGATTGATGTGTTATGGGTTTTGTGCTCTAACTGTTGAGTATGGTGGTCAAGTGTATGTTGTGGATGCATTATTGAATGACTACCATTTTGGTGTCTACTAGTACCCAAAACCAGATTTGCATGACCTAATTTCTATCCACAATTTTGCTATTCAAATTGATGGTGCATTTAGGCATAGAAATTTTAGTCGGATGTCATTGTCTGGTTTGCCTTTTCCAAACCTAACTTGCCTTAAGTGTGCCTTGATACCACTTGAAAACAATTTCAGAATGAGAGTTGTAAGAGAAGATAAATCAGTCATTAAAAGAGGGCAACAAAGCACTTGTATTGGCATACAGATAGGGTACTAGTCTAGAACTGAATTGTCTAGTCATGCTAGGAATTTGTCAAGGAAGCTGCATTTAGAGAAGTTACACTATTGGCATGCTAGATTGCATATTGTACAGCTAAAAATTAGACAACCTACTCTACGTGAAAGTGCTTTGAATGCTTCTTCAAATAATAATCTAATAAAATTTTGTAACAACATAATTAGTGTGCACAAGATAGGATCCTTTGGGAGAAAGCCTGCTCTATGGGACTTCATGAAGGATGTTGCCGCTAATCTGAACTGTAAGTCTTCAAGTAATCGGTACAGTGAAAATACTGAGTGTTTCTCACAGGCTAAGAGGATCTATGGAGGTCAACGTTTGTGTGATCTCTTTTCTCTCAACTTTGCTGGTCCTAGATTTAATAGCATTTGCAAGGAATCCCGAAAAGGAGTCAAGTTCATTTCCGGAGAGCATGCTGAAATTTTTTAGTCAATTGCTAGCATTATAGAGATTCAAAACAGGAGCATAGCATCATTGGCCCGGTCCCAGTCATTCTTGCAGAAGATGAGACAAAGGTGAGAGGTCAAGTTGCTTGGGAGGCTCGTTTTGACACACTTGTGGGTTTTTGTGGGCCTCAAGAGAACCATACTTGTATAACTCATTACAAACCTTCTATTGGGACTGGAAAAGAGGATTACAACAAGATGGTTGATTCTTTCAGATTAGATAAAGTGGGAGGGGGGGTTTGCAAGAGTGATTGTGGTAAACCCTTTGCACCCTAAGCTTCCTTGATTAGTACTAGTTGCTTGCTATACTTGTGGTTGTTTTGATTCAAGATGGCTAAGAAATCAGTGGGAACGAGTTCATAGTCTATGGATGGAGCATTGCCATTCTATAGTGGGTCCAATCATTGGACATGCTAATGACGGAGACTCTTGTAGGCGGCAATTGATGCTTTCATATTATAGAGGTTTAGAGGGGCGTAGGTTAACGTTGGATTGGAAGGGCTGGATTTTTACTTCAGCAGTGAATGATCGTGGCAAAGCTACCGGTTTACATGATCAGGATTACATTCACAACAGTAAAAAACTCCTAAACCCCCTAGACAACAATATCAGAACTCTCAGGTTGGAGACAGATATGGCGCTTCACCAGCAAATATGCCAAGTTTTCAACTGCTTCACTATGGACGAGCACGGCTTACTGCAAGATTATTACGACCGCAGGGACCGCTAAAATTGGGCTAGTGCGTAGCAGCTTTACTCAAGTAAGCTTTGCTCTTGCCTACAATCCCTCCGTGAATTGAATGATTTGCATTGAGAGCGCACTTTAGGTACAGAATTGAGCTTGGAGATTTGCGTTGACTACATGGACATCTTTCATTCTCCTCGCCACGACCTTCGTGCACGGATTGTCAAAGCAGGTAAGGTTTCCTTCTTTTTCTGGCTATGGAAACTTTGGATGAGCCACGGGAATCACAGTGTCCTTGGAAACTCAAAGGCAGTAAACCCTAAGTTGCATTTTGTGAGTCAGCAATGTTTTTTAGATGTTCAACTATCTTGTCATTTTGTTGTCTTGTTGATATGTCATTTTAGGGATGTGTATCCTCATCTAGCAGTTCCATTGCACTTAACGGGCAGTGATTCATGTGAGGTCTTCTTTTCCAAGATAGGAGGGATGGTAGGAATGGAGAGGGCATATGATTTTCAAGAATTGCTAAACGCTACCAATACGGTTAATCATTTGTCACAAATTCAGTATGGAAGTAATGGTTTGAAAATGGGAAGGGTTCACAACAAAATGACTAACATCTGGGCTAAGTTACACAAACTAGAAGAACATGAGGTGGATCCTAACCTAGGAGATTATACTGCAATTGCTACCAAAGACAACATTGTCACAACCTTAAAAGAAGGGTTGAGAGATGCGCAGAGAATGACCAACAGCTTGAACATGGCGCCAAATCTCCAAGCTTCAGCCCGGAATAAGGTTTGGTTTCAAAAACCTTGGGTTTCAGAAAGGTTAGACAACCACTCGTTTGCCTATGTTGTAGGTTTGAAGCCAATCCGTGGCGAGGATGGCAACATGGAGGTCCTTCGGGAAGATTTGAGGCAGACAGCTCAAGAGCAAGAACAAAGTGCTGAATTAGGTCAGCTCGAAGCTGTGGTATCTCCGGATGTGGAAGACAAGGCCCTCAACAACGGCATTCCTGCACTCACTGTCTTAGAGAGCAAAACTTGTGACGTGATTTCAGAGATGCTAAGCCCCCACGAGAACCATGTTCAAGCAATACCTGTCCCAGCCAAAGTGGAGGCATTTGTAGAACTTGATGGTAACAGAATTTTCAAGTCAACCTTGGTTGGACTGCTAAATGGTAATCCCTTCTTGTCAAAAGATAGGCTAACACGAGTAAAAAAATCTATTTACTTTAATAATAGTGAGGATTATTTGAATGTAGCTGGAAGTTCAAATTCTTGTTTTGTTGGCATTGGCTCAGATGTTGGTGTGTATTTTGTGCAGCAATCCACAGTCAGCAGGGCTTCTACAATGAATGCGGCAAAGAGAAGGGGGAATTGTTGAGCTGGAAGATCTGGCATGGCAACGTCTACGAATACTGCTGTGGATGAGGGTAGCTGGTGGGTTGGTAGAATTCAAAAAATGCGTCGGCGGGCGGGTGGAAACTCATGGGGATCCTTGAAATAGCCCATTGATCTTACAAAACAACAGGCAAGTGTAGGTAAGAAAGGGGTCGCCATTGGAAATGTTGAAATCATATTGCATTACTACACTCATGCATTAGGGCATTATAAATTTAAGTATGATTTGACAGACTCTAATTGGATTAGTCTTAAGACAATTATCACTAATATTAGTTTGTCCTATAATTGTGAGACATCCGTTTATACTATGGACCGTGAGGATGCAAAAAATTTGAATGAGTATGTCTCTAATAATAATGTGGAATAGTGACACTTCAAAGTGCATTAATTCTAAGAACCCATAAATTTGCATTCATACTTGTATGTTGTCCAAAAGAATTATGGGTTTCTGTAAGTTGTATTAGTTTTTGGATTGAGTGTGCAATTTATCGTACTTTCTAGATTTAGATAGTTGGCAGGGAAAGAGTAGACGTTGTTGTTTGTAGGATACAAGTAGCACCGGCCAGGGGTATGCTGACAAGGAAGTCTTGTACCATTACAAGGAAGCCATGCTTTTGCGGCAGGTGGTATGCAACATGGGAACCATTGTGTAGGTAACACGAAAATGTTGATGTTATTGTGTGAAAGGAATTGAAGTTAAGAGCATGACACTAGTTTAAATTTATCTTGCTTTAACATTTCATTTGTAGGTGCAGTAGCGGGAGGAACTCCGCCATCTTCTTTGAGTCGGGTGGCCCATGGAAGTTGAAGTTTGCAGGGGTGACAACCAAGCTAATTCCCCCAACATCTGGGTTACTCCAGAAAACCCCTAAGATATAAGGCTGAACCCTAAATCCTAGGAGGGTCTAATCATCATGAATTCTGTTTTTTCTAGTATCCAAGAGAACTTGCTCCTTTCCCATATGCCAATGTGCAAGTCGCCAAGTTGGATGCATTTTTGGGATACACTGAAAGTAGTCAGCCGATGGTTTGAGTTTACGATACTCTTGTTGCCATCTGGTTTTTTGATAGGCTCTTTGCATTTTGAACTAGCATTTTCCATCTGTGTGCACTTCCCTGCTTGAAGCTGAACCTTGTAGTTTTTTTGGGTGTGGTAAGGCCGAGAGAAAGGCCCTTCACAAACTTGTAAATGATGTATGTTGTGTTTCTAAACACAGCAAGGTTTTGCACATTTAAATGTCACCACTACACCCTAAACCAGCTTCTGTATATGTGCTTCTCCTACAATTAACCCTTTGTGTATGCTTTCTATTTGAATGCAATGTGCTTGGAAGTGTTGTAGGACTAGAAAGTGTTCGCGTTTGAAGTGATTTCCAGTTCAACCCCTCTTTTGTACAACACTTTTTGCATGTCAAGCTAAGTTTAATGAATTTCATCAATTCTTGATGTAATGAATGAATCTTTTTCCTTGTCATTGTGTATTTACGATGAACATAGGGTATACAAAAAGATGACAAGATTTTTATTTTAATGAAGCTTAGGGTATATGAAATTATTATAATTTAGATATTTAGGTAAAGATAGCCCTATAGAAATTACAAAAATTTACCTACGTAGCCCTCCTCTTATTAGGCTTTGCACGCACGTTACCAATGGGAATCCTGTACACTGCATTCTTTGAGACCCCAAGATGAATACAATTACAACCAACAATTTTTGGTATGCAACATCCTAGGGGTTAAATTTAGAAATAATCATAGTTCAAAGGAGTTATAGTTTGATGACATTGTGGATGAAGTTTAGAGGCTTTAGACAAAATTGTGTGGATGAAGTGAAATCAATAAAAAAATTATAATTATTACACAGATTGAGAAAAATTCAAAGGGGTCAAAAATCTTCAATTTGGGTAAAAATAGAAAAATTAAAGGTGGATGAAACTTTGTGAACCTAAAATTTAGGATACATAAAAATACTCAAAAAAATGGATGATGGGTTGAAATGAAAATGAATAGGACTTGAAGTTTAGAACCTAATTAAATAAAGATATTTGTTTTTGACATAAAATTTCATAAGTTATAGATGGATGAAGTTTGGTGATCCAAAAGTCACCCAAACTTTTAAATCCTCATTGTTTTTAATAGGGAAATATAATGATAACAAGCCAAAATTTTATTTTAAACCTACATATTCAATAGGATGGAATAGACAGAGGAACAACTCAAAATTTTAAGATTAGGGTTTTGGCCTAAACAACATCAAAACTCTTAGATAATGAACTTTTGGGTTTTTGAGAAACACACCTATGACACTTGCATCTATAAGACTTGGACTAAAATAAATAATATTGTCCATGGCTTGAAAGGCAAATTAGCAAACATATTACACTTATATCAAAGTCTCTTTTCATTATCAATTATTAATTAACTAAAACTCTGTAGTGAGATTTCTGTTCTAGGGGTGGAAATAGAGTGCTTCCAACCAACTTTTTTTTTTTGGTATTGACATTGTTAGTAATAGCCTGCATGGCCTTTCAAGAATGGAGAGTTTTTTTAGGGAGGCTAGCTCATTGGTTGAAATTGGATCAGGTTGTCCTCATGAGGTTCAAAAACAAATGCTCACAACTTATGTTTTGATAAATTTTACAAGATATACTAATGAAAAGAATAATTAAAGTCTTTTGTGTCTCCAAATTCCTCTAACATTGCCAATTTGCCATACATGAGATTTCTTGATTTATTTGTGAAATGTGTACTTGTGTAACATGAATAAAAGGCTTTTTCATGATTTTGAATAATATAGAGTGAAATGGCTTGATGAAAACTTTGGATAGTTTATGAAAATTGTTCCAATTAAACTTGATGCTTGGTGTATAAAAAACAATCATTAGAGTGTACAAATCCAAATGGATAACCTTTGTGCTAGATCTTAACAAGATATTAACCCCTAAAGGACCAAGTGGCTGTTCAACAACCATTTGAAAACTTGGTAGGATCATGTAGAGTCAATTTTTATTGGGTGTTCCCAAAATTGTTACACTAGGTGCAAATATGCATCCCCAAGTGGAAAAGTAGTTTTATCCCCAATTGGATGCCCAGTTCAAAACTTATGTTGCCCAAAAGAAATTGGCCGTAGGTAGCTTAGGTAGTTTGGGGCTTTGGGCATCTTGGGAGAATCTAATGCTAAAAATCTCATCAACTTTTGAAATTTGGCAAAGTATGTAACCAAAAAAACATGGTGTACAATTGATAAAAAAAATTAATTTAATTAAATTTAAAAAAAAAAAAAAAAAAAAAAAAAAAAAACTCTCACATCACACTCTAAGAGTAGTCAAACTTTATTAACTACTAGTATAGAGGCACACACTTTGCATGAGTATGACATGTATGACTAATGCAACATTCAACTTCACAAAAAAATGATGTCTCATAAATCAATTGGTCTAAAATCTAATCTTGATGTACTATACAAAAAATCAATATCTCACTACTAGTCTAGAATCTAATCCACATGCACCATCATTTTGGTCCTTTTTTGAGACCAACAATACGAATTGCTTTCATCACAATGCTACTCTTTTATATTTGTTGAGGACACTGGGCATTTTATTGATTTCTAACACATGGTTGGAGATCGTTTGGTGTTCTATATTTGAGGCATCCTTTATTGTTTCAACTTCCACAAAAATGTTCTACAAAGTTTTGGATATGAACATGGTTAGAGGGCACTTGGTGTTATATATAAGGTGTCTTTTGTTGCTTCAACTTATACCAAAAGTTCTAGAAGGTTCTAGAAAAGGGCTCACTTAGGGTAATCCTCCCACTTAGTAATATAGATGTTTGAGCAGTTTCAAAAAAACAATTTTTCTCTAACTTTAGGCCCTATTATCTTTCAATCTATGAATCCAAAACTCTTGAAACTTTTTTTCACATATTCCAAATGTTTATCTCTAACTTTTCACCAATCAAATTTCAAATAAAAGACTTCCTCATTGCACAAAAAATCATGAAAGAATGACTAAGGTAATTCCAATTCACTAAACCTCCTTGCATTGCAAGGTGATTTAGAATAAGCTAGATTCTATCTTTGCATCTGACAGTTTTCATGAGTGAACCTAACATCATATGCTTGTGAATGGTCAAAAAGCTCAAATTTGTGTAGAGCAAAAAATTTACTCTAGGAAGGCTCAAAGTCCGTTGACATCGTTTTGCAAGAATGAAAAAAAGCTATTTTTCTCACTTCAAATGTTATAATCTTTCCATGCTTTCAAATGGACTGAAATTTTTTGCACACATTAACTTATCTGTTCTACACACTTTTGTATGGTTGAAATTGAGAAAAAAGATTTTTATTTTCAATTTTGGGCAACGCACTAAAAGTTGACAATTTCTGAGATTTTTTCTCAAAAAGCACCCTTGGTACTTTAGGGGTTAAACAATTAATGAGTATGAGAAGAATATTGGTGTAGCTTTTTAGGATAGTAAGTTCACGTTTTCATACAACAAGGTTGGAACGCCTGGTTTGAATTGTGGAAAAACTATAACCTATTTATGAGTTGTCCATATTAAAAGGCCAAAGACAAAGAGATATTTCAACCAAAAGATCTTCCACTTTACACAATAGTCATCAAAAATATAAAGACAAAGCTTTAGAAAATCTTATTACTACATTTATTGTTGAGACAAACAATCTTGCAGCTTAACTTGTACTTGAGCTGAATATGAGCAAAAAAAATTGTACTACAGTAGTTACAAAAAATTATTCATATTTCTAATTGTTTCATTCATATTTTCAACCTTCAAATTTTACTCTCACATTAGTACTAGTAATTTCCCCTATTATGTAATAAAATCCCACCAATATCATTTTTGACAATGTGCTTAGAATATACACACTACAAGGAAATATGGTCAAATATACAAAAAAGTTGACAAAAATTGTGACCTAATCTACAGTATATTGTAAATTAGGTCACAATTTTTGTTAACTTTTCTGTATATTTGACCATGTTTTTCCTTTTCATGTACAAGAGTCAAAAAAATTATCTTTTTGACTTAGCCCTTCATGTATACTTGATTTGCAAACACTCACCCTTATTCTCTCACTAGTATACATGCACATGCTTTGTATGAATTGGTCATGTATGTGTAATGCAACATTCAACCTCACAAAAAATAATATCTTACAAATAAATTGGTCTAGAATATAATCCTAGTGCAATCCTAATGTACTACATATATAGACATTTTACAGTCATTTTGTAGTTGTTGTATAGTCATTGTAGTCATTGTCACTTAGTCATTTAGAACCTGTTTTTTTACTAGTGTAAATGTCTAACCTTTTTTGAAATCAAAAACTATAATTGCCTTCATCACAATGTTACTCTTTAATACTTTGCTAAGGGGCACTTGGCATTTTGTTGGTTTTCTAGCACATGGTTGATGGGCATTTGGTGTTCTACATTTGAGGCATCCTTTATTCCTTCAACTTCCACCAACAGTTCTAAAAGATTTGGGAAAAGGACATGGCTGGAGGGTGCTTGGTGTTCTATATATAGGGCATCTTTATTGCTCCAACTTCCACCAAAAAAATCTAGAAAGTTCTAAAAAAGGGCGTGGAGTCAGTGAGGGTTAGGCTCCCACTTACTAGTATATAGATGTATAATAAACCCCAATGTCATATTCATTTCGAGAATTGTTTGGCCCTTGGATTTGAGAGACTTTGCACTAAAAATTAGAAAGAAATCCTCCAATAGATGAAGGGGAAATAGCAAAGTCCAAAGCTCATATTGAAATATTAAAAAATTCATTTTATAAACAAGATTATTTATAGCATACAAATGACTAAATCTTAGTATTGAAGTTGATCTTCAAATAAATGCTTATCTTTTGATGGGCAATCGAAACATAATAAACTATATCTTGAATAAAAAAAGCATCAAGAGTTGTTGACCTACTAATTTGAGCAAACAATTTCAGTGTTGAGTTAAAAATGGCAATTTGATTTTTAAAGACTTTTGCAGTTTGAGCTGATATTTTTAGAAAATGATTTCGTTGGTGCCAATAAAGAAATAAGTATGAATGAATGAATTTTTGAAAAATCTAATGCTGGGATTTTTCTAGTCCTATGTTTAGTATATAAAACCACCTAAAACACAAACTCTATACTATTCTGATTATAGAAGTGCTTAAAATTGAAATTTTCTTTATTTTTTTATCTGTACATGTCAATGGAATTTGCTTTACTACAAATCTGATTGAAAATTGGAAGAAATCTAACGTACCTGGCATCTGTTGGCATAAAATCTATACTTGGGGTGAAAACCAATTCACCAAAAATGATATTTGAATCTAAATTGTACATGAGTGACACGTTTCAATGCGTCCATGACGTCGTAGTGAATAACAAAACTCCCCTTCCCATCAAGTTTCTCATTAGAATTCAAATCATCGATTGTAGAAGAATTAGATCAAAAGTTAAATGGAAGAGAAAGAATTTAAAAACAAAAACAATAAAGAATATATGCCTTGAAAGAAGATTTTTTATTCACTTCACTTCTCCATAAGTATTTCATAGTCCAAAGTTGGCGCCACACTGCCACATAACAACCTCACATCAACACAAAGTATCAGTACAAGAAATTATAAATCAAGCTCAAAAGTTTAACCATCTCATAGTAAATGTTTCTAAAATTAACATTGCATGTAAGTTATATTCTTGGATATGTAGAATTAAGATATCTATTCTCTATTCAACAAACTATGTTTAAAACTCTTGAAAAATACAAACAAACTTGTAGTATTTACAAAATTTATTGAAACACCAAACTCATTTTTTGAGGTTAATGTTTTTCCTTTGATTTTGTATAAATTGGAGATTTTACAAAGCTTACATCCTTTTGAAAAAAAAAACATCAAATCAACACAAAGATACACAGTGTTTGAATGAAGATTTTGACGGGGTCCTTATTTTGTTCTTTCAAGGCTTTTCATCTATGCCAGTGATTGTGTTTAAGGTAGCAACACCCCTAATTGTGACTATCCTCATGGGCATGACCTACATTTGCACCCATATTTATGTTTTTTGGTTCCATGATTGACTGATAAAAATAGATTGGTTATGGGTGACAAGATAATGGTTATGGGTGACAAGTGTAACACATTTGAATGCCAATGGGTTTGGAGATAGGTATAGTGAATGACTTCATGCATAAAGATTATGTGAACACCATGCCCCTGTAGCTAGGCATGTTGCTTAAGAGCATCTTTCCATGGAAGGGATAAAAGGAGATTGGTGGGGATCGGAGGGGATTCTGGACACCCCGGCGCTTGCCATGCTAGTTAGGATCCAGGATCCCCTCTAATCTTGGGTCCACCCTCCGGCCCTCACATTTAGGTTTTATGGGAGCTAGAGGGCCTGGACCCTTATCCTAAATGAGAGCCCATGCCAATTTTTTACTGTAATTGGGAAATTTTACTCACATAGGTAATATAGGATAGCTGTGTTGTAGAATATGTGGGATAAAAAGCTACATCTATGCGAGGGAAATTCAAAAATTTTACTTATATTTTCAACATGGCGTAAAATTGAAGTGGTTCACCAAAAGAAATTATTATTATTTTGGAAATAAGTTCAAATTTTTTTTTATCCGCCAACAACATTCTATGGGTTTATATTTATTAAAATCATATAATACACTTTTTTTTTCAATATTGGAGAAACTACTACAAATCCTTTCTTTTAGGGAATGTTTTCAAGAAAAATATTAAAAGTACCCCTCAATGCTTTCAAAGTATCAAATATACCCCTCAAATTTTTGAAATATCAAAAACACCCTTTATTTTGTGCAAGAATGTCAATTATACCCCTCATTATCTTTGAGAATATCATTAAAATGCCTAGTTTATTGGAAAAATATCAAATACACGTCTCAATTATTTTGAAATATCAATTATCCCCCTATGTTACTTGAATATCAAAAGTACCTTTACTTTTGTGTAAAAATATCAATTAGACTATACAAATGGTTGTATTTGAGAATACCATAACTATACCTAGTTTTCTTGTGTGTTTTGTTGAGAATGCTCTGTAATTTAATTGGCTTTATGTGTATATGGTTTTCTGCAGTATTTGTTCAAACTAAAAAGGCTTCTTTTTATGAATCTTGTTTTGATTCTGATACAAAATCTAAAATGTTTTTAATTCTTTGCAAAGTTTAAGAAATTTGAAAATTTTGAATTCATATTTGGGATCACAACCCTCAGACTAGCTAGAAGAGATTTACAATTCCAAATGACCAAGCACACAACATAAGGTTTGTTTTCAAAACAAAAATTGTCTAGGCTTTGGATGAAATTATTTTTACAAGAGTGAATTTTTTTACTACCCTATTGGGCCCTTCAGGCCTCTCATGAAAAGTTCATATGGCTACTAGACATCCAATGGCCATCCAATGGCCTTCCAATGGCCTTCCAATGGTCTTGCAATGGCCTTCCAATGGCCATCCGGTTGTTGGATGCCCAAGAGGCCCGTGGCAAGGTGCTCAAAGGGTTGAGGAGATTAGACTTGTAGTTTAAGTATGAGAATCATAAACATATTTTCTAGCATTTGTAGCATGAAATTATGCAAGGGTGGTCAATTCATGCATTGCTTGGAGTGCGATTGTGGTTGCCAAGGCGCTCACGCACAGTTGAGCTGAGGCCCAATTCAGGCTAGCAATTAGCAAAGACATTGAAATCAACACCATGTCTGGTGTTTTGCCCAATAGAAACTTTTTTGTATCATCGTGTGTCATCCAAGAGTGTGCCTATGCCGGAAAAGTTTGGTACCACCCTTGGAGCAAGCCCCAAAATTTCACTATTTTGGCCGCTAATGTGGCTATATTGGTTGATGAAGATGAATGTAAAAATACTAAACAACCCCTTAGTCTAAACCCTGCAGCGGTCAAAACCCGAATTTCAACCAATCATGTTCAAGAAATTTTTGGCCAATCTCTAGTTTGAACCAGGCCTGAGAGCATTACCAATGTGTACATTTAGAAAGAGACGGGTCTGCATTTTGCTTGGTGGGGACCACTTTAGAGAGAGGTTTAGGATTTTTTAGGGCTCTAACATGAATACTGAAACAGAAAAGCATGACGTGCCCCCGTGAGAACCACCTCCTACAGCGGCATACTTTCTTGTTTCCCTGTGCCCTGCTTGTTTCACATTGCTCACTGCATTAACTAATGGAGTGCCACGTTGCTCGTGATAGCTTGCAATTTCCCGGTAACAACTTGCAAGTACTTACATTCTTCTACTACCGTGCTTGAATTTGCGACGGGAGTTGCGCCAATATTGGGAAGATCCGGCTTGCGAAAGAAACTACATACTTAAGAGGCGGGGAGCAACACATGACCGACTACTTCCGAGTCCCATTTGCAGTGTACACATTGACGATGCTCTGAGTGCTGAGCAGAGCTGCGGTGTGGGACCTGGAAATTCTTGCTGGGCTGGGGCCTGGCGGCCTGGCCTCGGGTGTGCTACCAGGCTCCGGCCCCGTGATTTACAAGCAAAAGCGACGAGGGTGAACAGGCGGGATTCATATTTTATGCGTACGTCAGCTTTTGCACCGTCCTGGATATGTGGGGGCGCTGCCGCATGTGCGCGAGGGTTAAGGCCTTGGGGGATATGAATGACCCATGAGATAAGGGGGCGCAAAAACATAGGAACGCCGGTCTCGCGGGGACGCAGGAACATAGGAACGCTCCAGACCGGGAGGCTGAGACATAGTGACATACATACTATACTGTACCGGTGACACAGCACACTGTTGGAACCAACCTTGTTTGTTTGTAGCCGGTTCAAGTCGTGACCCGGGTTTCCCTCGTAGCATAGGCAGGCAAGCGCTCCTGAGCAGGGCAGGCAGGCAGGCAAGAAGGCGGGCCGTTTAGGACAGGGAGGCGAAGAGGCGGTCCGTTCATTTGCGGCGGAGGGCGGGGCTGCACTGCTTCAAAGATTTCAGGTAGTACCCGAGCAGCCGAGCTTGCCCAGCCGGTTGCTACATGCGCTGTTGCGCTGGGCAACGAGGTCACGCTGGGGAGCGCGGCGACGACGACGACGACGCACCGGCTCCCTGGCCTTGCCAACGCGCGCATGCCCATGTCATCAGTCTACCGATTCTGCGACTGTAGCAGCTTTCGAGCCTCGACTGCCGCACCCATCCCCGCCTTTGCAGCCAGCCGCTTTGGAATAAAAGCCGACGGGGACCCGCCCGCTCCTCCTCCATCCACCTCTCATCTCCAACACAGCAGCACAGGACAAACCGCGGCTGTTACTGCTACTGCTGCGACTAACTTACACTCCTCCAGTGAGAAATCAGCCCCGTTTGCCAGAGCAGAGGAGCACGCACCCGCCCTTCCTTCCTTAGCCTTCCTCCGCCCCCTTTTAATTAATGCCAATGCTATCGTACTACTACTACCACTGTTGAATAGCGGCAGCCACAGTCTGCTCGTGCAGTGCAGTGCAGTGCCAGGCCAGGGCAGTGCAGTCCTGCGCAGTCGTAGCAGGAGCTCCCTATTCCTCTCATTCCTTCGCCGTCATTCCCTTCCCTGTTGATTATTCTGCTGCATATGAGCCGCATTCTGACCCGAACAGCGCATGTTTTTCTAAGTGAGCAAGATTCATTCTCTCTCCCTTCCTTCCTTTTGGGGCTCTTCTTGGGGTGGGATCCAGTGCAGCCAGCCAGCCGCAGTCCTTCATCGCTTCCCATTCTCTTTCTCTTTCTCGTGATTATTATTCTTCTGCATATGGGGAACAGCAGAGGCTTTGAAGACGTGCCAAGTTCTCTCTGTTGTTGACCCGACCCGCGTTCTCGGTGATGAGAGACATTTCTTTGGGTGGGATCCAGACAGGCTTGGTGACGACGGAGAGAATCGTTGGGGATCGATTGGATCGACTTTCCAGATTGTTGAGAATTTTTTTGGGTGTGGGTTTGGGAGGCGTGTTTGATCGCCTGTTACGTTCTTGGTGATCTTTGTGGCGACAGCGAGGGAACTACATGTGGACTCGGAAAGTATGTCCTTGCTGGTCCAGTCGAGGAGGGGAATTGGTGATGGGAAGAGGGAATGGGGAGCAGCCACAATGCAAGGACTTTCGTAGAGTGGAGTTGCAGCTGCAGCAGCAGCAGAAGAAGAAACTGCAGCAGCGTCTCATCGTGGTGGTGAAAGTGGCGGTGGGCGATAGTGGCAGGCAGGCGCGGCTGTTGACGGAAGGCGGTGAGACGCCGGTGACGACGACGAAGAATCACCACAACGTGGGGTGCTTGGAATTCCCTGGGAGGTTGGACAATGTGGACAGAAAGGTCACGGACGTGGGCACGCAGAAAGGGCGTGTGGTGGTAATTGCGGGCCCGACGGCCGTCGGCAAGTCTCGAGTGGCGATCGCCTTGGCCAAGCAGCTCGGGGGCGAGATCATCAGTGCCGACTCCATCCAGGTCCCTGCTGTGTCTCTCTCTCACTTTCCTTCTCATCCGTGTGTGAGAATAATTGTTGCACGCTCAGATAAAGCCCGACTACAGGGTTTCCTGCTGATCAGTGAGTTCACGTTCGCCATGCATGGCTTGGGTTCCACTTCCTCTGTTTGAGCGCCTTTTGTTTCTGATCCCGATCCAAATTTCGATCTCACCACTGCACAATCTCTGTGTGGATGTCGAAGGTTGTCCGCCACTTTGCTTACAGGCGTCTGTGTTCTTTGTCCTTTTCAAGAATGTCACTGCAACCACCATTGTTGGACGCCACCGAGACCTCGACTGAAATGCGTGTTCCGCAATTCTTTTTCTGGGGTTTTGAACCACCAGCAATGGAATCGACCGTTTGGGCAGTAGCAAAGTGTGGCCGAACAGAATCTCTTGGTTGCAATTCCCCATTGGACGCTTCTGTGAAGTTCAACAGTTGCAGGCTTTGAGTGAGGTCCTGTTCACTAAAGTGGACCACGTTTTGAATGGCAGGTATACAAAGGCATGGACGTCGGAAGTGCCAAGACGCCAGGCGATGAACGCGAGGTGCGTACGCAATCTGTTTCTTTTTCGTGAGATCTGGTGCACGCGCCCCTTGTTTGAATTCTTTGTCAAGGTAAATGGGAAGATTGATTGCTTTCAAACCTGTCAGAGGCCTATTTTGAAAGGAAACAACCATGAATCATGTGCAGGACGTTCCGCATCACCTCCTCGACATGGTTTTCCCCACAGAAGGTTAGGACCGATGCCTGCCTATTGTAAGTGCACCTCTCGTTTCATTGCAACGCCGGTGTTACATTATCGGGGTAAAGCCTGTTGCTTGCTTTGTCTGTTTCAGCGATCGTTCACTGACTCTACTTTCTATGCCAGGGGCAGAATACTCAGCGAGCCGGTTTTTCAAGGACGCCCGAGCGGCCACGGAGCAGGTGCTAGCGCGCAACCGCGTACCCATCGTCGTGGGAGGCACATGCACTTACCTGCGCTGGTACGGACACCATCGCCTACCAGCTCAAAGCGTTCACCGGTGCGAGAGCGCGCGCATTCCTTCAGGAATTTGTCGACCATTGCGTTTGGGGAGTTGGACACCTGTGCCACAATATCCTCCTTCGCCCTTTGATGAATTGATTGCTTGATTGATTGAACTTGTTCAGGTACATGAGTGGGAAAGCTGGCGCTCCCAAAGCCACTCCGGAAGTGAGCGCCGCCATCGATGGCGAGATCCGGCGCTTGGCCGGTCGCCCTGGGGGCTGGGACCACGCTGTACACAAGCTCGCTCAGGCGGGTGATCCTGCCACCGCGTACAGCTTGTCTCCTAATGATTGGTACCAGCTTCATCGAGCTCTCGAAGTCATCACGGTTTGTCACAAACCCACAAATACCTTTCCCCTCGATTCCTTTTTTTGCATCCACACACTAGTGCATACTTAATCCCTAAAACAAAAACCAAGTCTCTACCATTGTTATCAAATTACTCGATGAGTTTCCTTTTAACCAAATTCCGATACATTTGTTCACCAACACTTGCAATGCCCTTCACTGAGTCTGGTAGCATAAAATTTGACCCACTGTTTTCACAATATGATCAATTGACGAGGTCCTCATCCTGAAACCATGATCTTAAAGTGCTTAAAGCTTGAATACCACTACCCTGGTGTGACAAATGGTCGCCTCTTCGCCTTGATGGGGCTCTACCAAAAGTGAGATGGGCTAAGCTCGGTAGAGAGTTGCTACTGCAGGTGTCTGGCCAGCCTCGGGGAGCGTTTCCCAAGCCCTTCAACTACACGCTGGACCACATGGACGGGTCGGAGTGGGACTACGACTATGATTTTCAGTGCTACTTTCTGTATCAGCATCGTGCGGAGCTGTATCATTGGATTGATCATCGTTGCGAACAGATGCTGGCAGGTATAGCTCTGCAACTTGGATGTATCTTTGCTGTCAATTTTGCCAAACCTGCTCCACTGGGCTCCATTTTCTCAATGAAGATGTCGGTTTATCTGGTGTGAAAATGATAGAAAATCCGAAATGTTTGCAGATCTACGAAAGGGTTTACTGGTAGAGGCATCTTGGCTTCTAGATCTCGGATTAACGCCTGGTATCAGTTCCGCATCTCGTGGAATCGGCTACCAAGAAGTAAGCCCCCATGCGCCACTACTGTTTTGTAGGCATAGCATTTCGATGATGGTTTCTGTTCAGATGTGCCCTGCTCTGCCGTGTTTGATTCTTTGTTACATGTCTTTTCTGATTGACCGTACTCTCACAAGTGGTGGAAACAATAAAAAACAAACCAGGCAATGGAGTTTCTGTTGGAATGTCGAAAAGCCGGAGGCGTGGCAACCGAGGAGAAGTTCTTAGCTTTTCTGTCTGATTTTCAGCATGTTTCAAGGTGCGATCTTACTTCTGTTGACACACCCTGGAACTTAGTTTTGCTCGCCAACGTACTCCACTTATGCAATCGAAAATGAATGGCATGTTTTACTTATTTTTTATTTTTATTTTGCAGAAGCCTGGTGAAGAAACAATTGACTTGGTTTCGGAGCGATCAACACAGCGACGTCAAGCAATTCCACTGGATTGACGCTTCCCAGCCAACGGTGTGTGCGGATACCTCTGACGCAGTAGAGTGCAAATCCCACATCTCTAGTTTCCAATTCTGATAGCCCAGTAATGAAAGCAGCTTTTAAAATTGGAACACTTGGTCGACATGGAAGATCATGATATGCTCAAGTATTCCCACACCAGACATCATTGGAACCAATGATGTGCATCGAGTTCTGTGTAAAATCCCAATTGAGTACTATGCAAAGTGCTGGCAGAGAAAACTTTTTTAAACACAAAAGTAAAGTGGAAAGTTCAAAGTTCAGACCGAATACTGTGGATAGTTCAGAACATAATTCATGTCTCTGTTTTTGTTCCTTCGTGTGGATGCGCAGGATAAAATTTTGGAAGATTTGAGGAAAGAGTATTGGCGACGACCCGGTCACCCCTCCGAATTGAGAGGAAGCGATGCTCGGAAGGACGCTAGCTACAAAGAGGGCAAGATATTGAAATACTACGAGGTTAAAAACAGGTACAACTCTTGGCTAACTCGTTATCCTGGAGAGCCAGCCCCCCTCCCTTTTTTTATGATTTTATTTTGTTCTGTTCTGTTTTGTTTTGTTAGGGTGAACATTCAGATTCTCTAACAAGGCAGGCACGTTTGCCTTGCTTGCAGGATTTTCACTAATTCAGCAGCAGTCGCCCCTGTTTTGAAATGGGTGAAGCAGACTCAAGGAGGTCCGATTTTTCGACGGAGTTTAATTAGATTGTGAGTAGCCAGAAAAGACTGGGGACGAAAAACCCATATTGAATCCTGGTCACTTTTTTTTTTTGTTTCCCGCCCTCTCAGGCAGCCGCAGTAACCAGGCCACTGTAACATTACGCCTTACGGCGAGGTAGTATCAACTAACCCACAAAGGATGTAACCCCAGAATGCAAATTTGGTAAGCGATACTTTTTGCTCCCCCCTCAATTCTTTACAAAACATTCTGTCCCGTAAATCTGTACATGCTGAATTTCTTACTTGAGCAACCAGATTTGTGAAAATTGAGTAAAACCATCTCTTTCCTCGAGTTGTGTTTTCCACGCGGTGTGAATCCAGTTCATGGAGTTGAATTTTTTATGTATTCAAAGCTTGTGGTGTATGAGATCACTCTCCAAAGGACTTCGGATAGAGCCAAAATCCTTGAGGGCAGTAGACAACAGGTTTTTACTCTGTAGAACGGAAAATAGCTGTGTTGATGGTGATTGACAACCTATTTTTTAACCGAGTTTTGAATTTTATATAGGATGAGACCCAAAAGAACTGACACCGAGGTAATTACAAAACCTTGTGAGAGATGATTGACAAAGGGAGTTGTCCTTCGCTGAGGTTGACAAGATGGTTGGTTTGTAATCCAAAATTTTAACAACCATTTATGAAGCCCATGAATCATTGTTCATAAGCGATGTACCTTTTTGTCCTAAGGTAGTCGGCTCGTAAACCGACCATCTAAGGGGAATTGAAACTTCTTGACATATTTTTCAGTAAATTTTACTTGACAAACAAGAGGAATTGTCATCTAACCCAAGTTTTTTCATATTTCTTTTTGGAGCTTTATAAAATTAGTTATGAAATTTTGAAGTGGAAAGATCATAGGGCTCTAAAATCGTCCACCTCCTCAAACGTACGTCATTTGTACATTATTGTAAAACTATGAAAAATAACATATACCAACCGAGTACATTTGAGGAGGTGAGTGGTTCTAGAGCCCTAACGGAACTCAAGGCGACTACGTTACTATCTATCCACATCCAAAAAAATCATGATGAAGGGAGGGTTTGAGCTTAACAATTGCAATATACTCTAATTCCTAGTTCCATTCCGTCATAGTAATTATAGGCCTTAGAACACAAAGGTATTCAATAGTTTTGACTTGACAAAGTAAACTTGAGTGGAACTTTTACAATACAAAGACAAGATAAACAACCAGCCAGGGTGTATGATTGTCCACAAGTGACATCTTCAAGGAATTAGAAATTTGGACTCAACAACTTCTTGTGCATTTAGCCAACCCACAACTTTAAAGATAGAGATGTGGATAGCAAGAACCTTTACCAACACTTTCAACCAAACATAAGCCCTCCAAACATTTTTCGTAAGAAGAATAAATATCATGCTTTTATTTATCATTTGATGTCATTCTTCTTGAATTTCTGTGTCACCATCCTGAGCTCACACTAATTAGTTTGACAAAGGCATGAGTTAAGGTTGAGTTGACAAGGGTTTGAGTTAGCAAACTCAAATCCAACACCTTTAAAACATGTTTGCACTTGGTGTTCAAAGTGGTATAAGCAAGAGACGTAGGTGTGGTAGCACATTTGCACAATGTTCTTGTGGTTAACCGTTAAATGCCACGCTAGTCACCATGACCAGCCCGGCTCTAGTTCTCGCACTGTTGAGAGCAAGTGCCCACCTTATCAAATTGTTCATTGAAGCTGTAAAAGTCAACACTGCATGGTGCCCTCATGAAAATGGCAGGAAGGGCAGCATGGGACCTAACACCGTGTCTTTGAAAGTTCTCACAATTTTGATCATATAAAAATATGAATGTATTTTGTGAGGTTGTTTTTTACCATCCATGGTGGCCCATGTGTGTATGGTCAGTTCTGAAAAAAAGTCAAATAAAAATTGCTTTTTTCTACAGAGTACAATGTTTTTTTCGAGGCCAGCGGATGATAAATGTCCGCCTCAACGTGTAAGGGTTAAGAGCATATGCACCGTTACACACTTAGGCTTGACACACACAATACTTGAATGATAAGTGCTCAAGGCCCCTCAAAATGTTCTCTTGATACCCATGGCCCTTAAAATCAATATTCATCCTAATTTCGTGAGCTTTATCCTATACTTCACTTGATGATTGGTTAGTTGACTTTTTATGAGGCACTTTTGAGGAGCAAGGGTGAGAGACAATAAAATTGAGGTTTTTCAAATATAGATGTAAAGTAGACTTGGCAAGTTAAATATTGCGTTGAAGGATGTGGATGCTCTAATACCACTCATTAACACCAACTGCCAGCATACCATGGGGCTCTTGGGAATGTCGAAAGTAAAGTAAATTGTTGTGAGAGGGGCCAGCATGCCAACATGCCAATGCTAGGAGAGGTACTCACTAGTGCTGAGAGCAAAGTGGTAGGGCCACGCAGGCCAAAATAGCCAATTTGAAATGGATTGGTATCTTTGGAAAATTTGGAGATAATCATTTTTTCAAGGTTTTATTTATTGTTCTACTAAAGATAACCTCTCTCCCATTCTAGGGCATGAAGTTAGAGATGCTGATTTGTGAACTCTCGAAAACGTCAGTTTTGAACAAATCATACAAGCGGACGTAAAAAATCAAAGAGTCTACTTACACACACAAGACAAGAAGTAAACGCCACGACCTGTACGTAGTTTTCGAAACCCGGTGTAGTTTGGTGTGGTCCGGCCTTGACACTGTGGGAAGGGAGGCAAGGGGGGCTAGGTTCATCGCACAAGGACAAGTGGAGACTGGAAAAGAGAAAGAAGCTTTACAAGCAAACAGACTGAGCTACTCCCACAAGTGTGGGGGCCGTTGCTGGGCTGGGCTGGGCTAAGGTTAGCTCCAAAGCTGCAGCAGCGGGGTGTGCGCCACCGCAGTAAAGGTGCAGGACAGGAGAGCGGAAATCAATGGATTGGAGCTGCGGAGCTGACACCGCACTGCCAGAATATCAAGCATGCTTGTCAGGCGGATGTTGAAGTTTGCAATGATTTTGCTGAGCCTGAGCCCCTCCAGACCCCCTCACAGCCTCTCACTCCCCCGTCCCCACTCCAGCCCAGTCCCCAGTCCCAAGTCCAGTCCAGTCTGCAGCCCCCACCCCCTCCTTCCCTTCCCCCCTTCAGTCCTGCAGGCTGGGCTGGGTTACCTTACTAAGCGAGGCTGGACAGCGCCTGTGACTGTGATCCCCCCTCTGCTTACGGTAGGTCTTTGACAGAAATTACCATCCTTATCCTTCTTCTTCTTTAGAAAATTCAGCTGGTAAAGCTAATCGTGTCATTCGTGTGTTTGCAAGTGTCATGAGTTATCTGTGACGCAGTGGTACTGATGCTCATGAGCACAGCAAACTGCAGTTGGGAGCCTTACAATAAGAGATTTCCAAATTTAGTAACATGATATTCATTAATTTGGGGGAAAATCCGACTTTGGGACTTTTGGATTTTATGTTCTTGAAAAAGGATTCAGTAAATCATACCACCAAAATCACAATACCCTTTGTAGTATCACATATTGACTTTTATAGTGTCACATATTAACCTTTGTAATATCACATTTCCAGTCTCTATGATATTATTAATACAATCACATTGACTTCTATAGTATCACATATTGCCCTTTGTTATATCACATCTCTTGTGTTTATGATAACTTAATGAAATTTTTGTTTTGCATTCTCTTTAACCCCTAAATCCTTGAGTGTCCCCTCATGGGACAAATGGGATTTTGGGTTTTTGTCTTGATTTTTTAAAACTTTTTTTGAAGATAGGAAAACACGTTAGCTTTTGGGGGATATAAATTTTATTCCAACCTATTCCCAAGAGCAAAAGTTATGCCTAGATGAGCAAAAATTTATGGAGATCAAGCAAATTTTTTTTTCTTACAAAACCTTCTTTTTGTTATTTTTTCTTCTCATCAGTTATAGTTTTTTCTACATCTAAAGCTTTGATTCATTCCATGTGAACTAGTTATGAGAAAGTTATGGACAATCTTGTTTTTTGGGCCTCAAGCATCTTCTTGAAAAAATAACGTACAAACTTCATTTTTGAATGCAAGTTTAACATTTGTTCAAAATATATTGTTGAAAAGGGTGAAGTTTGCTTTCTAGAACAATCTCACCATTGGGATTATTTCATTTTGATTCCATTGCAAGGTTATTAACAATTTAAGTTTTTGTACAATCTCATACCTTCTTCCACCTTATGTTTTTTTTAAGAATGAAAATTGAGTATTTTTTGTTTTGATTTTTCCCAAAGATTCTCAACTCAATTTTCCACCATTGAAAAATAAACCCCAAACTTTGTGTTGCAAAAATTTTAAGTTAAAAATTTTCAAAGTCAAATAATTTAATCATGCAAGGTGCAAAGAAGTTTGTTTTGTACAATTTGAACGCAAATATCTTGCAATCTGGGTGGTCAAAATTTTGAAATTTTTGTTTTCACATTCTTGTACTAGTTTAGTACAAGATCCTACGGTTAAATATGCAAAAAGACCAATTTTCAAACTTTTTTTTCTCTTTGCAATAGAAATGGTAGTTTTGAGTGGCTTTTGACAAAATAAAGCCCTTAGGAATTTAGGGGTTAACACATGAAAATCCTAATAAAACTCTAATGATGAATGCATAGCGTAGCAAACGCCAACTGCTAGTACTCTTCTAAGAATGCAAAAACCCAAAAGTCCCATAATTAAAATTTTCCCAAATTAATGAATATCACATTTAGTATAAAAACAAAACAAAATCGTTTATCTTGCTGATCAGTGATCGTGTGATAAATGAAACAGTTTGATAACACTTTATTTTATTGTTCACTTTTTTCTCACCTGTGATAGTTGAGGAAAGTAACCTGGCAAAACCTGTTGGTTTGTTGCGGATAGCAAGTCTTCTAAGAGTGATAAATCCTAAATGTGCTTAATTCCAATGGTGCATAGTTGCCCTAAGATATAAAACGTTAAAGTATGTTGTGCCACTTTACTTTGGTTACAAAGCCTGTTTTATCGTGATATATTCTAAGCGCCTCCTTATAGTCACAAGCCAAGTCAAAAGCTGTTTGAACTCATAGAAATTATCCTCTAGCTCACATTGTTATATCACCTAGTAACAGTTTTTCAAATATGTTATCCACAACTACAAAGAAAGTTGTGGTAGAAGAAGGCAATCACAATGGCAAAAAGCAACCACGTGTCCATGTCTCCACTTTTGGATTGCGTGTTTATGGATTTTGTGTTATGTACTCTTGTTACTTATAAAGAAATAATTCCCAAACTACCAAATAGACCAATCGATGTGATATGGCTAATACGAGTACATGTATTCACGTAGTGCACCTTTTAATTCCTAATTTTTTGGCAATAAATTCTCCTTACAAGTCATGTTGTACAACTTTGTCTGACCTGTAGGTTTGAAGTTTTATCATTAAAATGTTGAAAGATGTTTATGTATGTATACTAGACTCCTAAACTTTCCGTGGATTTCAAAATTTGAGACTACTTATGTAATGTGATAATAAGTGTCCCTGAGCCACCAACCCCCTCCTCTAATATTTACACATTTATATTTAATTATTATGCATTGTTTTTTAGTTCAATTGCAATTACTAACACAATCTGTTTTAATGAAACACCCAGAAAGGCTTCCACTTCCACTTTGAGGAGGAAATAATGTACATACATTATTACACTGATTGCCAGATGTAAGCATATCTGGTGCTATCAAAATAAGTATATTCCAATTGATCTAACATAAAGAATTATGCATGGTAATTTTCATAGAACTAGACGACAATTTTTATCTCTCAAAGAAGGAAAGGGATTTCTCAAAAAACCTATGACTTTTCTTTTTTTTTGACACAAATGAAAGAAGTTTCAATTTAGATATACAATACAACTTTCTAGTCAGAAATGGTTAAGAAAGAAATATAAACTACAAGACAAAGGTCAACGATCACCTTAAAACAACAATGCAAGCAACAGGCACTGCCAAACTATTGACAATAACATTGAAAAATTTAACCTAATGGGTATCCATTCAACCCAAAACTAGGTCTAGCCATAAAAAAAACTAGTGTACTAGAAAGACAAAGCCATCTAAGGGATTGAAACAAATCCACATTGTTTAGCCCTAAGTCATGAAAGCAAAAACAATGTTTTTGCACCATGAGTCTATAGATCAATTAATTCCTAAAGGCCCAAGCCCTTTCTTTTATGAAAGTCATTGCAAACTTCCACTTTTTGGGGAATGAGTAGAAAAGTAGGAAAAGAAATTATTTTTGGAAATCCAACCATATGATCTTATCCTAGACTATGGGAGGTATTTGTGGGAAAAAAACCAGCTCATTCTTGAAGTAGAAGAGTGAGATGTTGACCTCTGAAGTATTTTTTTTTTCTTGCTTCCCAAAATTTTCTGAAGCCTTTGACCGCTCATTTATGTAAAAAAAAAAATTACGCAAAGTTGAGGTTTATTTTTTCCATGTAGAAGACCAAGTTTGGTATGTGTGAGAGAGTTCTCAAATGAATTGGAGGTATGGACCATACTTTGTAAAATCTTGCAATGCTAGAAGGTCATGAATTTTGCATATACACTAGGAAAAATTGGAGGCTTTATGTAAACTTTAAAATTCAAACCACATTGATCCAAATAGTGAAAAAAAGGATTCTTAGCTTATTGCAACTTGGGAAAAAACTAATCAAAAAACAAATATACAAAGAGGTTTTTTAAAACACCAAAGTTTACAAGGGGCAAATGGAATGGAGGTTTGGGAGTCCCATACTTATCGGCAAACTAAAAGTTCTCACTCATCAAATTGAATTATTCAAGCTTCCCACATATGTATAATTCTAAAGAACCAATTTCAGATTTTTGTTTTTAAAAATGCAATTTTCAAAAAAAAAAAAAATTGGGCTGTCCGGATTGTCCGCCCTCCCATGTTTTTCAAAATTTCATGCATATATTCTTCAATAAATGTTGGAATGAAGAAAATTATAGATACCTGCATAGGTCTTGGAATTCCCTACTTTCAACAAGAATTTCAAAAAATCACACAAACTAATTTAGCTATAGGTACATGCCCAAAATCCATTCGTCCCTTGAGGGGATAGTTGGGTCTTTAGGGGTTAAAGTCGCTAGAGCTTGTGACCGGATTCAAAATGCTACATTTTTGGAATCCACAGCCTTTGAAGTTCCAACAAAGAAGAACCTAGAATTTCAGAAGCCTCAAATTTCATCTAAGAGGACTATTGCCACCAAAAACAAGGAGTTTGGAATGAATGAAGAAGTAAAAACGTATTTTTGGAAAGTTGAAGAATAACAACTTTGTTCAAGGTTTCATGCATTGTTCTAGTGAAGAGACGCTTTCCACTATTCAAAGGCATGAAGTTGGAGACAACTGTTTGTGAAAAATCAGCACTGTTTGTTTGAAACAAACTAATAAGTTGAGAGTAAAAACAAACAAACAAAAAACATACTTTTACAAAAAGAAGTAGATGCCGCCACATTTTTGTTACAGGACGCCTGTTTGTTTTGTTTTGACCTGGCTTTGAAACTGGAACTCATGCCCTTCGCCACCACCTTGTCAACAGACATATAAATATAAAAAGAGTGAATCAATTATTTGAGATAAACATTCCTTTTACATTGTTGGCAATACTAGCCTGCTCGTATCCACAGGCAGCCACTTGCCAGAACTCAGAAACAAACACATGGGCAGGACCAAACCTCGTGTACCCAGGTGTCAGAATGTGGCAATGAAATTCATCATCGGCGTGACTGCGTCCCAATAATAAAACAAAACATAAGTTAAGTTAAAACAAACCAAAAACTGACGTTCCTCAGGCCCAGCAGCAGGTAGCAGCATAACATTCAGTAGCCTGAAGAGAGGCTGCCTTTCCCTCTCTTCAGGTATCATCCACGAACTTCATCATGATAAATTTTTTTTTTTTTTTTAATATTTTCTGACATGGCTGGCCTTCACATCAACATATGTGCATTAAAGTGAGCCTCTCTTTCATAAATTCTTTGACAAATTCAGCCATGTGTCCTCTTAGTTACTGATGGGTGTGGAATATTCCACACTCTTCATCTGGAGAGAGGGCAAGCATAATGAGCACTACTGAATGTTATGAGGCTCATCCCCAAATAAATCCAAAAGAGCACACTGAA
Organism: Ulota crispa; assembly: GCA_963920765.1. Classification (NCBI taxonomy): domain Eukaryota; kingdom Viridiplantae; phylum Streptophyta; class Bryopsida; order Orthotrichales; family Orthotrichaceae; genus Ulota; species Ulota crispa. Next base: position 10,632,351 of record OY987248.1, on the reverse strand, counting down.
ATAAACAGGAAAAATTTGAGTACATCGGTATTATAATGTAAAAACGTGTTATAGCAAGAGCATCTCTACTCGCACTAAAACAACAGGTGAGGGAGACTTTTGGATAAAAAGAGATCATTTAATGCACGGACTCGTTAAAATATTCCCTTTGACATAGTAAAAAATGCATTTTTCATGTGCACGCGGCTCCCTCATATACTATCTTTTTTGAAAATTAGTAAGTTGGATAATCAATGATGAAAAATCTTTTCGCTTTTACAAACCAAGAGGCTTGTTATTGGTTCGACATTATTTTACCTACATTAACCCTAAAGCCCCAAAGTTTCCTCTGAGAATTTTTGGGATCTTGGGTAGGCTCGTGTGACCTCAAATTTTTACATTATTTTTTGTAACTTTTTATGAGAGTATAGAAATGTATAAGGTTTGTGGGATGCAAAAAATCATGTGATTATGTCACATTGTTCACAAGTTATGGGCTTTTTTTGGTAAAAAGCAGTTCAAAGGGCAGCTTGGGCAAGGGAGAAAACATTGACTTTGACGGGAGGGGAGCAAAGAGGGGTTGCCACATGTTGCTCTGGTGGTCCCCATTATTTCCTTTTCATTGCCAATTAGGACGTCAAATTGGGCTTTATGAGCTTCTAAATTTTAAAGTTTTTGAGGTTTTTAACTTTTTCTTTTTTGGACATTTCAAGTACATGTTCATTTTCAAACACACCGTTTGGATTTTTCATATCTAAAAACATGTGGTGGGAAACTTTACTCAAAAATGTCATAGTGTATTTGCAAAACTTGTCATATAGTGGCATTGCAATATTTTTTAGGATGTGTTTTGTGTCTTTGATTGCCTTGAAAATTGTTGTACCAAGGTCTAATTTCAATACCTATAAGACAAAATTACAACTTCAAGGTCCGTAGTGCAAAAAAACTAGCAAATGTCAATCAAAGCCATCAGAAATTTTCAAGCACAATGGGAAAAAAAAAAAAATCCCTTCAAATGCTCATAACTTTCAATTCGTAAAGTTGAATGTCACGAAAACTTTACTTCTTCTTCTTCTACAAGTGCATTACAAGATTCTATGGTTAGATTTTCAAAATCAATATTTTGTTGAAATTTTTGATGAACACAACAATAGGTGCAATTTTGAGTAGTTTTTGGCAGAAAATGGCCTTGGTAGTTTAGGGGTTAAATATTTCATTTAGGTGCTTGCCACATGCATGATTATTCCACATTTGATCTTATAGGTTCCCAACTTGACCCATTAACCCCTAAAGGCCGAGCTGTCCCCGGGGGGATAGTTGAGATTTCAGGCATGTACCTATAGCTAATCTAGTTTTTGTAATTTTTTAAAACTTTTATGGAAGGTGGGGAATTCCAAGACCTATCCAGGAATCTAATTTTTTTTGTCATTTTGACATTTGATGAAGAAGTTATGAAAGAATTTCTACTCACAGGGGAGGGAGGGCAATCTGGGCAGCCCAAAAGCTTCTTTGAATTTTCTAGAAATAGAAATCTGAAATTGGTTCTCTAGATTTTTTATATGTAGGAAGCTTTGAATCATTCAACTTCAATCAATGAGATGAAAGTTATGAGATGTTTTAGTTTGTAGGCAGTTATGGATTCTCTACTCTAAAATAAACTTTGAAATCCTTTATTTTCCACAATTTTCAATATTTTGGAAAAAAAGCTAAACCTAAGGGAGTAGATTGTTTATCACAACATTATAACTATTGGGATTTTCATTTTTTCATTTTAATAATTAAATTCTTAACAATTTAGTTATTTGACTCATTCTCTACTGCTTTTTACTTACTATTTTCCCCCATGTGTTGTATAGTTCCAATTGATTTGAAAATTCTCCCACACATGCCTAACTTGGTCTTCTACATGGAAAAAATAAACCTCAACTTTGTGTAGAGTAATTTTTTTCATGTAAGTGTGGACAAAGGCTTCTGAATTTTTTTGGAAAGCTCAAAAAGAAACTTTTTTTTTCACTTTAAATGTAAATATCTCCCTCCGCTCCATTTAGAATGACCTGATTTTTTCCCACAAGTACCTCTTCTAGTCTAAGGCAAGATCCTATGGTTGGATTTGCAAAACAAACTTTATTTCCTACTTTTCTACTCATCCCCCAAAGTGGCAATTAACGGTGACTTTCACTAGAGAAAACTACTTGGGCCTTTAGGGATTAACACGGTTTAATTTTTTTTTTGCCACAATAGCATGACCGGCACCCCACAATGCATCCGGTAAGGAAAATTTGGCTAAGTTTCCAAAGAATGAATGATAATCAAATTGTCATCCAAAAAACTACTAATATTAGCTACTTTCATCCAAAATCTAGTGAGATGGGTTCTTGCTCAAGGAGGGATATGGTGATTTCATCCAAATTTTCACCAAAAATTCTTAGTGTATTGGTAACCAATGGGTTTTTGAGGTAAGTTTTTGGCAAAAATTTGCCAAGAATTTAAACACTGCCCATTAATCCTTAAATGCCCCAATGCACTAAAAGTGTCCTCACAATTTCACAAGCCAATTTGAGGTACCTTATCTAATTCTTTGACTTTGCTATAAACTACAATTATCAAGGCATTCAAGTGGTTTGTGCAATTGGAGTAATGGCAAGGCAAGCCAGATATCATGTAAGTGCCTTGAGAGCCTTAATTGGGTGGAACACCATATAGAGCAAGGTGACAAGCAGCATCTTACATGCTGCAATTGGTCAATACCCATTGCAAGCTTCCTTGCGTATAAATTGTGGTGGTAGGAGATTGGGTGACAAGGGTTCAAGCAAGTTCCAAACCTCTATTGTGACAACCCTCATTGACTAAGTCAGTCAATGTTTTCAATGCAATAGCAACTCAAAGCCTCAAAACTTAACATCCAAAAAAGTGCACTCTTTAATAATTTACACATGTATGCATTCACATCTAATCTTGCTACTCACTAAAGTTGAGGTGAATTAGGGGTTTTTTGAATTTCATAGAAATCAACAAGTAGCAACTACTTGTCAAAATTTCAAATTTTGTCATCACATATTGGTTGATCAAATGTTATAATCTCCCATCTCTTGTGGTCAATTTTTCCCAAATTTTGCAAGTCATTCTCTAAACAAGTGTCCCACTGCTTTCAATGATCAATTTTTGTGGATTATCCAAATGACTAAGGTACAATGCATCAAAGTTGGAAGTCTCTCTTAACCCTAATTTTGGTGAAAACAACTTGGGATCTTATTGGTTAACCTTGTAGAGACCCATGCACACATATTTTGGTTGCAAAAAGTAGTTTTTAGCCTACACAACAAATTGGAATTTTGGTCTTGAAGAACACATCTGATCTCAAGAATTTTGCACTCATACAAAAAAACAACAATGAAATTGGATATGTGAGTTGACAAAAAAATAGTGCCTATACAATATGGCCTTCACATTTTTGGTAAAAGATGGATCAAAACAAAAATATAATACATCAAATATCCAAATAAGAATGCCACAAAATCTCTTTGAATGTCATTATATCCAAAGATCTCTTGATAAAATTCAAATCTACAAAGTCCCTGTTTACACGAATAATTCATATTTAACCCCTAAAGGCCCAAGGAACCCACTTTGGGCTTTATGAGAACTTGGGCAGGCTCTATTGACTTCATAATTTGGAACTTTTCATGAAATTTTTAGTATGGATGCTACTCATCATAATCTACATGTGAAGCTTTATTTCATGTCATTCAGATAAGTATTGCAAAAGTTAGAAGGTTTTTTCAATTTCAATGTCAAACCGGGTAGCAAAAAATATATTTCTAAATTATTTTTAAATTTTTTTATAGAATTTTATAGATTGATTCCTACTCAAAAAAGATTGAATCACTCAATTCCAAATAACAAAGTAAGAGTTACAAGGAGTTTTCTTTTGCAGGCAATGAAGGTAGGAAGAGGGTAGAAAAAACATATAAAGTTATCTTTTACTCTCAATTTTGAAAAATTACAAATGAAAAAGAAAAGTAAAGTTACTAATTTTCTATTAGAGCATTCTCACCATTGGGATTAACAATTTTCAAATTCTTCCAAAACTTATTAGCATATTAGTTATATCTTTCATTCATCAATACCTTTCACTTTACAATTTTTGTAAGAATGAATCCAATTTTTTTTTGGTTAAATTTTTTTATATATATGCTTTCAACCCATTTTTTGACATATTGCCAAAATTGCACAAGAAATACAACATATGTGTTTGTTTCTAAAAAGTTTGAAAATCAAAACTTCACCTTTTGGAAGGATTAGAAAAACCTACGTTTTGAAATTTAGGCACATTGATTTTGCAATTGATGGGGATATGCATTCTAAAATTTTGGGTCAATGTAGTTGTGCAAGTCAATCAAAGGATCTTACGGTTGGATTTGTGAAAATTTTGACCCTGGTTTGGGGAGTAGTATTTTGAAGAAGTTTTGGGCCTCTAAACACAAAAGAATTTTAGGGGTTAACCTGATATGGCAATATGCTAAAATGTTGACATCTATGGTTGAAAGATAGTGTCATGTTTAACCCCTAAAGATCTTGATCCATTTTGAAATGGTCAAACTTCATATCTAAGCTCAAGTTTGTCTTTTAAAAGTGTGTTCAAACAACAATTTTTATTTTTATTTCTTGAAACTGTGAATGATATATCACTACAAGAAATTTCAATTTGTTTTATCAAAAGTTGTAATTTTTATCTTTTTTTTTTCAAAAAATGAACATAAATAGGTTAAAATAGCAAAAAAAAAATGCCAATTACTTGAATTTTTTTCAAGAGATACAAGTAGCATTAAAGATAAGTGTGAACAAATTTAAACTGATTATTTTATTTTTACACCTAAAATAGCCACAACAAAGTATCTAAAGTCAAATTTGACCATCAAACCAAGTTTATCCTTATGTTTAATTAATTTATAAAATTTAGATATTTTTTCTAGAAGACACGTTCATTTTCTATTTACATTAATTTTTTTGATAAATTTGATGGAAATTTTGAATTATTGTGATTTTTTAAAGCTAAATGTGGAAATAAAATAATACCACTTAAAATATATATTTAAAAAATCTATAATTTCTGCCATAAATGAATGGTAGAACAAGAAACATAGTTTCTTAGTTTAAATTAAAATATATTTAAAGAGTAGAAAATATAAATGAAAAACACACCATGTTATGTTATTTGGATTCTAACACTTCGGAGTTTTCAATGGCAATAACTCTTTCAAGTTTTGACATTTGTCAAAAAAATTAAATGGAATAGAAAGAAAACTTGTTGAGCTTCATTTGATTAATTTGAGCCACATACCAAAAATTGATATTTTGAAAGTTACAATCAAGGTTGACCAGGATGCATCCATAAAGTGTTTTTGGATGTGCCAACCTTTAAGGGTTCATCAATTCTTGTAAATGTAGCAAAAATTGAGCTGTAAAAAGTCATGCCGATCAAGACAAGTTTTGATGTTGTGCACCTTGTTTATAAATGTAAATTTCAAATATGTACTAGGCTATTTGCCTTGTATCAAAAGATCTCCTTATGCAATATGTATTGGCACAAATGGAAAACTTTAAATTATTCACTGCCTGGTTGTTGTTTATGTATTTTGAACTTTGGACTGGACTTTCTAAGAGTAATTCAATATGGCAATATGGCATTTAACTCCAAAAATGCTAAATTATGAATCCAAATTCTATGGAGATGCAAGCAATTGATGGTAGCTAACTTACATCCATTACTAGATCAACAAACATTTGTCATACCCAAAGGGTTTGATTTTTTTTTTAACCATGACATTGAAACAATGGTTTGTACAAAGTTTCCCCATGTAGGGCTCAAAGCAATTTTGCACTTTCATTAACTCCTAAAGTCCTAAACAACATTTTTTTGACAACATAGCAATTTTGGGTAAGCTGGTACTTGTAAATTAGTAAATACATTTTCACAAAGCTTTTAGAGGATATGTGTTCAAGGAGTAGCTTTCCAATGCAACTATTTTCAAGCCATTTTTATTTGTAAAAAAAAATATATGGAATATGTAGTTTTGTTTGCTCTGCAATTGGAATTTTGGGATCTTGCCCAAAAATTGAGGCATAGAGCTATCTCCTTGTCAAATATGAACCAACCTCATTCCATGAAGGCATTTGTTTTTGTTGATTGCCCTTTACTTCACCTTTGTTAGAAGTGGCCCTATATTGATCTAGTTTGTCAAAGCCACAAGATTTGGCTAATTTCCTTATCCCCCCCCCTCATCTAAAGCTAGCTAAAATATTAACCTCCATTTTTTAAAATTTTGTAGAGATTATTATTTGTGAAAGATAAAAATTGTTGAAAAATCTCCTTTGTATGAGATTTTTTTTTGAACTATTTTTTAGTACTTGTTCTCCAATTCAAAATGTTAAGAATTTTTTAGGCATATGACTAGCTCTATTATGAAAATTAGTTAAAAAAGTGAAATTTGTTGGTGCAAAAGCCTCCTCAAATTAGAGCTGCCCAAAATTTGAATGCCCCAAATAATTCCTATTTCTCACTTCAAACCTTATAATCTCACAATCTATGTAGGAAATATCTTTCATCTTCTTACTAGAACATAATAAATTAGTCTACCACTAGATCCTACAATAAAGTGTACCAAGATTTCATTTTTGAATTTTGATTTTTTTGCCTCTGCTATCTAAAGAACCCATTTCGACTGTTTGTTGGTGAAACATAGTCATAGTGCTTTAGGGATTAATTATTCACATTAGGCATTGTAAAGCTGTTAGTGGGCTACAATACTCATGAGAGCATATAGGTAAATATAAAGAGCTCATAATGGGCTTCAAGAATGCATACATGGACAAGATAGATGAATGATAATCAAACTCTACAACCATGAAAGGGATAAAGAGCCTTTGTTCTAGCAAACAAAAAGCTCTATAGAGTCTTATAAGAGTTTTAGAAGAAAACTATATTCAAGAAACTTCCAAAAACAACTTTGGGAGGGAGATTTTGAGCTCTATTAGCAAAAGAAATGCATTTTTTAATATTTTCAATCGGTTTTTTGATTAGCATGTGCTAGATATTGCCTATTCATTTTATATGATAATTAGACAATTTTTGGAGATTGGGCCAATTTTCATGTGATAGGTTCAAATTTTGACCAGCAGTTTTTTTTTGTCATTTTGTTTGGATGACTTTCTAGAGTTATTCGGATCTCTTTCACTCATTGATGAGAACTTGATTGTTTGCACTTTAATTAGTTAGTGACGTTGGAGCCTGCAAAGCTGCAGTCGGCTCATGAGAGCACTGGAAAATCTGATGCAAGGTTGTTAGGCGAGGCGGGGTAAAGCAACCTGTCAGTCAGAGCAAGTTAGAACAATTGAAGTGGCAGAGGTCCCAACTCACAGGGTCACGAGGATGGAGCTGAGCGGAGCAGCTCCATTCATTTGGCTAAAAGCGGGAATAGAAGAAACTCTCAGATCTTAGGAACCATTCTCCTGGAATTTGATTCTGGATTGATCGCCGTACTGAGTCCAAGCCTTGCTGCTGCTGCAGCTTTGCAGCTTTGCAGCTTTACACACAAGTTGTCTGATTGGTAATGGTGTCCTGCCAGATTTGGTACCCTTTTCTTTTCATTTGATTTAATTTAGTTTTCCACTGCTGAGGGTGAAGTGCCATCTGTCACTCTACCTGCTCACTTTGCATGTGATCCAGTCTACCCTGTAGGTTTGAAAGACATGACGCCCTTTTTTTTACTTGTTCAATTTTAAGCCCGTAAAAGATCAAGCCCATTTTTTCTCAAAAAACATTCAAAACTGTCAATTCTATTCATTTGATCCCAACAACAAGTTTTTACTATTTTCACAAATCCAACCATAAGATCTTGCATTGAACTTTTATGCAAGAAGACATATTGAAAGTTTTGTGATGTTTGACTGTATGAATTGAGAGATGTAATCATTCAACCCCTAAAGGACCAAGGGCATTTTTTGAGAAAATATCTCAAAACTGTCAACTTTTAGTGCATTCCCAAAATTGAAAACAAAAACATTTTTTTTGAATTTCAACCATTTAAAAGTGTGCTAAACAAATAATTCAACATGCGCAAAAATAATATGCCCAATTTACAGCGTGGATTGTAAGATTATAAATTTTAAATTGAGAAAAATAAATATTTTCATTCTTGGAAAACAACGTCAGCAAACTTCGAGCCCTCCTAGATTAAATTTTTTGCTCTACACAAAAATGAGTTTTTTGACCATTCATTGGTAAGATAGACATACCCAATCCAGCTCAGGAACCTAATGCTCCTCAAATGTACGTGGGCTATACATTTGAGCGGCATTAGGTTCCTGAGCAAATTGGGTAGGTCTACCTTATATGATGTTGGATTCACTAATGAAAAATTTCAAAAGCAAATAAAGAATTTAGCTTATTCTAAATCACCCTGCAATGCAAGGAGGTTGAGTGAATTGGCAATATAATAGTCATTCTTTCATGATTTCTTATGCAATGAGGAAGTCAATTATTTGAAATATGAGTGGCAAAATGTTAGAGACAAACAAATGAAAATATGCAAAAAAAAAATTCAAGAGCTTCTAATTCCTAGATTGGAAGATAATAGGGCTTGAAGTTAGAAGAAAATGTTTTTACTACTCGAACATAGTTAACAAACTTTGACTCCTCTAAGAGTGTGATTTGAGAGCTCAATTTTGTTTTGTTTTTGACAATTTTATACCATACTTTGTTAGTTGTATACACGCTCAATTTCAAATTTTAATGAGAGTTTTTACCATAAGATTTTCCAAAGATGCCCACATTTCTTGAGCTACCCAAATTCTTTTGGGCAACACAACTTTTGAATCAAGCATCCGATTGGGGAAAAACTACATTTCTACTTGGAGGATCAAGCAGACACTTAGTCCTTTAGGGGTTCAAGTTAGGATGAAAGGTTTTTTGACCTTTGCCCAAAATTTCCAGGTCCTTTTGAGCGCATGTTGTGAACATTTTTTGCACTATGGATGCTGAAAAGATTTGCTCAACATGCTCCAAATCATGTTAGGAATATCTTTGCAAGTTACAAATTCAATGGAGACATGGAACACATCCTACATGGCCATGCATTGCAAATATGTGCTTGAAGTTCACACTACATTGAAGTTTTTTGCAAACCAAATTGTTTATGAAAATATTAAAAATAAGAGAAATCTAAGCATGATATTGGAAACCTTTAGCTCTAACAACCACCACCAAAAAAAATTGCAAAAAAAACTAAATCTTGAAAGGTTGTTGCAATTCAAAGGTTGATGTATTTCTTTAATGTGAAATTGTAATTAGCTAAAACATTGTTGCTTTGGAGATACTCCAATGAAGGGTCATGCCTTCATTGGTTGCCTTTATGAGAGGTAAAAAAAATGGCATGCTTGGCTTGCTCCTCCAACTAATTTTTTCCTAGAATCCCCCATAACTTTTGAACTGTAAATTTGATCTCAAGAAAAATTTACCCATGTGTAGCTCTTGATAAACTCTACCTCAAAAAAAAATCATAAGAATTTATTATAAATCCCAATAATTTGGGCCTACCAAAAATCTACCTTGTCCTTGTAAGGACAACTGCCATGTAGGGCTTAACTCCTATAGGCCCAACTATCCCCTTGGGGGACAAATGAGATTTTGGGCATGTACTTACAATTGGACTACTTTGTGTGATTTTTCAAAACTTTTATGGAAGACGGGGAATTCAAAGATTTGCATGGGCATCTAATTTTTTCTTCATTTCAACATTTATTGAAGAAGTTATGCGTTATTTTTTGGAAAACCAGGGAGGGCAAGCAACCCAAAAATTTCTTTAAATTTTGTTTTTTCTTTAAACAAAATTTTGAAATTGGTTCTTAAGACTTATATATAGGGTCTTGATATTGCCACAACCCTTTTTGATACTGCCACCCCCTTTTTTTTTGATATTGCCACCTCTCTTTTAGATACTACCACCCCCCATTTTGATATTGCCACCCCCCATTTTGATATTGCCACCCCCCATTTTGATATTGCCACCCCCCTCTTCTCTTTTACATCATTGTTCAATTTTTGGTGGTTATTGTGGACAATTTTTTCTAAAGTTTAGAATTAAATATGTATCAAATCAAGTGATTTTTTGTTGGTGTTTTTCCAAATGAAAAATTGCAATCAAAATTTCTGATAAAACAAGATAATAGAGTGTTGCCTTTTCTTTAAAAAAAAATTGACTGCACTTTCACTTTGAAAAGCACCAATAAAAAATCACTTGGTTTGATACATATTTTAACTCTAAATTGTTTTTTTTTTAAGTATCCAAAACCACTAAAAACTGAATAATGATGCAAAATAAAGGAGTGGTGGTATCAAAAATAGAGGTGGCAATATCAAGACGCTATATGTATATGGGAAGTTTTGAATCATTCAATTTCAATTAATGAGATGAAAGTTATGAGAAGTTTTAGTTTGCGGGTAGGTATCTCATAACTTTCATCTCATTGATTGAAATTGAATGATTCAAAACTTCCCATATATATAAAAGAACCAATTTCAAATTTTTGTTTAAAAAGATGTAATTTTTAAAGAAGTTTTTGGGCTGCTTGCCCTCCCTCGTTTTCTAGAAATTCATGCATAACTTTTTCAATAAATGTCAAAATGAAGAAACAATTAGATGCCCACTCAGATCTTTGAATTTCTCATCTTTTGTAAAAGTTTCCAAAAATCACACAAAGTAGTTTAGTTGTAAATACATGTTGAAAATCCCATTTGTCCCTAGGGGGCAGTTGGGCCTTTAAGGGTTAAGAGTGTCCTTCCATGTGAGGGGATGGGGAGTAATTTTGTAAAAGAAACACCAATTGTGGGTGGAATATTTCAAATCCTAATCATTGCTATGCAAAAGAGGTGCTATAAATAGCCTTTACCAATGATCAACAAAAACAAAAAAGGAACATGAACATTGATCAAGAGAATTATTGCCATTTAGCGCTTCTCCAGATCACCTTTGCAACATGGAAGGACGCCCTAAGTATGCATGTACTTTTTTACTAATTTCTTCATTGCGTGGTGAGAAAGGGTTGTATTTCTCTTTTTGACCCCTCGTTGCCTAAGTGGACAAAATTGGGCCCATTTCTTAAGTATTTTTGAGAATTGCCGGTAATTAGGGATTAACCCTTAATCCTTAAACATTCCATGGGCATAGTAGATAAGTTGCCATATAATTGATATTTGCTATCAACAAGAATTTTAAGTTTGGGATCTCAAATAGCTCACTAGAACAACATTAATATATACTCCAACTTCTTAGTTAATCTCTAGTGTTGTAAAGATATGGATTCATTCTATAAACAAGAAAAATACCTTGTATTGTGCCAATTGCAAAGGATCTTTTATATATTTAAGGGCTAAACACCAATGGGGACGTTTCTTGTCTAATGGATGACAAAAACACTCTTTGTAGGATGATTTTTTTTTTTTTTTTCATTTGATCTGAAAAAAAGTGATCATGGAGACATGATATGTTGTGGAAGGCAAAAAATAACCTCATTGAATGCTCTCATATTTTTAGGTAACCCAACTTGTGAGATGACTCACAAACACAATATTAGATCCCATGGTGCCCTCCTTGCAATTTTCATGAGGGTAGCATACAATGGTGATTCATGCTACTTTTAGGAACAAAGTTAAAATGTTTGGGCACTTGTCGCACCATTGTAGGGCCACTTTAGTGGGCAGCCACAATGATTGGCTAGACATTTAAGATTTAAATTTTGTAAATAAAGAAGGTTAACTTGGTTTGAAAGACCTTCCATGGATGAAGATGTAAGTTAAATTGGGGAATGGTTTAGCCTCATGGATTATATGACAAAATTCATCCTTGATGTCTTTATTTGAAAGTAAACCTTAGTGTTTTTTTAATGTTTTTGTCAAGGTAGAGCGACTTGCACCCTAGAGAGAGCATAGGTAAGGAAAAATTGGCAAATATTCGAAGGAACAAATAATGTGTGCATGTTCAAGCAACCAATTTACTAATATAAGCTACTTTCATCCAAAAAACAACAAACCGTATGTTTGCTCAAGGAGATATCTACTATTTTCATCCACTTTTTTAGCCTAATTTCTTAGTGTAGTGGTAGCCACAAGAGTTTTAAGGTCAAATTTAGGCAAAAATTAGCCAATAAAAAAAACACTGTTAGACCCTAGAAAGAACCCACATGTGCCTTCTCCAAGAAGTCTTCTACTCCCCAAATCACAACAAAGCCAGTAGATTTCACCATAGTTGGATTTTTTTTGAAATATCACCTTTGGATTTAATTTCCCATGCAGGGATCATGTTTTTTGTTTATGGCATGATAGCAAGTTAACCCTTAAAGGACAGATGGATCACCATGGCTTGCCTGTAGTAGTCTACAGTGTTTTGAACATGGGCACCAATAGTATTGTTTCAAAGTTGGAAAACTCAATAATGCATGGTGCCCTCATAAAAAGTGTAAGAAGGGCAGCTTGGGAGCTAACACCATGTTTCTGAATCTTATCACAATTCAAGTTACAAAAAAAAAAAGTGCATCTCAAGATAATTTTTTGTCTTCCATGACAAACCATGAGTTTATGTTCACTTCTAAAAAAAATCAGAAGAAAAACGATTTTTTCTAAATCATAGAATCTTTTTTCAGAGGTGGAGGACATTTTTTGTCCTCCTTGACGTTTAGGGGTTAACATAACTTACATACTTTAGACCATGTGCAACATTTCGTTGAATTGGTATGGTGAACTGATGAACTCAGCTTACTTGGAGCAATGTAGCAGCCTGCAAAGCGTTTCTGAAGCTTTCCTAATAATTTTATTCCGCTCACAGGAATGCATTGGTTTTTTCCTCCATGATCAATTGGTCACCCCTTTTATGACTTTCATCTTCTTCACCCCAAGATCTTTTGGTTTTTTTTGTTGCCCTCCAAAATTTTCTAAGCACCAGCCTATGATTATCATGTTGAAATTCGCACTGATTAGAATGTTCTCTGTCATAAAATTGTTATTTTGAAACTAAAAGTGTTCATAACTTGTTGCGTCCTTGGCTGGCCAAAAACGCACTTGGTGTAACCCATCACTATAATGTGCTAAGTTAACCCGTAAACGACCAACTGTCCCCTTGGGGGACAGTTGGAATTCTGGGCATATACCTATGGTTATACTATGATGTGTAATTTTTTGAAACTTTATGGAAGATGGGCAGTTCAAAGATCAATTTGGGCATCTAATTTTTTCTTTGTTTCAACATTTATTGAAGAAGTTGTGCATGAAATTCTAAAAAATGGGGAGGGCAAGCAGCCCAATTTTTTTTAAGATTACATTTTTTTAAGATAAAAATCTAAAATTGATTCTTTTGTATTTTATAAATGTGGGAAGCTTTTAATCATTCTATTTTGATTAATGAGTGAGAAGTTTTAGTTTGTGGGTAGGTATGGACCTCCCAAACCTCCATTCCTTTGCCTCTTGTAACATTTGGTGCTTTACATTTTTGAGCTCTTCATGTTTTTTTTTTTTTGATTGTTTTTTTCCAAGTTGTAGTAGACTAAGATTCCTTGGTTTTCACAGATCAAAGTAATTTAGATTTCTCAATTTTACATAATTCCTCCAATTTTGCCTAGTGTATATGCAAATTTCATGACCTTACGGCATTGCAATTTTTTACAAAGTATGATTCACATCTCCAATTAATTTGAGAATTCTCCCGCACATACCTAACTTGGTCTTCTACATGGAAAAAATAAACCTCAACTTTGCGTAGAGCAATGATTTTGATTTAGGAGCACTCAAAAGCTTCTAAATTTTTTGGGCAACAGGGGGGTTTTTTTTTTTGCACTTTAAATGTTACTACCTCACTCCTCTACATCTAGAATGAGTTGTTTTTTTCCCCTCAAGTATCTCCCATAGTTTAGGACAAGATCTTACAGTTGGATTTTTCAAAATGTACTTCTTTTCCTACTGTTCTACTCATTCCTCCAAAAGTGGCAATTTTCAATGGCTTTCACACAAAAAAAGGCTTGATCTTTTAGGGGTTAAGAAACAAGTTGATCACTTGCAAAAGACAAAGGACCCTAAAATCACAAGAGGAGGCTTGCCAAGCCTATAGGGACAATAATTGCATAGATGGTTTTATTGTTTGAAAAATGGCACAAATAGTTCAAAGCATCAAATTTATGGACAAGTAGGCTGAGGGACCTTGCTATATGTATCAAAAACCTCACAAAAGTGAAAATAAATACCACCACAAAACCTTGGATACTACCTCTCTATGTTTGTGCAAACAATTAGTTCCAAGAAGCACTTAACCCCGAAAGCCCTAGGGCCTTTATTTTGTCAAAAGACACTCAAAATTGCCATTTCTATTGCAAAGAGAAAAAAAAGTTTGAAAATTGGTCTTTTTGCATATTTAACCGTAGGATCTTGTACTAAACTAGTACAAGAATGTGAAAACAAAAATTTCAAAATTTTGACCACCCAGATTGCAAGATATTTGCGTTCAAATTGTACAAAACAAACTTCTTTGCACCTTGCATGATTAAATTATTTGACTTTGAAAATTTTTAACTTAAAATTTTTGCAACACAAAGTTTGGGGTTTATTTTTCAATGGTGGGAAATTGAGTTGAGAATCTTTGGGAAAAATCAAAACAAAAAATACTCAATTTTCATTCTTAAAAAAAACATTAGGTGGAAGAAGGTATGAGATTGTACAAAAACTTAAATTGTTAATAACCTTGCAATGGAATCAAAATGAAATAATCCCAATGGTGAGATTGTTCTAGAAAGCAAACTTCACCCTTTTCAACAATATGTTTTGAAAAAATGTTAAATTTGCATTCATAAATCAAGTTTATAAGTTATTTTTCAAGAAGATGCTTAAATTGTCCAAAAAGCAAGTTTGTCCATAACATTCTCATAAGTAATCCAAATGGAATGAATCAAAGCTCTAGATGTAGAAAAAACTATAATTTATGAGAAGAAAAATTAAAAATAAATAAAATAAGTTTTTGTGAAGCTTTTTTTGCCGCCCAATCTCCATAAATTTTTGCTCATCTAGACACAACATTTGCTTTTGGGCATAGATTGGAATAAAATTTATATCCCTCAAAAGCTAATGTATTTTCCTATCTTCCAAAAAAGTTTCAAAAAATCAAAACAAAAATTGAGACTATAGGTATCTGCCCAAGATCTCATTTGTCCCCCGAGGTGACCCTTTGGATTTAGGGGTTAATACTCTACCTTGAATTATTTTTTTAAAGGTCAGCGAGATTTATAGTGTGTCGAACTTAGATGGTTAAATATCCATTAACTTTTCCATTAACTTTTTTTTCAACAAGTTGAGTTTCTGTCTAACCGAGCTAATTGTAGGTCCTAGATTCTATATTGTTAAAATCCAACTAATTATTTGGTCATTTTCATAAGCTACTTTTTTTAATCAAATGACAAATTCTTTCTTGACATTGAAACGTAGGGCCTCCAAAAAGCGTCATCTATGAATGAAGTCGCTGCACTAGTTATTGCAACTTGCTTGGCATTTTGATTTTTGAATTTGTGTACCATTAGACTTAAATCTATTAAAGATTGCCCTAAAAGAATTGAAAATAAATGTTGCAGTTAGACCTTCATATCATTGCTTTCTCTAATCTCCCATGTTTTGTTTTTCATTATCCTTAAGAAATATACATATTCAGTTCAAATTATAATTTTGTTGCCTGTTTAGATACACAATTGCAAATTTTGAGGTAAATTGCAAAGAAAAATAGGCAAGCATATACATTTAGCAACGTGAAGTACAATTATAATCAAATTTTTGTAAAACTAACAAGAAAAGGATTCATGTCTAGATATAGTGAATATTTTCATCCAAATGCCACAGAGCAGTAAATTATGTATCAGCCCTTACCCCCTAAAGTCCTAAGCTAAGTTTTTCATCAAAACCGTCCCAAAACTGCATTTCCAATACGAGTTCCAGTACAATTACCAAATTTTAAAACAAAACATTTTTTTTTGACGATTGTAGCTGTAAGACCTTGTACTACACTAGTATCAAAAGATGTGAAAATAAATTCAGAAGTTTCACCATGTAGATTGTAAGATATTTGAATTTGAATTGACAAAAAATCATTTCTGTCTTTGCAAAAATTTGGGTAGCTGCAATTCGCAAGGTCATCTTTGTAAGATTTTTTTTGAAAATGGTTGTGGTTTTTTGGTTTTGTTCTTCAAAGCAAGTTGGTCATACACTTAGAAAAATTTCAAATCATTTGAAATTATAAAACACATGGAAAAAAGTAGTAAGTAAGAAGAAGTAGAGAATGATTCAAACCACTACATTGTTAAGAACTTAACTATTGCAATGAAAAACTCTAGTCCCAATGGATGTAATGTTGTAATAAACAATCTACATCTTTAGGTTTTGTTTTTTATTCTAAAAAATTAAAAATTGAGTAAAATAAATGACTTCAAATTTTATTTTAGAGTAGAAAATCCATAGCCGCCCGCAAGCAAAATCTCCTCATAACTTTCATCTCATTGATCAAAATGGAATGCCTCAAAGCTTTCCATGTATATATAAATCTAAAGAAACGAATTTCAAAAAACAAAATTTAGAAAACGTAGTTTTAAAAAAAGATTTTTGGTTGCCTGCCGAGCAAAGAAAACTACTTATCATGCAATAACTTTTGAACCATGAAGTCAAAAGTTGAGAAAGTTGTTGGGCCTTAAAGCTACTCCTTGGACACATTATGTGTGAAAATTGCAAAGAAAAAAAAATGAAAAACCCATTGGTAGTGAGCTACCCAAAATTGCTATGTTGCCAAAAAAGGATGTTTAGGACTTTAAGGGTTAAATGACCATGGAGCATAGTATATACATTGCTGTATAATTGGCATTTGCTACCAATAAGAGGTTTTAATTTAGGAACTCAAGTAGCTCACCAGAACCACTTTGATCTATATTCCAACTACTTTGTTGATCTCAAATATAGCGAAGGTGTGAATCTGTTCCAAATACAAGAAAAACATCTTGTATTGTACTAGTTGCAGCAACACACTCACATGTTCATGGGTTGAAAACTTAGAACATTGTTGACTGGTTTTCTTCTATGCATAATAAAACTATTGTCATTGGCATCTGGCATTGTAATTGCTGCCATTGCTTGGATTAACTCCTCACCTCCCAAGGGCCTGAATCGAGCCCCTTTGAATTTTATTCAGAGTTGTGTAATTTTTTTTTCAATTTTTTTTAGTGATTATTATTATTTTTAAACTCTTATTGAAATCTAGTTTTAGCATTAGGAGTTTGACTTTGAAAATAAAACAAAGTGATTTGTCTATTCAAGATTTGTGCAAGGGTGTCCATTGTAAATCTTCACTTTCTAGTCTTGAAGGCTCTTGGACATGAACCTCAAGTACACAAGACCTTGGAGTAAAAAATCACATTAAAAATTCAATTTAAAATACGTAAAGTAGCTTTTGAGAAGCCGTAAATTGATTGGGATTATGCATGTTATACTTTACATACATGTATTTTTTTGGTACCCTTAGTTTTAGGTTTGAGATGCAAAAAGAGGATTGAAAGACTTCAAATCACTTTCGCAGTTTTAATACCCTCATGATCAAACATTATAATCTTTCAATCCACAAGTGATATTGTTGTGATTTCTTTTCCTATGTGATCTATAACATGTCTACTATGAATTTGTATGGGGATACTTGCAAGAAACACTTCACAATTTTGTGTCAAACAACCTTAAAACTGGTAGTATTAGGTAGTATTATGAGTTTTTGAAATTTTTTTTTATAAATAAAATAAAATGTGGACAATTTTAAAGCACTTAAAATAGCATACTCGTGAAAATTCAGACCTAGAAATTTTTTATTCTAAAAGTTATGCAAAAGTAGAGGGACAGAAATTACCAACAAAAAGACAATTTCCTTTTTGCCTTTTAGAAAATAGTAAAAAATCTCAAAAAATTAAAATAAAAGATAGCCATTTTGGTCCACTGTGAGGGGCATTGACTGATGCAAATCATTTTTCAAGAATGTTTGTTTCCAAATCCTAATGCCTGTCCAATGGATGCCCACTTTGAGGGAAAGTGGAGGGCATATAATTTATATTTTTCTAAAACCCCACAATAAATGTGTAATGTTCAATGATGAACAACTCCCCAAATTTGTGGCATCAAATTCCTTTTCTTTGCCTCAATGCAGTACTGAAAACCCACAAAACAACCAAGGTAGACATATTATCGGAATCCATTTAAAATTAGTGAATGATTTTTAAAAAAACCCAAAAAAATAGAATAGGTCAATAACTTCAGTATGAACCTTCCACTAAATTTTCACATGAAAAGAAGTTAGTAAGCAAAAGATATACCCCTAAAACCACACTCCGTGTAGCAAGGGGACAAAAAGCAAGACAAGTGTTTCTTGCAACTACCTACGGTTGTGCTTCAAAGAAAATTGATAAGATTGATCAAAATGCCAGCATTTTGTTCACTTTCAAGAAAATTCTGAGATACTCAAAAATACCATGGGCGGTGAGGGGTTAACCCCTCACCGCCTAAGGAGACTAAAAGTGTCCTCTAGCAATCCATCACTCCTACTTGAAGTGTTGTAACTTTGCGTTTATTGTCCAAATTCAATAAAATTTGTTGACAAAGTTGAGCATACCAATCTAGTTTCTATGATAGAATTTTTAGATCAATCTAAGACATATTGAGTTTCTGAAAGCCATTCAAAGTTCACAAGGTCAATTTGAAGTCACCACACTGCATTGTGATGGTTGCAATTTAGGGGGCTTGTATATTTTTCATCAAATGTTTTTTTTCACTAAAATTTATTGGGTATTGTTCCCCTTAAAATTTTGTAATAGTGGTAGAATTTTCATGTCAATTCAAGTTCTTTTAAATGTTTGGTAGCAACTTAAAATTCAAAATCCACTCATTTTTGCATTACAGTGAAATTTGGTGGCTTATAACTTGTTCATTGATACTTTGTTTTTAATATTTGTTACTGGAAAAGTTGCGCATACTAGTGTAGTCATTGTGATTAAAACTTTGTATCAATCCAAGAAGTTATGAGCGAATGAGAAGCATTTTAGTAGAGGGAGGTTTAGCCATATATGTGATTTTTTGCCACTTTTTTCACTGTTTTTGGACATTTCAAAACAATTTTGCAAACAAAATAAGTACATTGTTAGATATTTTCTTTCACCAATGTGTTTGTATATTGGTTTTGAATTGCTTTATAGTTTAAATATTTTTCATTTGAGTAGGTTTAGAAATCAAATTTCACCTCCAAATGTGTTTTTAGGAAAATTTCAGCATCTTTTTACAACACTAAAACATTATAATCTTCCAGTCTTTGTGATCAAATGATCCCAAATTTGATCCACATCATTTGCAACATGCACACTACAAGATCATAAGGTTGAGATTTTCATACTCCATTAACATTTAGACTTATAACACTTGAAAAGCAAGGATGCACTAAACCCTCTTTGGACCTTAGGCAATGAGGGGTTAAGCTTATGAGTAGACAAAAACCTATTCTAGGTAAGCTTAACCCCTAAATGCCCAAGGCACCACATTTTGGTGTTAAAAATATTTTGAAGTTCAATAAAACCCAATTAAGCTACTATTTTTAGTATTTAATTTTTTAATATTATTCTTTTTGAAGCCTAGTTTTAGGATCACAAATCCGATTTTGATAATTATTGATTGTGAACTTTCTATTCAAGATTTTGTGCAAGGGTATCCATTGCAATGTTGACTTTTTTAGTATTGAGAGCTCATGAAAATGAGCCTCAAATACACTAGATCTTGGAAAAAATTTCGTGATAGAAATTCATTTTAAAAATTTGTAAAAGAGATTTTGAAAAGCCGTAAATGGATTCAAGTTATGTATGTCATGTCTTTTAACCTCATATTTTTTTGGTGATCAAAATTTTTAATTTGACATGTGAAAAGAGGATTGAAAGACTTGAAGTCATTTTTGCAATTATAACACCCTCTTGATTAAACATTATAATCTTTCAATCCATAAGTGGTATTATTGTGTTTTCTTTTCCTATGTGATGCCTAATATATCAAGTTTGAATTTGTACAGTTACAATTTTAAAAAAAATTAATACAACTCATCAAAATGTTGGCTTTTTGTTCAATTTAGAGAAAATTCCTAAAAACTCAAAAAAGGCCTTGGGCATTTAGGGGTTAACCCCTAAAGGACGAGGCAGCCCTTTGCGACCAATACAATACGATGTATTTTTCTTGAATTTGGAGTGCATCCACACCTTTATTACATTTGAGATCAACAAAGAAGTTAGAATATAAATCAATATTGTTCTAGTGAGGTAATCAAGACCCCAAATTAAAACTTTTTGTTGATAACAAATGCCAATTATATAGCATCATACAAACTATGTATTACAGTAGCCTCGTTCTTTAACCCCTAATCGTCTAAGAGGACAAAAATTGTCCTTTCAGTGCCAAAAACACACCCTGAGGGTGGAAAAGATTTTTTTTCAAATTTTTTTTCTTGAAAGTGGTCAGAGAGATGTGCCACATCACTAAATTCCAAAAGTAGCTGCTTTCAATGCCTCCATATTTTTTAAAACACCAATTTGTAAAAAGATGTACAAGGCCCCTGCTACCTTTTTGTGAGGGCATGATACACTATTGACTTTTCCTTCTTTTGAGGAGAATATTATCTCTTTTGGACAGATGCCATAGGCTGTCCGCTGCCCATGAACAATGCACACTTTCCTGGGTCTGAGTCACTGGTTCAAGGTCAGTCCTTTAAGGGTTAAGGGTGAACACAATGCCCTGACTTTTTTTATTCAGCATTACAGTAGTACCCAACTAATCCAAGGGCAGGACCCGCACATCCTTCCCAAATATTTTATTGTCCTTTTAAAATGCGGTTGGACAAATTGTCAAAGATCACAAATATATTTTATTAGATTCTTTGTTCTTCCATGCAATATAATCCCTAAATTTTTGGCATCTAGGTTTATTTTCTGCTTATTTTCTGGGGTACAGTAATCATTTTGTCTTGATAACCACAAAACTGTGTGTAGTACAGTACAACAGTACGCTAATGTTTTTATTCGGCTACACCATAGTGGCATAGTCCATACTAAATTTGTACATTGCAGAGGAACACAGTTTGCCAAACCTGGATCAAATCATGGCAGGTTTTGATATTTTGACAAAGGAATTCAAACATCGAAAGTGTCCACGTGGCTCAGTTCACAGACACGACGATACAGGCAGAATGGCAGAGCAGCAGTCTAGGAATGAGGATCTCAAAGAATTAACCCCTGAGCGCCGCACAGGCCAGAATGTGGCCTCTCTATATTTGACGATTTGTTGTGTTTGATTGTTATAATCTTTTGATTCATGCAACGAAAACTTACCAAATTTTTCATACATATGCAAACCCTAAGCCTCGTGCAATATCAACGGCTAACTCTTTCAAATGTTGTTTTTGAACTTGTGGTGCCAAATTATTTGCAATGAGGTCTAACACTACACGAATTTGGGTTGGGCGCTTAGGGATTAAGGTAGAAATACCCAATTCCGACCACTGAGCCTAATGCCATTCAAATTTACCCAGAGCGTACATTTGAATGGCATTAGGTTCAGTGGTTGGAATTGGGTATGTATACCTTAACCCTTAAACAACAAGGCTACTATAATACATACCATGTATGCTGTTATATAACTGGCATTTGCTACTAAATTTTTTTTTAACTTGGGATCTTGACCACCTCACTAGAACACCATTGATCTATACTCTAACTTCTTTGTTGATCTCAAATGTAATATAGGTGTGGATGCACTCCAAATACAAGAAAAATACACCTTATTGTAATGGTCGCAAAGGGCTGCCTTGTCTTTTAGGGGTTAACCCATTAACAACCGAGCAACCAATGTGTGGTTGATTCCTAGTGTATTTGGGGACCCTTTGGTCATTAACCCCTAAATGCCCAAGGGCCCTTTTGGGGGACAAATGGAATTTTGGGCATGTACCTATGGCTAAACTACTTTGCGTGATTTTTTGAAACTTTTATTGAAGGTGAGGAATTCAAAGATCTACGTGGGAATGTAACTTTTTCTTCATTCCAACATTTATTGAAGAAATTAGAAATGAATAATTGAAAAATAGGGGACTCCGAGCAGCCCAAAAACTTCTTTAAAAACTGCGTTTTTTTCAAATACAAATTTGAAATAGGTTCTTTAGATTTATATAGATGTCGAGAGCTTTGAATCATTCAATTCTGATAGATGAGATGAAAATTATGACAAGTTTTAATTTGCGGGTAGGTGTGATTTCGAGAAAACACACCTACCCGCAAATTAAAACTTGTCATAATTTTCATCTCATTTATCAGAATTGAATGATTCAAAGCTCCCGACATCTATATAAATCTAAAGAACCTATTTCAAATTTGTATTTGAAAAAAATGCAGTTTTTAAAGAAGTTTTTGGGCTGCTCGGAGTCCCCTGTTTTTCAGTTATTCATTTCTAATTTCTTCAATAAATGTCGGAATGAAGAAAAAGTTACATTCCCACGTAGATCTTTGAATTCCTCACCTTCAATAAAAGTTTCAAAAAATCACGCAAAGTAGTTTAGCCATAGGTACATGCCCGAAATTCCATTTGTCCCCCAAAAGGGCCCTTGGGCCTTTAGGGGTTAATGGATTAACCCGTGAGCACCCATGCCATTTTCACCAAAATCACGGTTTCTAGAGATTGACAACTTTGATGCATCTTATCTCAGTCAATCAGATGATTCACAAAAATTGACCATTGAAAAGAGTGGAACATCTACTTAGAAAATGATTTGCAAGTTTTGGGAACAATTCACCGCAAGATGGGAGATTATAACATTTGATCAAACAACATGTGATGACAAAATCTCATTTTTGGTAGGTAGTTGCTATTTGATGATTTTTACAAAATCCCATAAGCCCCATATTCATCTCAAATTTTGTGAGCACCAAGATTAGATGTGAATGCTCATAAATTATTAAAGATTGCACTTCTTTTTATGTCAAGTTTTAGGGCTTCAAATGGCTATTGCACGGAATTCAATGACCAACACAATTGGTGATGGTTGCCATAATAAGGATCTAGAACATGCTTGAACCCTTGCCAACAGCTTTCTTGCCACCACAAAGTTTACACAAGGAAGCTTGCAAGGGGTGTCTGATTGCAGCCTACAAAAGGCTATTTGCCACCACTCCTCGTATGGTGTTTCACCCAATCAAATCTCTTGCAACACTTGTACAACATTTAACTTTCATCACCATTACTCCATTGGCATGGACAACTTGAATGCCCTCATAATTATAGTTTATAGAAAAATCAAAAAGTTAGATCTAGTTCCTCAAAACATGGCTTTGAATTAGTGAGAGGCAATATATGGGGCGCTAAGGTGCTCAAGAGTTAAGTTAAGCTCACTGCTTTCTAGATGGTAGTCACTCACTCAATGGAAAAAAATGGAGAGGCGCAGACCTAATGGTAAGGTAGGAGGTTCTAAAACGGAGCGTTTAAGGGTTGAAACTAAATTTCGGGAAGGTGAAACTTCTTGAAACATTTTTCACTGAATTTTCCTTCAATGATAAGAGGAATTGGCATCTAACCAAGATGTTTCATGTTTTTGGAGCTTTGTGGAATTAGTTATGAAAATTTGAAGTGGAAAGAGCATAGATCTCTAAAATGGTGCACCTCCTCAAATGTACATTACTTATACATTATTGAAGGGCTATGAAAATTACATGTACAAATTGAGTACATTTGAAAAGGTGCACTGTTTTAGAGCATTTACCATTTTAGAACCTCCTACCTTATTTCTTCATAATGGTGCGGCTAGCAAACTTTAAACTGGCTACAGTTTGCATGATTGCAACCAAAATTTTCATACAGCTACAAAATTGTGAACTTTCCATGGTTATATCTCAAAATTTTAGTTTTAAAGCAGCATTTTTTAGCCCTTGAAGTCCCAAGGCCATTTTCTGTCAAAAATTTCTCAAATATGTCATTTTTGTTGCGCTCATCTTAGAAACTAGTTTATTTTTCTAAAATCTAACCGTAAGATCTTATGCTTCATCTGTCTAAGATCATGCACTAAAATTTTCATCAAGTTTGACTATACATAATGGAAGGTAATTGCATTCAAAGTCGGGGGAGAAGTTCTTTTGGGCATTGCCTTGAAATTTTAGATGTCTCTGACCACTATTTGTGAAAAAAATCAACTACAAGTTTTGAACATCTAATTTTATTATGATGAGGATTGTGTGGTAATGTCTTTACCAAATGTTAGATGTAACAAAGATAAGGAACACCTCCATTAAAATCCTGCAATGTATGCATGTGCTTTGAACTAATAATACATAGGCCATTTTGAAAAGTACAATTCTCATTTCATACTTTCACAAATTCAAAGTCTAGATGTTAAATTAAATATCATAAACATTCTTCAAAATTCAAAATGAAAAAACAAAGAATAGCCAATACCCCCATTTCCTATTAAATGTAGAAGAGCCAATGCCTTCACCAACATCCCTAAAACTATGGGCAGTTTTTGAAAAACAGAGCTATTGTTCATCCTTTGTGATATTTCCTCATTGCCCCCACTGCACTATCCCAGCTGAAGGTCAAGGAGTTTTGTCATGCCCACCCTGCTTCCAAACTAAAATTTGAGAAATTTCTACTCTAATTCTTAAACCGTAGATCATTTAGAGTAGAAATTACATGCACATAAAGCTATTTGTATTTTGCATGTTCACAAAAAGTTTCAAAAAATCACAACAAATGTTGACAACGTAATTATCTCCCCAAAATCTATTTTGTCTCTTTTGTAGGGATAATGATACTTTAGGTGTTCAGCCACTTGGGCTAAAAGTGAAAATCATATTGAGGATCACTGATTGAAACTTAAGACTGCTTCAACAACAGTATAGGGTCCTCCTTTGAGACTCTTTATTGACAACTTCTCATGATTGAACAAGATCTGAAGTTACGTTAGATAATGCAAAAACACACCATCTGAAATGTGAATAACATCCCTAGTCTCATAATTCTTTGTGGCTGCAAAGTCTACAGTTTAAGTTAACCCTTAAATGTCCAAGGCACCAAATTTGGGTGTTTAATAAATTTTGAGATCTAGCTAATTAAAGGCAAAGGTTTTACTCTTTGAGTTTTTTTTATTTTGGAGAATTTGAGGTTTGAAGTTAGTTTCAATGTTCAATTATAATTTTCTCCATACTACATTTCATTTATTTTTTGTGGAAGCTAAATTGCAAGCATACCTCTTGCACACCAAAAAATGTGATAAATAGTGTCACTAAAGAGTTTATGACAAGTTACCACATTGAAAAAATGGGCAGCAGGTTGAGAATAAAATGAAAATCTCCCTTTAGCACTCCCTTGGGTAGTGAGGGCCCTTGTATTGAAAGTTTATCATCTAATAAAATCCAAACTTGTTTTTTGGCTTATTTCACTTGGAATGTCATTATTATACAAGTTTTAATTTATCCATCATTAAGTTTTCTTTGTTCATAATGATATTTGGCCAAAAATTGAAGCTAAAAATATTATTTGTATTAGGTGTAATTCTTTGATAGTTGCATTGCAAACTCATTTGTGAAATTGTGGTCATGGATTTGGAAGGGGTGCCATCAATCTTGGAGTAACAACAATAAACACTACACCATCATAAGTGGTTGTTTCCCAATTTGTGCACAAAAGTTGCCATTTTTCATTAAAAGTTCTGGGCGGCTCCATAAGAACCAAAAAGTTCCATACTCATTTGCATTTCACCACAAATATTTTATCATCCAGGTGCTTTTTTGGATTTTTTTTTGCAGCACCATCTAGAAGCCTTAAAGTTCAAGATTGTATGGTTACAATTTTGTTTCTACGTTTAATAATGATCTTATAATAAAATTTCAAAAATTTCAAAACTGCCTTCCAAAAACAAGAAAATATCCTTGTGCGTTAGGGGTTAAGATAAAGCATGAATAGAGCAGACTGAGGTTGTTGGGGTATCAAAGGAGGGAGAAATGAAAACTGTTCAAAAGGCATGGCATGGGTCACAAGGTAAGCAATAGGGGGTGTCAAACCTTGGCGTTTTTCACCCAATAACTCCGAGTGACTTCACCTCATAACTCAACAACTTTTGCAAGTTATCAAGTTTGAAAACTCTATCATGCACATTGGGAGGTGCACCATAACTTAATTCCTAAAGGTCCAAGTATCCCCTTGGGAGACAAATAAACCCCGCGCATGTACCTATTACTAAATCAAATTTTATAATCTTTTTAACACTTTTGAGGATGATGGGGAATTCAACAATATATGTGCACATCTCATTTTTTCTTCATTTCGTCATTTATTGAAGAAGTTATGCATGAATTTTTGAAAAATGAGGGAGGGCGTGCTGTCCAGGCATCCCAAAAAACTCCTTTTAAAATTGCATTTAACAAAAAAAAAATTGGAATTGGTTCTTTAGGTTTTTGTAAATGTGGGAAGCTTTTCAAGATCATTCAATTTTGATTGAAGAGTGAGAAGTTTTAGTTTGTAGGTAGGTATGGGACTCCCAAACTTCCATTCCTTTTTTCCCTTGTAAAATTTGGTGCCTTACTTTTCTTTTTTTGACTTTTTTTTTCCAAGTTGTAGTAGACTAAGATTCCTTGGTTTTCACCATTTGAATCAAACTAATTCAGATTTTTGAATTTTACATAAATCTTCCAACTTTGCCTAATGTATATGCAAATTTTCATGGCCTTACGGCATTGCAAGATTTTACAAAGTATGATTCACACCTCCAATTCATTTAAAAATTCTTTGGCACATACCTAACTTAGTCTTCTA
This sequence comes from Ulota crispa, assembly GCA_963920765.1. Taxonomy (NCBI): domain Eukaryota; kingdom Viridiplantae; phylum Streptophyta; class Bryopsida; order Orthotrichales; family Orthotrichaceae; genus Ulota; species Ulota crispa. The sequence continues at coordinate 10,605,446 of OY987248.1, read as the reverse complement.
CATGGAAAAAATACACCTCAACCTCTATGTAGAGCAATTTTTTGATATAAGAGAGGTGAGAGGCTTCTGAAATTTTTAGGCAACAAAGAAAAAAACTTTCATTTGCACTTCAGATGTGAATATCTCACTCCTCTACTTCTAGAATGAGCTGATTTTTTTACCACAAGTACCTCTCATAGTTTAGAAGAGGATTCCGTTGTTGGATTTCCAAAAAAACTTTTTTTTCCACCTTTCTACTCATTCCCCCAAAAGTAGCAGCAGTGACTTTCACAGAGAAAAGAGCTTGGGCCTTTAGGGGTTAAAGAAATGATGGTTCTTCTTATATAAAGTTATCAAGTGATATTTTAAGGGTCTCTCTCTTTGAGTAAAGTGACTTGGTCCAACAATTGCTTGTCAACAAGCACGTAGGGAAGTGTCTCCTTGACTTGCTTAATGAGCCCTTTATGACAAGTATGGCACAATTGCATGTTAGTTGGAAGTCAAATAATGGGATAGAGAAGAGGAGAAGGAGTTATGCGCACAAGCAACCACATTCATCATATGGTTTCTAAAACTTTGTGAAGGTGACTATTTTGTGAGCTGCTACACAAGCAACTACCTAATAACTTTGAGTGAATTTCAAGATAAAATTATTCAAAAATGAGAGCTGTGACACCCATTAAGGGCTTCTTTCCATGTGAAGGAGGTGATAAGTTGTTTTATTTTTAGTTGCCCAATAATCAATCAAATAGGAGTTCCAAAAAACTAAAAACGTGATCTGATTAATTATTGGTCGACTAAAAATAAAATAATCGGCCACCTACTCACATGGAAGGAAGCTCTATTGCCTCCAAGAGAAGAAAATGAGAAAAGAAATAGAAGGGAAGATTGTGGGCATGTGCAGTTCTAATACATGTCAATGATTTTGTAGAAGAGTTGTGGCAAAAATGGTGAAAACATTGTTCTGATAGAAATGCTCTCATCATATAGATATACATTTATTATCTAGATTTGATTGAATTTTAATAATCAAAAAGTTGAGACACATGATGTTGGTTGTGGTGAGAGTCACAATTTGATGGCAACACAACACCCATTGATATGTGGGAGTTACGTTGCTATGTCACACGGACAACTTATTGGAGTAGGTAGTAGGTTGACTGGTTCTACTTCATACTTCACTAGCGTGTCAAACCGTGGGTCGCTTTAACCAATTGACAAATCCAATTGGATTCAAACCTAGACCAGCGGAAGGCTAATAACCATCACTTTTTCAACTAACCAAGTTCATAACTTAATGACTAGAGATAAGCGTCCAACACTTTTATACGCCTATGAAGACACATTGCCACCTTATGTGATATTTGTTTTATTTTTATTCATTTGGCTTTATTTATTTAGATGTTTTGAAAAGCTTATATATTTATTTTTCATTTAAATAAAATTAATAAAAGATTTAATTGGATTTGAGAAATGAAAAAAGAAAGGTGGTGAAATATCTTTTGTGGAATAATAATGTTAGGAGTATGGGCTGATGTACCCATCCCCTCACTATAGAAAAGAGAAAAATATAGGAGAAGATTTTTTAGTGTGTTGGAGTGTGTGTGAGAGTAAGGATTTGAAGATGAAGAGAATTTTGCAATTTTATAGAGACATAACTCTTTGACTATTTTGAATTGAAATTCAAAGAAGTTATTTCTTGTGAAATTGCATATCCAAAATAAATTTGCAAGCTTAATTTGTAATTATGATGCAAAATTTATATGTACTTGAATTTTAGAATTCTAAAGCCAATTTATGAAAAAATTCAGAGACTTTGACAAAACATAGTTTACAATCCGTTTATCATTTTGCAACAGGATTTAATGAAAGTTGGCTTATGATTATTTTAGCTTTCAAAAAAATCATTAAATTCAAGATTTAGAGCCTTGACGAGGGAATTATGAAAGTGTAAATGATTTGAAGTGGTTGTTCTTTTGTTGGAAGAAAGTCAAAGTTTTGAAAAGTCACAACTTTTGAACAGTATAAAATGTTCTTCTTAAAATTTTAGAAGTGATAGATTGTTGTATTAGTTTTTTGAATTGTTATCATTTATTCTATTTGGGATTTTTGTTGGAAGAGTTATAGTGTGTAGAAGTTGAGAGGTGAGTGTTCTTTCAAGAATTGAGACCAAAACTTTAATTGACTAAAACTTACGAACAAAATTTCATTTTGTAGTGAAATTTTTATATGTTGTATTTAATTATATTAGCTTTCAAAATTAATATCATAATTGTATGTGAAAGTTATAGAATGAAATTTATAGAGGTTTAAAGAGATAATGATTAATTTGTAAAGAGGAAGAAGAGCCTCTATTTTAAACTCACATAATTTTTAGAAAATAGTTTGAAATATGCTAAAATTTCATTGGATATTGGGTGGTTAGTTAGATTTTTCAAAATGCCATTATAATTAACATTTGAGTTTGTGAGCTATCTGTGATACTAGATAAAAAGTCACAATTTTTTTAGAACTTGTTATTTGTGGATATTCCCATTGTTTATTTTTAAACATGAAAACTTGAAGATAAAATGACTTGAAAACACAAAGATTTCAAGAAAAATGTTTTGGATTTTTTTTCTTATATATGTGTGGTATGTGATTCTGTTATTTTTAGCTGGATTTGGAGGCTAGTTTGTATTGTATTTTTTTTGTATTTTGTACACATCCTTGTAAATAGTTTAGATTAAAATAAATTCAACCTCATTTATTGTTGTAGCGACAAAATAAGATTGATCACCCACACAGTCGAAACTTGCTTTATTCTCATGATTTAGAGTTTTGGCGAGCAGATTGTGAGTTTCAAATTTAAAGTCTTATCATTTGGACAGCAGCTCAAAAATGTTGTCCTATCGATATGTTTTGTACTTGTGGATTTTTATCCTTACTTTAGCCCTTATACTCTTTAGAGCCAGCCATAAGATATGCTACCAAAAGACAAAATTTTAAAAATAGAAAATTAAAAAAAAAAACTAATAAGAATTTCAAGTTAACAACGCAATATTATAGATAGACATTTAGTGTGTTCCTAAAGTGTACTTATCTCTACACGACAGCGTTCCTCACATGCACACCAAGATCAGAAAGCATCTTTTGCACATGGCACATGATACAAAAACCTTCCACCACCTACTTTCTACTTAGCGAGGTGGCATGGTATGATTGGAGGTTTACAATGGCTGGACGTTGTCGAATTGAGAGGAGCGCCTTGGGAACACGCAGGGTGTCTTGCAGCGATCGTGCATTACCGACTAAAATTATCTTTGGTCTTGATCTTTGCTCTTTGAATCTTCAATCTTCAGTCTTCAAATTTTCATGTTTTAATAAAAACAATGAAAAAAATCACAAATAACAAGTCCTAGAAAGACTGCGACCTTCTATTTAATACTACAAATGGCTCAAAAATTCAAATGCTAAGTGTAATAGCAATTTAGAAAGTTCTTCTAACCTTCTAACATACTTGTAAATTTCAACTCAATCTAAACTACAATTCAAAAGTTATGCGGGTTCAAAGTATAGGCTCTTCTTCCACCTTGCAAACTAAACACTGCCTCTGTAAACCTCTATAACTTTTATTCTACACATTATCCTTAGAAACTTAATATCAATTTTAAAAAATGATATTATTGGCTACAACCCATAAAATTTTTATTTCAAAATAAAACTTTGTCCAAAAGTTTTAGTCAATCAAAGTGTGGCTTTCAATTTTTTAAGCAGCACCCAAACCCTCAACTTCTACACACTATAACTTCTTCAATAAGATTCCAAATGAAATGATTGAAGACAATTCAAAAAACTAAAATAACAAACTATCATTTCTAAAAATTTAAAAAGATATTTTCATACCGTCCAGAAGTTGTAACTCTTCAAAGTTTTGGTCTTCTCATAACAAAAGAGCAGCTACCTCCAATTATTCACACCTCCATAATTTTCTCTTCCAAGCTCCAAATCTCAAATTTAAGGACTATCTAAAGAGCTAAGACCAAGATGAATACTCCCTTTAAATCTTGTTGCAAAATAATATACAGATCATAAGCTATGGCTTGTCAAAGTCTCAGCATTTCTTCATAGTTTGGCTTTTTGACTTCAAAATTCATAGACTCATAATTTTTACATCACAACTCCAAATCAAACTTGTAAACTCATTTTGAAAAGGTAATCACACAAGGAACAATTCCTCTAAATTTTAATTCAAAATCATGTATACACAGAAAATTCTCTTACATCAAAGTTTCAGGATTTCTCCCTTCTCCCCCATTAACACTCACACACTAATTTTCAACAACTAAAGAATCTTCCCTCCATGATTTCGATCCTATTTAAGGTAAGAAGGTGAGACACATCAGCTTATATCCCTCTCTATCATAATCCCACTATAGATGCCAAATCTTTTTTCCTTTCACACTTTTCTCATTGACTTCTAAACCCTTTGTATTTTTATTCAAACAAAGGCAAAGTATATGAGTCTTCCAAAACATCTAAACAAATATATGGAAATGATTAAATTACAAAATAAACACCACCGTAAAGTGGCCACGTGCCCTTGCAAGCATATAATAGCGTCAGATGCTTGTCTTCAGTCGCCAAGTCGTGGACTTGGTTGACTGAAGAAGCGGTCATCTTTATCTGCCCGCTGATCCGGGTTCAAATCCTATCGGACTTGTCAAGCGGTGATGGCGGCTCACGGCTTGACAGCTAGTGAGGCAGGAAATTGGCCCAACCAACCCGCTACCTACCCCTCGAGCTGTACAAGTGACAAGACGGCGCAGCGCTGTGGAATCTATGACCGCTGCACTGTCACCAAACCGTGGTCCTCACCACGACCACCCTTTTTGCCACAATTGTTAATTTATTGAAATCAACATAAATATAAATAAATTACGAATATCTACATGATGAAGATATCTCCATCAGGACAACGTGGCGTTGGCATAAAAATCCTACTCCCTCAATGTCATACTTTATAGAAATCACTCATTGTAGCAACATGGAAGGAGAGTAAAGAATTGCAATTCACCATGCTATGCCACGTTTGGTGGAGCTCAATTCCGCTAAGACAAAAACCGCCACTCCACCAGCATGATCTGCCATAGAACTCTGGCGTACTCCAGTTTTTTGTTACATGTGGGTCTAACATTTGTCATCACGTTCCATCTAGATTGAACATGTGAGTCATCTCAAATACATACAAACTTTTCAGGAGTTAGTGGAAAAAAATTCATAGTAACTTAGCTGCAGACCTCAGACAGACCACAGAAAAACCTTTGCTTCGCTCATCTAGCAGCCCCTGAATCTGAGGAGTCATGTTCCATGTGAAACCCAAACTGTGCTTCTTATCATGCACTTGCTTGCCCTTACAAGCATGCACTTAATTTGTTTTGCGTTGAAAAAACAAGAAAATTGTCTTAAAGTTGGTCGCCACTCATGCTGTTGTAAGACCCCTGTATAGCTTTCACCTTAAAAACTATGGAGACAATTGAGGTGTTTTAGTTTATGGATAGGTGTGAAAAATCTCAAAACTATGCCTACATGCAAACTAAAACTGCTCATAACTTTCATCTCATCAATTAGAATTGAATGATTTAAAGCTTCCCACATATACATAAGTCTAAAGAGCTAACCTCAAATTTTTATCTTAAAGAAATGCAAATTTTAAAATAGTTTTTGAGCTGCCCGCTAAACTAAAATTCTCATAAATTCATTTTTAACTTCTTCAATAAATGTTGGAATGAGGGAAAAATTAGATGACCACACATATTTTTGAATTCCCCATCTTCCATAAAAGTTTCAAAAATTTATACAAAGTAATTTAGGCATAAGTACATGCCTGAAATCCCATTTGTTCCCCATAGGAACAAGTGGTCCTTTAGGGGTTAAAGGTGGCCCTTGCTTTTATCATTTATGCTTGAAATGTGTCAAACCTTGGGAGGGAAACTTTGGAGATGCTATGAGGAATGTTGGTGAGAGTGACAGCTTTACAATCTGCATCCCTTGGTTCTTACAACAAAGCCTATGAGTCGAAGATGTCAACAAAGTGATTGTGCACTTGGAATATGGGATAAATATTAGAGCTAGAAAGTATAGGCATTTGCATCTTAATTTTATCTCCCTATAGAATATGGATTGGAGTAAATAAATTGAAACCCTTGTACACCCAATGGTTGGTTTGAAGCTAGTTTATTTCTTTGTTCATATCATAAAATTTGATAATGATTGTGTCATGATTTTTGTTGAATAAATGCATTAATGAGTAAGTTAATTTGTGATGAAATGTGAATTAATAAATAAGTAAAGATTGCATGTAGATTGTAGATAGATATTTTTGAATGGTGGCTTTGTGCATTGATACTAAACAACCCCATTTGTATGACAAGTGCATTGGAGTGCATGGAGATGAATATCCGTAAAAGATGGATTTATGTACTAGTGTTAGACAACTTCACCAGTATCATGGAAGTGCATTGGAGTTAAACAACTGCTAGATAAAGACAAGGTGTTTAAACTCGGAATTAGATAATTCCAAGTAGAAGATTAAAGTTGAATAAGATATGAAGTTAAATTAATTATAATTAAAACATTTGCTTTAATGGATGGTTCTGCATGGAACTAAGGATAGAAAGATAAAGGTAGATTTTTTTTTAATTGATCTAAAAGACTCATAGTATTTGGTTGATAGTTTTGATGACAAGATGGAATTTGGGAGGTGAGGAGGTCACCTTTTTTGGAGATTGACCTCTCTTTATGGTTAGGAGGTTTGAGCTCTTTGTGAATACCATTGTCAATTAAATATATTGGTGTTCAAACTAGAGCCTTTCTTCCATTAGAAATTACAAGTTATGGGAGGTTTGTAACAATTTATTTTGTTGTTCTTATGTATGTCATAGGATGATTGCTTGTATTTATTCATTGTCATCAAAATCTTCTTTACTTTTATTAATAAATTTAAAAATTTGATATATTTTTATCATATATAATGAATGCACCAGACTTGAAACAATCGATTACTAGAATATGTGCTTTTTTACCAAACCCTCAAAGAAGAATATTTCAATTTCTTATCAAAATTGTCAAACAATCTTCTAAATGAGAATTTATGCAACTGCTTACAATTCAAAATAAGGCCTTTGCCTTCTAACTCCAGCCTTCTTAATTAACGCCATATTCATTAAATCGGGAAAACCAGATTCCCATGTTGTACTTCCCCTTAAAATCAAGGTTTCTCTTTTTGGCGTTTAACGCCAGATTCGAAGGTATCAGATTTGGTTTGAGCAATTGAGATTTTATCCCTCGCAAATTTCTCCTCTCAAGTGAGGGCACGTGTACCAAAAAAAACGTTGCTTAAACCTAAAACTCAATTTAAGGTAATTACCTTAACCCTTGAGCTCCCCAGCACCCCAAAATGGGGTGCTCAATTTTCAAAAAAGTTCAAGTTTGACTCTTATGCTCTTTTTAATGGTAAAGTTAAAGGACTTGTACTTTTTCATGTACCTTTAGGCATGTGTCTATTACCACTCAAAAAAAATTCAAGCTATTTGACTCTACTTAGGTAATACTTTTATTAGACTAAGTACACAAGGGTATGGATTTGAGTGAATTTGGCCTAGGCGCTCAGGGGTTAACCCCTAAAGGACCAAGCCCCCTTTTCAGGGACAAATGGGATTTCGGGCACGTACCTATGGTTAAACTACTTTGCGGGATTTTTTGAAACTTTTATGGGAGATGGGGAATTCAAAAATCTGTGTAAGCATCTAATTTTTCCCTCATTCTGAAATTTATTGAAGAAGTTAAAAATGAATTTATGAGAATTTTAGTTCGGCAGGCAGCCAAATTTTTTTCTTAAGTTTGCATTTTTTAAAAATAAAAATTTGAGGTTAGTTCTTAAGACTTATGTGTATGTGGGAAGCTTTGAAACATTCAATTCTAATTGATGAGATGAAATTTATGAGAAGTTTTAGTTTTTGGGTAGATATGGTTTCTCTCAAAATCACACCTACCTGCAAACTAGAACTTCTCATAACTTTCATCTCATCAATTAGAATTGAATGATTTAAAGCTTCCCACATATACATAAGTCTAAAGAACTAACCTCAAATTTTTATCTTAAAGAAATGCAAATTTTAAAATAGTTTTTGAGCTGCCCGCTAAACAAAAATTCTCATAAATTCATTTTTAACTTCTTTAATAAATATTGGAATGGGGAAAAATTAGATGACCACACATATTTTTGAATTCCCCATCTTCCATAAAAGTTTCAAAAATTTACACAAAGTAGTTTAGCCATAAGTACATGCCCAAAATCCCAAAAGTCCCCCAAAAAGACTTTGGTCCTTTAGGGGTTAAACCTTGTTTATTTTCAAACATTGAGTTTTCTTCTCAAATTAACAAATATGGCGTTTTATGAGCCTTCTAACAAATTGAAACACTTCATTCATTAGGTTTTACCTTTCTTCGAGGTGCTTTTTGATGCAAGTTGCTTTGTGCTATTCAAATTGAACTCCCTTACTATAGTGTTTTGGCTAAATGTTCATTATAATTATAATTTTCTATAATAAGTTATGGTCACTATAGTAGAAGAAGAATGATGGCTAAATTTAATAGTCTTTAGTGATAGTTGATTAAAATAACATTCAAAGGTGCTATAAATCCGTGAGCATAGAAGAAGAAAGGGGTTGTTATATAAGATCCCCTTTCTCTTTGTTGTAGGTGTTCTTCTCAATATCACTACTAAGATGGAAGAGTTTGCATTCCAAAACTTGTTGCCTTTGTTGTTGTCACATTTTAGCAAAACTAGAGTGAGCATGTTGTAATGGTTGGGGTATATGATTTTGACAAACTCAAAGAAGATGTCAAAAAATTAGTTTGTTAACATGATAAACAACTTGTTGCAATGATTGACAATTAGTGGTTTTTGTCTAGGGAATGCTATTTCATGAGCGGGGATTTGTGAGCAGTGAGTGGGGATTTTTTGTCAAAATAATAATTTCACTTATAAAAATGTACATATGGCCCTTTAATTGAGCATTTTAAACTACTATCTTTTGAAAAACTTGTTGTTTTTTAAGTTATTCCATTGATTTAAAATTGAGACTCCATTCCTGCTCACAGAATCTTGAATCCCCGCTCATGGCTCACCATTTTACGCTCACCAATTAGCGTTATTTGTTTTTGTCCCAATATTACACAAACTTCAAGGGTTCAAATGCAATCCATAAAATTGTATGGGTATGATAGCGCATTTTACATTCTTGTAACATTTAGCTTAATTTTGCATTAGCTTTGTATGAAGTTACCTCTCTTGTATTCTAGGTCTTTGTGAATTTTGTTAAAAGCATAGTGCAAATGTCTTTAACCCCTAAAGGATCGAGCAACCATTGTACGTAGATGTAATCTATTGTATAACTGGCATTTGCTACCAACAAAAGTTTTAATTTGGGATCATGACTTCCTCACTAGAACTGCATTTGTCTATATTCTAAATTTTGTGTTAACATCAAATGTAGTAGAGGTGTGGATGTATTACAAATACCATTTATACAACACTATACATAGTATGTACAATGCTATACATAGTATGTACAATAGTTGCTCGGTCCTTGAGGGGTTAAAGTGTTAATAAATTGTTAACTTTGAAGTATCATTTTCAATTGTGCCTAAATCAAGCTCAAGTACGTACATTTGCAAGATCATAAACGAAATCTTATTGCACATCTTTCCAATGTGCATTGGTTATGACTTGCGATTACTATTACAAAATACCACCTTATTATGTTTAATTTGATTTGAAATGCACCAATTGAAGAGCAAGGGTTCCAAAATCCAATTAGGCTTCTTTATTTGGTAGTTTTTTACTTTCTGAAAGAAAAACACAGCAGCATTTGACACATTACGGCAAAGAAAAAAACTTCGAAGTATTGAACTTAAGTCATTATTTTGTAATGATATTGGGTTTGTTTTTATTACTTTGTTGCCGAATGTAATTAAAGAGAATTTCATACCAATTTGGAAAAATGCTTATGGGTTATATAATGGAAAAAATGAGTCCCTCTTCCTTTGAAGCATACATCTGATTACCTGACACAAGTTCCAACGATATAAAATGAGCAAATTTATGACTTGTTCGACTGAAACTTTCCGTGTATCCAACAAATATCCTCTTACCATGGCCTCTTTCAAAGCCAATAAAATCAAAAACAGAAACCTACATATTTTCTCCATGATCATTTGGAAGTAATAACCAGTATACCCATTCTATAGTTCCTAACAAAAGATCCTTTACAACACGTTTAACCCCTAAAGGCCCAAGCCCTTTTTTTTGTAAAAATCACTGAAAATTGCCACTTTTGGAGGAATGAGTAGAAAAGTAGGAAAATAAGTTTGTTTTGGAAATCCAACTATAGAATCATGTTTTAAACTATGGGAGGTACTTGCAAAAAAAATCAGCTCAATTTTGATGTAGAGGAGTGAGATATTGACATCTGAAGTGCAAAAATAAATTATTTTCCTTGCTGCCCAAAAATCTCAGAAGCCTTTGACCTCTTCTATATCAAGAAAGTTGCTCTACACAGAGTTGAGGTTTATTTTTCCCATGTGGGAGACCAAATTAGGTAAGTGTGGGAGAATTTTCAAATGAATTGGAGGTGTGGATCAAAATTTGTAAAACATTGCACTGTTGTAAGGCCATGAAATTCGCATATACACTGGGCAAAATTGGAGGATTTATGTATACTTGAAAAATATAAATTACTTTAATCCAAACGGTGAAAACCAAGGAATCTTAGTCTACTCCAACTTGGAAAAAAAAAAGTCGAAAAAAAATTAAAGCACAAAATTTTACAAGGGGCAAAAGAAATGGAGATTTGGAAATCTAATACCTACCCGTAAACTAAAACTTCTCACTCATCAGTCATAATCAAATGATTCAAAACTTTCCACATATATAACAATCAAAAGAACCAATTTCAAATTTTTTTAATATAAAAATGCAATTTTTAAAGAAGTTTCTTGGGTTACCCGGACTGCTTGCCCTCACCTGTTGTTCAAAAGTTCATGCATAACTTCTTCCATAATTGTTGGAAAGAAGAAAAAATTGAATGTGCACGTACATTTTTGAATTCCCTACCATCCACAAAAATTTTGAAAAAATTATAAAAATTGGTTTAGTCATAGGTACATGCCCAAGGTCCAATTGTCCCCCGAGGGGACACTTGGATCTTTAGGGGATAATAGTGTTATTAAAGTTCACAAGGGACACGATTCTCTCTTTAACTTACGAGAGAAACTCAATTAAAAAGAATTGAAATTCGTATAAGTTGGTTAAAACAACATACTATCAAAATTTAACTACAGTAAATCTAATGATCAATGTCAGCAATACTAAAAAACACCCTTGATGATATATAATACATATATATATATATGTATATGTGTGTATGTGTGTATATATAAGGCATTGATATGTGTACCACACTTTTTGAACTACTATACCACTCCCTTAGGTATATTTTAGATTTTTATCTTCAAAAAGTTGAATTTGAGAAATTTGAATTCAAATTTGGACTTGAAGACCATGATTTTGTTAAGAATCATAACAAGGTTGCAATTCAACAACACCCAATGAAAAAGCTTATCTTTTTTTCACAAACAAAAGTAAAAGTAATATTTTTCTCCCTAGCTAAACTTTTTCATTGGGTATTGCTGAATTGCAACTTTTATATGGTTCTAGACTAAATCATGGTCTCTAAGTCCAAATCTGAATTCTAAATTCTCAAATTCAGCTTTTTGATGGTAGAAATCTAAAATTAACCTAGAGGTGTGGTTCAGTAGTTCAAAGGGTGTAATACACTTATCAATTCCCATATATATATATATATATATATATATATATATATATATATATATATATATATATTTATATATAGGAAATTGCTAAAACCACATCCAAAATTGCTAATGCCACACCCCAAGGTGTGTTTTGAGCATGGATTTTTCATGATGATTTTTTGAATTGAATCAAAAAATTGTTTCACCTTTGATATTCTAAGGCTATATTCAAAAAAATTGGAGGAGCGTGATTTCAAAAGTAGAGTTACTGGACTTTTGAACTATTTAAAGCAAATAAACATTTAAAAAATAGCAATGGTGCAATATGAGTTCAAAAAGAATTGCATATATTTTTTGTCATTTTAAGGAGATTGTCATGCCATGATTGAATGAATGATGAGCTACTTGAATATATAAAAATAATATTAAAATATGAAATTTCATGCTCACAAGAGAGTGCTGTTAGCAATTTTCCGTGTGGCTTTAGCAATTCCCTATATATATATACACACACACACACATACATGCATATAGGAAAGTACTACCGCAACATCCCAAATTGCTAACTGGACACCCTTGTGAGCATGAAATGTGATTTTTAATGCTGATTTTTTCATTTGTATCAAAAGATCTATTTAACCTTTATCATTCTAAGGCTATACTAAAAAAAATGTGTATTTAAATTTGAAATTGAGAATATAAGATTTTTCAATTATTTAAAGCAAAAATACATCAAAAATTAGTATTGGTGCAATAATATTTCAACAAAAATATGTGTTTGTCATGTTTTCTTTCAAGGAGGTGGTAATACTATGATTGAATGATAGATGGACCACTTGAATATATCAAAAATAGCAGTAAATTATCAAATTTCTTGCTCGAGGTGTCCCATTAGCAATTTAGGGTGTTGCAATATATATATATAGATATGTATATCTATATATAGATATATATATCTATATGTAGATATATATCTATATATATATGGGAATGACTATAGCAACTCCCTAAATTGCTAACAACACACCCCCTCTGAGCATGAAAATGTGATTTTTAATGTTGATTTTGCTAATTTTTTAATTTGGATCAAAAGATTTGTTTTTCCTTTATCATTCTAAGGTTATACAAAAAAAATAGGTGCACTTAAATTTCAAACTAAAGATATAGGACTTTTGAGTTACCTAAAGCAAAAATATATGAAAAATTAGTATTGGTGCAATAACATTTCAATTTTTTATTTGTATTTGTCATGTTTTCTTGGAAAGAGGTGATAATGTCAGGATTGAATGAATGATGGACCACTTAATAAATCAAAAATAGCACTAAATTATCAATTTCATGCTCAGATGGGGTGTCCCGTTAGCAATTTAGGGTGTCAATTTAGTAATTCCCTATATACATGTATATGTATATACATACATATATATATAACCCCTAAAGGCCCAAGCCCTTTTATTTGTGAAAGTCATTTAAAACTGCCACTTTGGGAGGAATGAGTAGAAAAGTAGGAAATAAAGTTTGTTTTGCAAATCCAACCATAGGATCTTGCCTCATACTAGAAGAGGTACTCGTGGGAAAAAAATTAGGTCATTCTAGATGGAGAGGAGGGAGATATTTTCATCTAAAATGACAAATAAAGGTTTTTTTCTATGCTGTTCAAAAAGTTCAAAAGCCTTTGACTAATCTTACATGAAAAAAATTGCTCTACCCAAAGTTGAGGTTTATTTTTTCCATGTAGAAGACCAAGTTAGGTACGTGTGGGAGAATTTTCAAATCAATTGGAACTATACAACATATGGGAAAAAAATAATAGGTAAAATGAAGTAGAGAATGAGTCAAATCACTAAATTGTTAAGAATTTAATTATTGAAATGAAAAATGCAAGTCCTAACAGTCATAATGTAATAAACAATCTTCTTCCGTAGGTATAGTTTTTTTTTTTTTCCAAAATATTGAAATTGTGGAAAATAAAGGACTTCAAAGGTTATTTAGAATAGAGGATCTGTAAGTGCCCACACAGTGAAACATTTCATAACTTTCATGTCATTGATTGATATTGAATGATTCAAAGCTTCCCACATCTAAAAATATCTAAAGAACCAATTTCAGAATTTTGTTTTAAAAATACAAAATTTTAAATAGTTTTTGGGCTGCCCGGATTGCCCTCCCTCCCACGGTTAGCAAAAATTCTTGCATAACTTCTTTGTCAAATGTCAAAATGAAGAAATTATTAGATGCCCGCATAGGTTTTGGAACTCCCCACCTTCACTAAAGTTTCAAAAAACTACACAAACTAGTTTACTTATAGGTACATGCCCAAAATCCATTTGTCCCCAAGGGGACAATTGGACCTTAAATTTCTTGATCCAAGTCGTCCATTGTTCCTTAAATTATGGAATTACCATCCTTCTAGAGAAAAAAAGAAAAAGCAAACATATATTTTTTATAGAACCTTTATTGCACTATAACTCTTTTTTGAATGTATTTTTGCTTTATGTAATTCCAAAATCCTGTATTTTCAATTCCAGTTTAAGCATATTCAAATTTTGTGGATATACTTGCAGTTACTCACAAAGTTGTCTCAATGTTTGCTTTAGCATCAAGTTTTCTTCAGTATTTCCATTATACATCTTCTGATCAACATTCCTTTGACATCAACAATGAATAGCATCTTAAAATTACATTGTACCAAAATTAAAGCAACTGCATTCATGAAAAAATACTTAACTAAAAAATTGTATATAGTAAGCATTGAGACAATTTTGTGACTATTTATTCGATACATTATTGAGCCTCCCTTGGCCTTCAAAACCGCCTCCACACGGCGTGGCATGTTGTCTATGAGATTGAGAATCACATCCTTACTAAGTTCTTCCCACTCCCTTTTTATCCTCTTCCATAATTCAAGCATGTCACTTAGCTGCGTTGGCATAGAGCATAGCTGGCACTTCAAATGATCCCACATGTGCTCAATAGTGTTTAAATCTAACGATTGTGCTAGCTATTGTAAAAACTCCAAAACTAACTCATGCAAAGAAGCTTTGGCCACTTTGGATGTGTGCTTGGGATTGTTATCATGTTGGAAAATGACATCTTTGACATCCATGTTGTAGTATGCCAAGGTGTTCATGAACTCATCTTGAAGAATTTGACAATGCAAATCCCCATTCAAATTGCCCCATACCTTGGTTAGATACCTAGTACATTTTGCAATAATGCATCTCCAAACCATCACCAATCCGCCACCATGCTTAACATTTGCATTGCATGTTTTATATGACAACGCTTTGCCTCGTCGCTTTGAACGCCAC
Organism: Ulota crispa; assembly: GCA_963920765.1. Classification (NCBI taxonomy): domain Eukaryota; kingdom Viridiplantae; phylum Streptophyta; class Bryopsida; order Orthotrichales; family Orthotrichaceae; genus Ulota; species Ulota crispa. The sequence goes on along the minus strand of OY987248.1, from coordinate 10,590,297 downwards.
ATCCGGCCGTCTGAACCAAATATGTTGATCTTTGTCTGGTCAGACCAAATAACCTTGTGCCAATTGTGAATAGTCCAATCTTTGTGAAGTTGTGCAAATACTAGACGCACTTGGCAAGGGCAAAGGGAGAGCAATGGCTTCTTGAATTTTGGCACCACCTGCAAGCCACATTCCTTCAACGCCCTGCAAATTATCTTTGCGCTAACGTGGACATTTGCAATTTTTGCCAACCTGGTGGATGCTTGGATATCCATGTCACACTTGCTAGAGGTAATATTGAGGAACACCTTCCTCTTGTTTGTATCTGAAAGTAGTTGCGGTTTTCCTAGTGACAGGGCAATGCGCTTTTTGAAACGCCTTTTGCATATGCGACCAATAGTTGCTAGACTTATACCTATCTATGCAGAGACATTTTGCATTGACATGCCACATTGAAGCAATTGCAATGCAACATTTTTCTTTATTTGTGACAATTGCTTTTGTTTTGTGAAAACAAACCTACAACACTCAACCTCCAACACAAAACTTGCAACACTCAACCTACAACTTAAAACTTGCTACACACAACCTGCACATAGGAAATAGACAATGCTATTTGGTGAGCGTAAAATGATGAGCCATGAGTGGGGATTCACAATTTTGTGAGCATGAACAGACTTTTAAGTGAAAATCAATGAAATAATTTAAAAACAACAGCAAATTTTTCAAGTGATGTTAGTTTAAAATACACAACCATAGGGCCCCATGTACACGGTTATAGGTGAAATTAATTATTTTAACAAAAAATTCCTGCTCATGGCTCACAATTCACAAAACTCTGCTCATGAAATAGCATTCCCTGTGATTACACATTTATAAAACATGATAAGTGGGACAATATTTATTAAAACATGAAAGATAGGGTATTCCTAAGCCAACATCTTTGTGGTTTTAGCCGCCCTTTAGAACTTGGAATTGACTCAACTCAAGCAAGCATGTTGTACAGTACCCAAAAGAAAAAGTACATAAGTCCCTCTCATGGCATTCGTAAAGGTTGGTATAACAAAGAATATATTGGCATTTTATCTCCAGATTTTGGGAAGTGATCCTTGTGCAATCATGATTAAGCATACCAAATTTTAGTTACTAAAAAACCAAAATTCTATTTCTAGTAAATTTTTTTGTGTCAAAATCATGGTTTTCCAAGAAAGTAGATTAAAAAACATGGGTGATGAATTTTTGAGATTTGATTGCATGGATATGTAGGAGACATCCATATGCACATTCTCCTTTCAAACAAACATTTCCAGAAAAAATCCAAATTCTCTCTACAAAGATTTTAATATTAGGGTGATCATGACCAAATTTAGTAAAATATACATTTCTTTATGGAAATTAGTTTTTGTTATTTGACTCATACACTGTGATTAAATTTGTACCTTTAAACATGATGATATGTTTATTTTGCCAAAAACTACTTTATTTATAGTACAAACTTCATTGAATCCCATAAGAGGGACTTGTGTACTCTTTCTTTAGGGTACTCTACATTGAGAATTGATTGATACATATTAGTGATAAATGGTTGGAGAACTTATAATGGTTTCAAGAGCATTTAACTCATCACTTGATTTTTTTTTTTTTTTTTTTTTTTTTCCAACACTTCTCCTAGTTAGTCTATGTCATATTTTAATGCAATTTGTCCCTTCTTCTAAGCTTTCCAAATATGGAATTAATTTTAGACTTGGCAATGTTTGATTATGTGGAAGAGGTGTAGGATAAGGACAATAACTTTATGTCCAGGACTCTACCAACCTTGCAAAAAGTAGAACCTTTCCTCAAGGATTTTGTTCTTCATCATTCAATACTTTGGGCTTGTCACCCTTTCTTGAAATGAGTATACCCAATTTATTATGATCAAATTGTCATTAGAAGCTCCTATTCAATATCGAGACAATTTACCTAGATTGCTGCAACCTCTTTTAGTGGATGCTCTAACCTGAAAACACGTGATTTTAAAACCACAAAACAATTACTCCGTACTTATCACACCAAACTATAAAATTCTCGATGTTTTTGGGAAACGATACTTTTGTGTGACCATACATAAATTAAACTTGTTGTTAGAAACTTCCACCTGTATTGCACATTCTTACACACAACCATTGCGAGTGTTGTAACACTCCATGATCTCAAACACTACATTGGAGTTAGAGAACATTGAAAGAAGTAAATAAATTCCTTTGGTTACTTATTAAACAAACAAACAAAAAATAATGATATGAATTGCCTTGCTATATTGTTCACAATTGCCTGTATGTATGTATGTATATGTATGTATGTATATGTATATGTATATGTATGTATGTATATGTATATGTATATGTATATGTATATGTATATGTATGTATGTATATATATATATGTATATATATATATATGTATATATATATATATGTATATATATATATATGTATATATATATATATGTATATATATATATATGTATATATATATATATGTATATATATATATATGTATATATATATATGTATATATATGTATATATATATATATATATATATGTATATATATATATATATATATATATATATATATATATATATATAT
>OY987248.1:9736465-9978519 GCA_963920765.1 Ulota crispa | reverse complement strand
AAAGTGGCAGGCCGTGGTTTGAAACTCTCTTGTAGTCCGGAAGGTTGAGGGTTTGCACGTACTTTAGACCTTGCCATAAAGGTATACTTGATTGGGGAGTGGCGTCGTGATAATCTGCGGCTTTCATGTGTGTGATCATTGTGTGCAAGAGGCCCCAAAGGAAGCCTCTAGAAAGCTAGATTTTGATGTGTCTGAGGCTGATTTTGGATGCCCTGCACTTACATATTTGCAATTGTAGACTGCAGTGAACGTGTTATTTGTTAAATTGGGAAAAATGTAGGTACCATTTTGTCTTTCACCTGAAACTCAAAAAGTTACTTTAAACCATATTCAAATGCATCAAATTTAGTTTGAGCCACTAAGATTTTTTCCTCGCATATTCCTCCTCTCAGGTGAGGGCACGTGTACAAAAAAAGAGAGCTATGAGCTGGAATTCAGGTGATCACTTGAATTCTTGAAAGTCCCAAAATGTACTGTTTTTCCCAATTTAACGAACAACGCATTAATGATATTGAAAACTCAAAATTTGCAAGCTGTTACTGGTTGGCAACAAATCTGTTTCTAGGACTCATTTCACGAGTGGTAGGAGATGCTCCCCCGTTAGCAACTGCAGGTGCCGTAAGTATAGTAGCATCGCCTAATGATGCATGATGTTCCGGAGTCCAAGTGAGCAACATGGACACTCGGCAAATGCTGCTGCGCATCTGTGGTGTCGATCCTTGAATATTTTACTGCAGGATATGGCGGGATTGTGAGGTCTACAAGGCGCCATCCCATGTTCGAGAATAGACATTCTCAATCCCTTGCTTGAATAATTCTATCCAGAGCTTGCCCAGATGCAGGTTCTAATGTTATGCTCTTCGGAGATTAACGATCTAACTTATCGGAGATTCTTTTTCTTCATGCAATTTGCTTGGATAATCATTCTAATGCCCGCCAGTGAGTGAGAGCACCCTTGCATGTTCAGCGGCGAAGTCGGTCAAGGTCCAAGATGATCACCGGAGATGAATACCGGAGATGGCGAGCCTGATTCTCATATTAGGGCATCCCCAATGCAGCCGTAAGGCAAAAGTTTGTGGAGTGCATTAAATCGGACTTGAGCAAAAACATGGGCTCCAATGCAGCAATTAAATCATACTGCATTTTTCAGGGCTCCCCATATAAGAGCCCCTCCCTTGCAAATTCTCACTATTTGGAGAGTCCTGCATACCTCTCCAGCTCTGACATTGACGCAATTTCAGGGAATTTTAGATACTTCTGACATGAATCAGCCACACATAAGCACTTAAAAAAAAACATAAACTAATAAAAATTGTAGTTAGTGAGTGTTATAACTTGCTTGCATTGGGGACTGTTGAACTGGGAAATGGCCGTGCTTTGTATCTAACTCCAAGTCAAACACAGTTCATGGGGTTGATATCTCGACTGGATTGGGGATGCCCTTAACCAACAAAACTTTTGCTAATCACTTGCCTTGGCATGTGAGCACAGAAAGAACAAATGAAGGTGGAGGATTGACTTGGACTCTTGATGTTGTATCTAACTCTAATGAAGGCTTTTCACCCTACAACTGTTCAAAATGTTGTGGAAGTTCATTGCCACGAGTTTGGATTTTGAATTTGGTTTTTAGATGCTTCACAATTGTTGTCACGTTGGACCAACCCTAAACTGCAGTCACCATATTAGGTAAACTGGAAAAAACGGAGGGACCATTTTGTACTCCACCTTAATTTTACACATAGTAAGTGTAGGCATAGCTACAGCTCAAAGTTGTAATTATTGAAATTCTTGGAGGCAATCACTAAGATTTCACTATTGTACAAGAAAGTGCACACTTGTTTTTTTTTGAATATGCTAAATTGTACATAATGATAAAAATAGTGAAAATCCTAGAATGTACTATTTTTCCCAATTTACCTAATTTGGTGTTTGTAATGCTTGTATCACTTTTGAAATCTTTTACTTTACAAACATCATTTCTACAATAGTCCTTGGTATTTCTAAGGTACCTTCATATCAAGCGTGATGAAAATGTGAGGTATAGAACATAACATTGCAAGTTCTTGAAGAGTTTATTATATAAACTTGTGAAAACAAATACACCCCTACAATTGAAACTCATTCATACAAAAGGAGGAGAGATAAGTTTCACATGGTGATCATGGAACAAAAAGACTCCACATTCTTTGTGAGATTTATATACATTCACTATTCCCTTCCAAAATTTATATAGTTTAAAAACTACAATCTGCATAGGAGAAAATTATCACCTTCTTTATAGTTTAAGATATAATCCACTAATCTTGTCATATGCCATATTGGATTATGATTAAAATTAGACTCTTTGGTAGCAAACTCTCAAAAATCTTTTGGAATAAGAACCTCATGAGTTTATACTTCTCTTTTCAATAGCAAAATTTATGAACCCTATGTAAGGTCCTTAAGATTTGACACTCTTAACATTCATTGAGCCTAGGCCGGATACATTAGGAAGTGTATGTGAAGTGGCTCTACCTTGTATGACTTTCTTATTGTACATTACAAAAACTATGAATAGAAAATAGTAATGTAGTCCTTGTATGAAGGACCTTATCCACATGTACAATCTAGTACAATACAAAAAGGCATTGCATTGATAAAATATATAAATGAACTCACTAATCACTATCCAAGTACTTCACTCATGTATACAAATGGAGTAAAATAGAATTTATGGTTTTATTGTACCCACATCTTTGTCCTATTGAGATGACACATTAATTTAATTTTTGTATTTGCATTGAACTCAAAGAGTGGATAAAAATAAGGGATTAGTGATTTATTTGTTGCAATAAATACATGTCCTGACCTCTTGGGATCTTTTTTATCCTTTTTAGACTTCTTAAAGACCTTTTGGAGGGTTTGAAATTTTGCTAATAAAAGTTTCCTTAAAAAAATTTGACATTGCTAGTTTGATGTTTATTTGTTTGTTATGGAGTTGTGTCATTGAGATAACATGAATGGTCTATTTGACCCTAGTCAAGGACACACCCCACACCACTCCTCTTCCTTTATGAGCAAAGTTGCTAGTTGGGTAAGTAAATCTTGCCATTTATTTCCCCTTCGTAGTTTATATATGTTTGGGACAAAGGGGTTGTCCACATTATGACGTGAAAATTACAGAAAATGAACTCCCTTATACTAAAAAATGTTTGAATTTTTGTTTTTGAGAAAAATTGAATCCATGCTTTGTAAGAACTACATTTTACTTTCTTCATAAAGAGCAATCTAGAAAAGGTAACAAGGTATCTGCAGAAAAATAATAGAGGACTCCACTCTTCTCAAAAAGTTAAACTGCTTAAGAATCCCTTTTTCATGGAATAATTATTTTGATTTGTGCAACTTTTTCATCACTATGTCTCAACTTCAAGTCCCGTTGAGTTTTCAAACCCTAGTTGGTCTCCATTTGAGACATAATAGGAGTAGTCACGGTTGGTCTGAGATTGAGATTTTTGTGAAGATTGAGAAACGGTTGAGTGAATGTAAGAGCCAATGGAAGCACTTCTTCATGGAAGGAGGTGTGATACTCCTTTTGTGAGTGATAGAGAATGAAGAATGGAGAATGTTTTATTTAGAGGAAGGCAACATAGCCACTGATTGGAGGAGTAGAAAAAGCAAGGGTGAAAAGCAATTTACGAGCAGATAAACAGGTGGACCATGGTAAGAGTTCTTACGCAAAAAATATTTTTAGGCCATTTCTTCCTGCTTGGGGGACAAGAAACTTTTTTCTCAATCTTCATGGAAATGGCCTTGCGCTAGTTGCGGATAGAGGGCCACGTTAGTTTTTTGAGAAGATTGAGAATGCAAAAACTCAACTGACCCCTAACGTGAAGCCTCAAATCTATTTTACAAAATTTGGACATACCACAAGTTGCACTGAATCCTTTAAAGATCACATTCTTGTTACTTAACCCCTAAAGGACCAAGGAGCCCACTTTGGGCTTTATGAAAATTCGGGCAGGCTCTATTGACTTCATAATTTGGAAATTTTTCATAAATTATTTAGGATGGATGCTACTCATCATAATCTACATGTAAAGCTTTATTTCATGTCATTCCAATAAGTAATGCAAAAATTAGAAGGTTTTTTCAATTTCAATGTCAAACCGGGCAGCAAAAAATATATTCCTCAGGGGGCGCACTATATAAGGTTTACATGGGTAGGGTGTGTGCAAAGCCCTATTAGAGGGGGGCTATGTAGGTAAATTTTTGTCATTTACATAGGGCTGTATTTACCTAAATTTCTAAAGTTTGGTAATTTAATGTACCCTTTGCTTCATTTGAAAAAAAATTGTGTGATAATTTAGGGTACCCTATGTTTATTACAAATACATGAAGACATGAATAAAAGTGCATACACCTAATTAAGCACCAACAAAATTTGGCTTTGTTGGTTGAGACATGCAAAATGTGACTGTTCTTTTGTATGGTAAAAATGTTGTTGTTTAGGATTTAAAACATGTTGCGGGGGTACTGTAGAAAAAATTGTACTTTTAGACCAGGGCATCATACATTTGAAACAAGAATTTTGAGTAATCACAAAACATGTCCAGCAAGAGAGTGCAGTGAAATACAAAGCATGTTAACTTCAAAAGCACATAAAGACGTACTCTCCTGCAATTTCATAAGAAAACACAACTGAAACCCTTGAACACCTCTCTTATAAAAGGCAACATCATCAAACTAAAATGCACTAAGCCGCATTCATCAATATAATGGTGTGCAAGTTTTTGCTTCTCATCCATCCACTGCAACAACACGTCTCTTATATATGTATCTCTATCCATATTATTGATCTTCATCCCATACTTGAACAACATGTGTTCTATATCATAACCCCCCTTAAAGCTTTGCAATAGTTGGATGTAAACACGCATGGGATCCTATTTTGGATACTCCACAAAGCTTGAATACTATATACTAACCCAAGTAATATTGATATTGAATTCATTGATTTTTAATTTTAATATTTGCAAGGCTATTGTAGAAATAAAATAAACCTAAATCTCACTAATAAACCCTACCCTTCATTATTTATAAAGACTCCAAACACATTACAACAATGCTAACTTATTTCCAAGTCATATCAAAAATTTAGGACCAAGGCAATTAAAAGAATCCTTTGTTTGATTGCACATGTACCCAAAAAAAAATGGGAGTGCACTCCCCGAGATATATTCTAAATTTATTTTTTACTTTTCTATAGGATTTTTTAGATTGATACCTACTCAAAAAAATTGAATCACTCAATTCCAAACAATGAGGTAAGAGTTAAAAGGAGTTTTATTTTGCGGGCAATGAAGGTAGGAAGAGGGTAGAAAAAACATATAAAGTTATCTTTTACTCTCAATTTTGAAAGTTTTCAAATGAAAATGAAAATTAAAGTTACCGATTGTTTGTTAGAGCATTCTCACCATTGGAATTAACAATTTTCAAATTCTTCCAAAATTTCATTCATCAATACCTTTCACTTTACAACTTTTGTAAAAATGAATCCAAAATTTTTTTGGTTAAATTTTTTTATATATGCTTTCAACACAATTTCTAACATATTGCCAAAATTGCACAAGAAATACAACATATGTGTTTTTCTCTAAAAAGTTTGAAAAACATAACTTCACCTTCTAGAAAGATTAGAAAAACCTACATTTTGAAATTTAGGCACATTGATATTGCAATTGATGGGGATACTCATTCTGAAGTTTTGGAACAATGTACTTGTGCAAGCCAATGGTTGGACTTGTTAAAAAGTAAGTTTCAATGAAGATTTTGTCCCTGATTTGGGAACTAGTATTTTGAGGCAATTTTGGGCCTCTAAACACAAAAGAATTTTAGGGGTTAAGGGAGTGTTTTTTGATGTGGGAGATGTCCATATGGATGTTTCCTATGTATCCATGCAGTCAAATCTAAAAAAATCATCAACAATTTTCAATCAATTATTATGTGAAACTATGAATTTTATAGAAAACAATTCACCAAAAATAGAATTTTGGTTTTTCCTAAACTAAAACTTGGTATGTTTGATTGGGGTTACATAAGAATTTAGTATCAACAACGCAAGACAACAAAAGTGCCAACTATATTCTATGTTATGTGTGAAGATCTTTGAATGACGTAACACGGTGTTATATACTTGTTGTACCCCACTATACACTAAATAGTGCATTTAGGTTACCTAAACAATTAGGTTGCTGTACCCTAAAAATTCATCTCATAACTTGTTGCTTGCCCACTTGGAGGTGCATGCGACTCTCTAGATACTTGGATATCCCATGCTTTACAGCCTAGACAATGCTAGTTGATTTTTCCGCTATGTTGCTATTGTTGCCAAATCCTTATTGCTATTAGAATTTGTTGTTGTAACAATTATTGACAGAAATTATTGCAGTACCAAGAAGAATTCATACAATGTAAAATGTGAAGTAACTAGAGTTGGGTAACCTAAATGCATTGTTTAGTGTAGCTCTTTGTCATTTATTATTTTTTTATTTTTATTTTCCTAGAACCCAAATATTGTAGAGACTTCCAATTTGACCTGAAAGGAGAAAAAAATTGACTATTCGTTTTCTTGGCATATATATTCTCCCCAAGTACCATTAACTTTGAAGCGCGGAGTTTACAAATATAGTCAATCGTCTCTTATTGCATGGGAATGGTGGGGATTTTTTTTAGTAGTATGCACACAAAGAGGCTCAAGCACATTTTCTGTTGGTGACATTGTACTTTGGTGGTCTCACTTTGCCAAAAATAACTCCATCCATGATTATTGGACCACACTTTATGCATATAGAGAGTATGCAATTTAAGAACTCCAAATAGTTATGCAAATAGGGAATATGCAATAAGAGAGGCTTGACTGTATCACATACAAGTACTGTTTTCAGGAACCAAAGTTACCAAACACTCTTATGTTTTTTTATACACTTTTGATTCTATTGTTTTTAAAGGAAAAGCACTTATCAGAAAGTTCATTGGCTATCGGAGCATATCCCTTTAAATTGGGGATTAGGCATTCAGGTTGCACCCACTGCACGCCACGCTTGCCTGCTGCACTGTTCCTCCACGAGCATGTCTTTAGCTTAAAAATAGTTTTTTCTCCCCCACAAGGCTTATTCTTCAGGCCTATAAAGCGTGCGGACCCTTCACCGCTTTCAGCGGCACATTCTAAGCGGTAACTTACAAGTACCTTTGGAACGGCGTGTGAAGCTTAAATTCCAGGTTTTTTGAACCCTCAACCAATCAAGTGGTGAGAATGCAGTGGAACTTGGGGAAGCAATGTGAACAGCCGCTAAAGTTCCTCTTGACCTTGCATGGCAATACTTTTGGAGCTTTGAGAAGTTGGCTGGCTTGACTCTAGCAATAAAGAATAAGGGCATCTCCACCAGTCTGGCAAGATATGCACGCTTAGTTTGCATCTAAACGGGGATGCTTGAGGCTAGGGCGGGAGTATAGAGCCAAGATGTCTACCGGTTTGTAACATGTTCACGCTTGCCAAAGTGAAACTTGCAAGGGCGTTGTTTCCCCTTGTGCCATGTGTGCAAGTGTGGGGCCAAAGCCGTAAATTCAGGCACAATCATGATAGCATAAGTAAGCTATAATCAAGCTCACTAAAAAATTGCTTTTTCACGGGAGGTGAGCGTCTCCCAGCCAATATTTGGCAAAGCCGCTTAGGCAATGTCGTTAAGTGTGCAGCTGGTGGGGATTCAAGACGCTCAAACGAGCTTGTTGTCCCCGCTTAGTCAGCGTGTTTTCACCACTGGTGAAGATGCTCCAAGCTTAATCCAACTTCTACCTTTACTCCATTAGATGAAATTTGTAACAACTATAAAAAATGCTCCTAGGAGGTTAAGCACCACTTTTGGGGCACTTTAGCCCCTTGTCTCACTACAAGTCTGGTTGATTTTACTTCATTACAAACTAACATTTTTGGATACAAAAGTATTTGTGGATAACATAGCGCATAACCAAAAGTAAGATTGCTCCTCCTAAACTTCACCTTTTTTACCATCCTCACTCTTGAAATTTGAATTTGAATTTCATTTATTATTTTAATGAAGTGATCATAAGTGCTTGACAAAAGGTCCAAATAGAATGATTATAATCTTGACTGAGAGTTTGCCAAGCTTGGATTCTTCTTTGATTATTTATTAATGCTTTCAAGTATCATGTCAATATTATGAATACAAACAAGGTACTACAATTTCAAACGTTGCATACCGAGAATCATTATTGATTAGACTAATGGCCACAATAAATGATGTGAACGGCAAAATATCATCTGAACATTTGGAAACCCTTTTTGAAAATTGGCTTCAACACTTGTTTGAATTCTTTTATTATAATGACTTCTAAACAATATGGCAAGAAACAAGAATATTCAGAAACATTGTTATGATAATACATAAGGAATTGGTATCCATACCACATTCTTTTGACTATTTTACCACACTTACTATATATATATGGTCAATATTTATGATATTATTAGGTATGGACCACAAGTAAAAGTTTTTCCTGTGATCTATACCTAATATCATAAATATTGGCCATATATAATAAAAGTGGTAAAATAGTCAAAAGGGTGTGATATAGACATCAAATCCCCTATATCTATAATATTTTTATATTTAAAATCAAGAACTAAATAATAACAGAGGTAAAATCTCATGCAATGTTCTCAATCAAATACCCTTAAAAAAAACCACTAAGCCTTCCTCCTAAAATGGAGGAAAAGTTGGTTGTGGTAAAAATAGGATGAAGTAGATGCTCCATTGAATGAAAAATCTTCTACTCTTATAGCATCTAGCGGAGTAAGAACATCTCTAGCCTTACTTGTCAAATTTAATTTGTCAAGAAATGTCGTCTATTTTTGAAAAGCCCTTCTTTGAGCTTTATCTTATATTCCTCTTGGTAAATGTTCAAATGATTATTTATGGAGTACACTTGAAGTGCAAGGGCCACATTCAAAATGCAAGACTAGAAAACAAGGATTTTGAGGGCCCTTCAAAAATAGATGTTAGAGCATCTCCTGCAACCCTCCAAATTTCTAGGTCCCTCCAATTCCTCTCTATCCATTTTAGGAATGACCACAAGAATGACCTCTTGTATCCCCAATAGTGCAACTTGCTAGGTATAATGTCAACCAATCACAAGTCAAAAAACTTCCAAAAACAATAAAGTAAGCTATGATCACCATAAAATATAGCTTGTAGAGGGTTCAGAGGCCCCCTTCAAATATGGCTTATTTGAAGGGAGAAGATAAATGTAGAAGCCAACATTGCTAAAACTAATTTCTTTTCATTTAAAAAAAGGAGGGCCTAAACACTTGGTATATGACAAGCAACGCTCTAACCTCTTGAAGTTTTAAACATTTGAAGTTCAATGTTGGAGATGCTCTAAGAATATCAAGAGCATTGGTCATTTGGTTCAAGTACAGTGAAACCTCTCTAATTACATTGGAACAGTGGGGAGTGTATTTCAGTAATATGCACACAAAGAGGTTCAAGTGCCATAAGTCATTTATTTCAACACGAGCATGATGTACAAATGATAGGTGGCTCATCTAAAAAAATCAATTATAAATGACTGCTTTCTATTAACACTAATTGACAAAAAAAAACCAATGAAACTACATTGTATTTTGCAAGTGGTCCCACTGTGACAAAATAACTCCATTAGTGGTTATTGAAACACACTTTATGCACATAGGAAGTATGCAGTTTAACCCCTAAAGGACTAGACCCCCATTTTTAGAAACATAGCGAGTTCACGCAGGTACCTATGATTGGAACTTTTCATATTTTAGGTTGAAATTTTAATAGAATGTGGGGACAAGGTTTATCTTTCATATGCACTAGAATTCATCACATTTGGAATTATGAGCAAAAAGTTATGAACTAATATGTTGTTTTTTACATTTGTCGGGCAGGCAAGGCAGATTTTTTAAAATCAATTTTTTCTAAAACAAAGTTTGTAAATTGGTTTAGGAGATTTATGTGAATGTAGGAAGCTTTGAATCATTTTGTTTGGATCAACGAGCTGAAAGTTATGAGGTTTTTTTGTTTGCGGGCAGTTATGGATTCTCTACTCCAAAATAAACTTTGAAGTCCTTTATTTTACTCAATTTTCAACATTTTGGAAAAAAAACAAAACCAAAGTTTGAAGATTGTTTATGACAACATTATGACCATTGGGATTGGCATTTTTCATTTCCATAATTAAATTCTTAACAATTTAGTGTTTTGAATCATTCTTACTTCTTTTTACTTACTAATTTTTTTCCATATGTTATATAATTCCAAATGATTTGAAACATTTTTGACATGTACTTTACTTAGGTGGAATAAGGAATTTAGAGAACCACCACCCACATGGCCTTTTTTCCTTAGGAATTTCACCTTTTGAAAGGTAGCTGCCTGGTTTTTCACAAGATATTTTTGGAATATTCAAACCATTCTAACTTCCAATCCACATGGTGGAAAACTTTGAATTTTTTCCACATCTTCTAAAACCATTCTTCTACAAGATCCTATGGTCACATATGCATAAAAATGTTTTTGTTTTCAAATTTGGTTGATGCTCTAAAAATGGCAGTTTTGAAGAGTTTTTGGTAAAAACTTTGCTTGGTCCTTTAGGGGTTAAGGAGTACAATTTATTATGCAAATAGGGAATTTGCATATGGAAGGTTTCACTGTATCGTAAGGTAGTATGCTCAAAAACCGCCCTTCTAAGGGCTCATCCCTCTTTTTCATGGTCTTCTGTAGATGGAAGGATTTTCAGTTAATTTTTTAAACAAAGAGAAAATAGATGTTGAATGCAACACAAGTTGTTTCATATTCTTTGAAGCATTTTTGAGTTACTTATGAATTCTCAAAATGCATGTGTCATAGGTACCTATTATTAACCTTAAACCTTCCAAGAACCGTTCACTTGTAAGTTGTGAAGAGATTTGAGAAAGCAAGGAGAATGATTGGCTCTTGCAATTAAAAACAAATTTTCTTCCATGCATTCAATGAGTTGTAAGAGGCTGATGTAAAAACCACCAGTGCACCATTTCACAAGTTACTGGATGGTTCGAAATGAGCGAACGGTTTCTGAGCGTACTACCTTATATAGTATTTGCACGTTTTGGTTTATCGTATCTTTTTGAATCCTTTACAACTGGCGAACAAATATGGATATGACGAGATACATAGTGTGAACCGGGCCTTGGGAAAAGCAGCTTTTCTGCTCCTTATTCAGGACTGCTGGTCAACATTTGAAGGGAAATTTAAAATATTGTCTATGAAAGGGGGGCTCGTTGACGCTTTCATTCATATGGGCTATGGGCCTATGGCGGGAGAATTTCGGCTGTCGACGGCCTCCAAGCCAATCCAGTCCCACACACGTGCTCAATAGCCTACAATTATCTTCCCGTTCAGCACAAAACCTGCTCATTCCTTTTATAGTTCTTGGGAGGAATTAGTCACAAAACGAGGGTTTTCTAATTTTGAATTCATTGCCATGAAAGGGGTTCCTCATTTTAGTATGTGCAGGGGGTGAAATAGTTTGGGTTCCAGCTAATTTTAAACTTTGGGCGAGTACCTTTAGACAGTGGCCAGTCCTAAGCTTACATTAACCCTAAAGGATGTTGTTTTGTATACGGAATCTTGTGTTGTATACGGATGGGGCATTTGGGTAGCACATGAATCTCATTGGAGTTGTAAATTTCAACCTATGTTATAAACATACTTCTAGTTAATTGGGATTTTTTAAGAAATTTTTTGTCTTTGCCGTATAGTCATTTCTTCAAGTACTAAATGATCCTTGTACAAATACATACAACACTTTTGGTAGGCAACATCCTTTAGGGGTTGGCGCCAGGGATTTTTCTTTGTTATTTCATCGGTCGACCTACACTTCCACTAGAATACACAGAGGTAAGGAAATTTTGACAAAGCGAGGGGTATTTGGCTAGCAACTTGTCATGGTCTTGTTTGTCCCTTTGTGTCACTATCTGGTATATTCTGTTGTCTCTGTAATCTCCATTTTGTTTTTGGCTGGGGCACTTGTTTTTTGCAATGGAACTCCTTTTATTTGCGTCAAAAAAATTAAGATAGAATCATTCATATGTGCACAATCATCCTTAAAATTACCTTATATTAGTAACTTTTACCCAACATCAGCAATCCCAAATACAATTTTCACTTTTAACTCAAGTGGCTAGTAAAACTGCTAAAAGCTAAAATGTTCAAGTTTACCACTGTATAGCTGTAATTTTTTGGGTAGAAATTCTACAAAATTCAGCGAGTTTAAAGATCGTTGCCCAACAATGGCGCACCTATAGTTTTTTTAAGAGAGGTTTGGCTATGTCATCCATTTTTTTCAAAAAAATTTTAGTGTTAAGCTAGTATTTGCCACAATTTCTAAGAAAATTGAGTGAAAAAAGGTTGAAATTGTCAAGCATCTTTTGAAGAAAACATTAGATGCACCAAAACTTGAATGAAAGTTGATAACATCAAAGTTACCTACCCCATACTTGAGCGGTCCCCAATGCCGCATTCTACATTTGGGGTGTTCTCCACACACTCTTGAACCCAAAGTGAAGCAGGGAATGTCATTTGCACAAGCAAATCCTTTCACATGTCAGCTTAGGAACTAGTTTGAGAGGGTAACAATTGGGACCATCAAGTACATGTATAGGAACACATCCAAGCAATTTCAAGGGTAATCTAAAGTTGCGAATAGGGACCCTATGAGCTTCAACTTTGCCCTTTAATAAAAAATAGCCTACAATAAAAAAATTCACAAAAAATGACGTTCCATAATAGCTTGTTGAAAGGCTAACTTGAGAAAAAAAAATTCCTAAATTTTACGAGACCTTGAAGTACCCTAAACCCTTAAATGCTTGGGTATGGGTAAGGTTACCTTAGCTTGCGTTAGGAATGAAAGTGCACACAAGAATGATTCTATCCATTTTTTCTTTAGGGTCCGTGTCGCTTGACCAATGATCAGGTAATCAAAATCCCATAGTCGCAACTGTGATTTTTATAATGAGCTCAAATGGCTAAAAACACTACCAAATTTGCTTAAAAGTTCAGATTAACCCCTACAAGACCATGGCCTTTATTTTGTCAAAAGACACTCAAAACTGCTACTTCTATGGCAAAGAGTAAAAAAATTTGAAAATTAGTCTTTTTGCATATCTAACCATAGGATCTTGTACTAGACTACTATAAGAATGTGTCATACAAAACTCAAGAACTTTGACCACACAAATTGGAAGATACTTGCATTTAAAAAGTAAAAAAGAACTTTTTTTGCACCTTGCTAGACTGGATTATTTGATTTTGAACTTTTTTTGAACTTAGATTTTTTGCACCATAGAGTTTGGAATTCTATTTTTGCATGGTGGGAAGTTGAGTTGATAATCTTGGAAAATAAATAATAACAAAAAATAATTAATTTTCATTTAAAAAAAAACACTAGGCAAAAGAAGGTATGAGATTGAAGAAAAACTTAAATTGCTAATAACCCTGCAATGGAAATGAAACGCAATAATCCTAACAATGAGATTGTTCTAGAAAGAAAACTTCACCCTCTCCAACAGTTTTTTTGAAAAAATGTTAAACTTGCATTCAAAAATGTAGTTTATAAGTTATTTTTTCAAGAAGATTCTTGAATTGCCCGAAAAACAAGATTGTCCATAACTTTCTCGTGACTAGTCCAAATGGAATGAATCAAAACTTTAGATGTAGACAAAGATATAATCTATGAGGGAAAAAAATTAAATTGTTTTTTCAAATTTTTATAAGAAATTTCTTTGCTGCCTAGAGTCCCCAAATTTGTGCTTATTTGGGCATAACTTTTGCTCCTTGGCATCAATTGGAATAAAAATTAGATGCTCATGCACATTTTTGAATTCCCCATCTTCAATAAAAATTTCAAAAAATTATGCAAAGTAATTCATTCATACATACATGCCCAAAATCCCATTTGTCCCTCGAATAGACAATGATCCTTTAGGGGTTAAACCCTGTGATATTCACGTTTTCCCCTTGTTTTTTCAATAGTGACAAGTGATTTTTTTAGGTCGAACTTTTGCTAATCTTACACGCTACAGTTTCACCCCTTCTCGAGAGGAAATCCTTGGCGCAAACTGACGGTGCTGAAGAAGCTGAACCACTACGAAGGACTGGACAATTGCTTCAAAGTGCTATGGTGACACAAAATAAGCTATCTACTGAATCCCTAGATTTCAGGACTAAAGTTACCACCCTGTAATATATGAACGGCATTGGGTATGGTGGTCGGAATTGGGTACGTTTACCTCTCATATTCATTATGGTCCCACACTTGAAAGCGTCCCAATAAGCCTAAGAGCATGGTTTTCATATTAGATCCTTTTCAGTTCTGGTTGACCTGTTTTTGATAACTGAAAGAAAATTCAAATCCTCTTCCAATGCTTTCAAGATAACACGTGCATGCTCTCATGTTTAGAAAATGTGCATTCTAGATAAGGACTTGCAAGAGTTGGTTTTGCAATAGAGTTGGTGACTGGATACAGTCACCTTGCGGTAGTTCTTGACTTGTAATAAGAAAAACCAGTCACATCAATACATCTAGCACACTATTAGGTGGTCTTTTACAGACTCAACTCTAGATTTTTGAATTTGTTTTTATCCTTTTTCCTTTAACCATTTTGGAGATTGAGTGAAGTGGCTCATATTTTGGTACTCTCGGCAATGAAAGTTCCTTAATCGGTCACAATCACAAAGCACTGGACTTGAAAACAAACGACAGAAATTGCAAACCTTGACATACCACGGAAAAAAGGACTTCAACCTGGAACAATTAAACACCAAATCAGATTATGCAAAGCGGTGTGTTACATCACTCCACCAGTCTCATTGAGAATGCAAAATAGGTAGGTATCCATTCACCCCTCTTCACCACTCTCGTATCAAACCACGGCATTACCGAGTTTTTTATATTTTGTGCACATCGGCGGTTGTGTACAAATTGAATGAACTGCATCCTTTACATCTCAATAGGAAAAAGAATTGCGAGACTACACAAAGATCCGTGAAGTTCCCACCTCCAAGCCGACGTCTGGAGAGCGTCGCCGTCTAGTGACTCAACCAGGAGTATGTACAGTACAAGTATGTCCTGGTGGTGGTGGTGGTGGCTCTAGAAGCCTGTAAAAACCCGAGGGGGTCAAAGCAGCCTTGGTCAAAGCGAGGAGGAGTCGTCGGGGTCAGGAAGCATGTGGGGTGATCTTACACTACGAGCTCGCTTACTGGATTTAGACTGAGGTAGCGTCGTCGTCGTCGTCGTCGTCGTCTGATCAGCATTGCTCCGTCGTTTCGGTGTGGGAGATCTCTTCTCAGAGTCGAGCAGGTTTTGCCGGGGTGGTGTGCTGGGTGGTTTAGTGGGCGGAGAGCTGGGCTCACTACAACTCGGTGGAGGATCACGTCGGGGTTGGACGCTCGAAGAAGCTGGTGATGCTCTGTGCTGGTCCTGCACCGCTGGCGCTGGGGATGCTCTGTGCTGGTCCTGCACGGCAAGCGCTGGAGATGCTGCCCGAGACGCTGGCTTGCTAACTGCCGGTGCTGGCTCTGGCGATTTGTCCCGAGACGCAGACGCAGACGCAGCTTCACCTTCTTCGTTGACAGGCGCTTTGCGCACCCTGTCCTTTCGCTTCTCCAGAAAGCGCGCTAACGAAGCTTTCCTTGCCTGGGGCAACTCAACTGCACATCGCGAAAGCAGACACTAGAGTTAGCCTTGAAGGAACAGGCTCAGCAAACCCCCTTTTCCTAACTTTACTACCAACTCTGCTGAGTTGTCGATTCGTATCAAGAGCTAATGTATCCAACCTTATTGCCGAAGTTGTTACAAACACTTTTAAGATTGAGTAGGTTAGCAGTCATTTACCACTAGAAGAAACCCAGATTTCTTTGGACGTCCACTAGTTTTTATGTTTATAATGATATCAAACATAACATCAAGATGTTGGTTTTAACATCAATTGTAACGTAAAAACAAGTGGGCGTCCAAAAAAACCTTCATAAAAACACACGGGTTCCTTCTAGTGTACACAATCCTCTATATTGAGACCTTCCCTAAAGTGAGGTTTTACCACACTGCCACTGCCTGAAGCACACTCGTCACGCATTCCAACCATGTCCAAGATGGGGACCCAGGCGGGTAAAGTAGAGAGGTGAGGGTGGACGTACCATTGGTGGCGGGGGGTTGTCGAACGTTGGAGAAGACCACGCCGGAACGTGGTGGATGGCCAGCCGTGGTGGGCACTTGTGGTGGTGAAGCCACTGGTAAGCCTGGTGAAGAGGATCTGGATTGGGGCACGGGCATCGGAGATTTCCGGAATGGATTACGTCCAGGTGCTCCACCACTCGACACCGGTGGGTTCATGAAGTTTGAGGACCAGCTGTTGCTGCTACCGGCTAAAAGCATTATAGCTTGAGCCTTGTCGAACGGCACGTCATCGTAGACGTTGACAATGCCTGCGTAGAAAATCGTGAGTTGCGCCGTGCTGGTCTGCAGCTTGCCACCTCCCGGAGCAGACCTGGGACGATATCCAACAAGCGCGAACATTTTAGTACTTCACCAGGTGCGAAGATTTTGGACCGGAGGGAAATAAAGCAAGGTATTTGAATATACCTTGCGACAGCCTGATTGGATAGGTTTCCTGGTTGGAAAGGAATTTTCCGAAAGGAAGCTCTTTGTTTAGCCATGGCCATAGCCGCTGCAGCATTTGCACCAGCAGTTCCATTTGGTTGGTAATGAAATGGAGTTGGAGACCCAAATGCTCCTTGACTTGAAGGTGGTTGCGGCGGATGCTCTGCACCCGGTTGTGCACCTCGCTGTGACGCGTCGTCTCGGAACGGCGAGGTGCGCTGCGCACCTGCTGACGCAGCTTGTTGGTGGCCGGCACACATGGGTCGTACATTGCGACCCTGGAGCTGGTGCATGCGCCAAAACTCGCCCTGTTGAGGAAAGCCGGCACGGGTGATAAGATAAGTCAACTTTGGGGATGCACAAATCTCCATGACGCATCGGTATTCACGGAGTTGGGATGATCGACTTACAGGATATTGATGGGAGGGGCTTGCAGGAGCCGAATTGTCTTGTGGATGGTGAGCCTGAGCATGCCGAACCGCATCTGGTGACGCTCTCTCTCTCTTCGGTGACACCACAGTCGTGCCCCCGAAGTGCTCTTCTTCCGCCTTAAACCGTCTGTTCCAGGGTTGCTTGCGTAGACCTACGCAACACAAGGTAAGGTACACCGAAAGCTCAGAACTCAAGGCCGACTGGTGCCCACCATGAAGAGACTCAAAAGACACTCACTCCCGATGCAGCAACTCTCACTTTCCAGGATCAGCCTCGCCATTGAAATTTCAGTGGCCTCATTAGGCATTATGCCATCGTCTGCATTATATGGTGATGGGTTCCTCAATGGCCGACCGATTGGATCAAATGCAACTGCAACAACCAACATGATCGGCCACCCAAAGGGACACCGGGGCACTACAACTCGAGAGCGCCGCGGGGGAGGAGCTAGTACTACGACCGCTCACCATGAAGGTTGCTGCCTGACGACGCAAACGGGTGAGTAACTCCACTCGCGGCTTCGAGAGATGATCTCCAAGCGTGGCCACCTTTCGGAATGGGCCTCACGAGACACCCGGACTCGCTGCTGCCTGCTGCGGTTGCAGCATCGTCGTCATCGGAGCTTCTTCGACTTCCGCCACTACTGCCTGGTGCTGGCCCCACTCCCATGAAGTCCATCGCCACAGGCTCTCGCATCGCCATAGCCGCGCCTCCCGCCTCTCTCGCCGCTACCGCCACCTTTCGCTATCGATCCAGGCCCCCTTACTAAATCTCCCTGCTAAATCCCTATCTCACCTGATCCTCCCGCGTCGTCACTCTGCCTCCCTGACGCTCTCCTCTCGCAACACCGCGGAGTCATCAAGGCAACGACTACTAGCTCGCTCCAGTGCAAGCTACTCCGTCCTGATCCGGAAACCTCGACCCCAAACCAACCAACTGAAAAAACAGAGCCCTCCGCAACATCGCCACTCCGGATTCCGTCGCCACGAGGAAACAGCAAAACGACAGAGCCCGAGGGTGTGGAAACAGGGGAAGAAGATGAGTCTCGGTCGCGAGCAGGAGGATATGGCCCCCGGTAGTATTGACGAATGCTGTCGATGAGACGATGAGATTCAAAGCCAACTAAGTCGCAACAGCAACAGCAGCAGCAAGCTCCACACGCAGCGCCAGATTGGAAACCGTGTGCGAAGCCGTGGTGGTGGTAGTCTCCTTCGTCGGCTGCCGCCGGCTTCCCCTGACTGTGGAGGAGCAACACAATCTGTGTGTTGGAGACTTGGAGCGATGGTTGAAGAATAACAATAACGTGGTGCGAGCTCTTCTAGACGGTTGAATGTCGAGCCTGCCCTGCCTGCGGGTCCTGCGGGTTGTGCGAGACTTGCGTTGCTGTTGTTGCTGTTGTTGCTGTTGTTGCTGTTGTTGCTGGTGTGGTTGATGTGTTGGTGTTTCTGTGTCCTCATGCGCCTCTGATGCAGCAGCACAAATAAGCGCACGTGCTTTGCATGATGAAGGCTCGACTTTTCCGTCCTCGTTTCCTGGTCCCATCGCCTCCCTGCCCTCCGGTCGGTGGCTGCCTGCTCCTCATCCACTTCCTCCACCCAGTTCCTCCTCGCAAGTCAGCAAATTCTGTTCTGCAATAACTTACACTGCATATTGCATTTAGGTTAACCCACACTAATCTCTTGACATTTTCCACTATATGAATACTTACTACTATTGTAATACTTTTATCATCGATTACTGCAATAAACCATTTTTTAATAACAGTAAGGATTTGGTAACAACAATGTTGCAGACAAATAAACTAATGTTGTTTAGGATGAAAATCATGTGAAATTCTAGTATCTAAAAGAGTTGCATGTATCTCCAAGTGGCCAAGTGATGAGTCAAGAGGTAACTTTTTTAGGGTAGAGCAACCTAATTGGTAAGGCAACATAAATGAATTATTTAGTGTACACCAAATAGTGCCTTTAGGTTGCGTCATATCAATTTTTGGACATTTTACACTATTTAAATACTTGGTGCTCCTAGCCTTAACAATAACAACAGAGCTATAGAAAGACAAATTAAGGATGTCCATGTGGTAAACCATGTGAAATTCTAATGTCCAAAAGACTTACATGCGCCTTTAAATGACCAAGCCATGAATCATGAGGTAACTTTCCATGATAAGGCAACTTAATTGTTAAGGCAACCTAATAATTGCACTATTTAGTGTAGTTTCTCTTTTTCTGTTGTTTATTTTATTTTTCATAAATGGACGGAGATTGGTTTGCATTTCCAGAGTAGCTTTTACCCATGTGTCTAAATTGCGCATCGCTTGTACTTCCTTTAATAGCTACAAAAAAACAACAACACCACAAGTGTCAATTTTGAAATTTTAGCACATTTTGCAGAAGTTTTAGTCTTTTAGCACATTTTAGCAGGGTTTGAAGCCCCTTGTCCTTTGAGCTAAATATGAAGTTAGAGTAGAGGACTAGAGGTTACCGGTTCCAAGTAAAAACAGTCTAGCAGAATCCCACACAATATGGAAGGGTAGGCTTTTATTGCATAACGTGGGTTTTGCACCCACGTGAAGGGAGAGTCCACTTTGAGTGGGTCTCATCAAGATCTCTTTACCTTTAGTAACCTTTTTTGTTTGCAAACAATCAAAGAAAAGAGTCCTTGAGGGTTGGTCACTCTGTAAGTTCAACAACGCATGTTTTGGAATTCAACACCCAAGTTTTATGAAAAGATAGTCATACACTCAAATGAGCTCAAGAGTTCTTTAGGGGTAACCAACGGAAATGTTTGTACTTGGAGCAACTTCACACTATGGGCAAAGGTTGCAAGGTCATCAATTTCCACCATTCATATTGCAAGAAATCAAGACTTTGGCCACTTGACACTTCACAATAGAAGCTAAACTTCAAAGTCCGTTGATCTCCAATTGTCTACATAGCATTGTTTTTTCTACAACACATGTTTTGGAATTTAACACCAAGTTTTCTAAAAAGATAGTTGTACACCCAAATGAGTAGAAGAGTTCTTTGGAAGCAACCAACTCAAATGTTTATACTTTGGAGCAACTTCACACTATGGCCAAAGGTTGCAATGCCATCAATTTCCACCAATCACATTCCAATAAATCAAGACTTTGGCCTCTTCACCCTTCACAATAGAAGCTAAAGTCCAAATCCATCACCCTCCATATGTCTGTATTGCATTGCAAAGTTCAATAGCGCATGTTTTGGAATTCAATAGCCAAGTTTTCCAAAAAGATAGTCATACACTCAAATGAGCTAAAGAGTTCTTTGGGGGCAACCAATGGTAGTGTTTATACTTGGGAGCAACTTGTCACTATGGCCAAAGGTTGAGAGGCTATAATTTCCATCAACTATATTGCAAGAAATCAAGACTTTGGCCTTGACCCTTTACAATATAAGCCAAAGTCCAAAGTATGTTGCCCTTCAAATGTCTACATGGCATTACTTTTTCAACCAAAGTCACATCCTCTTGAAAGAAATTTGGGTCATGCAAAAATTGAGACCCAAACTATAATTGAGAGGCGGCTTTTTTTAATAAAATAATGAAAATTTGACAAGATATTGGCCGTCATAGTGGAAGGTCTACTTTTTAGAAGGTAAATGTTGTGAGTTTAGCTCTGGGCTTGACGTTTGGAGACATCACACTGGAGTTGGCCAATTTTTTTTAAAACAATATTTTATTGTCCATTTTCAACTCATTCCTTTAGCCTCTTAACAAAGTTTGGCCACTTAAACCCATGGCCTCTCAACTTGGTTGGCCATAGTGTGGAGCATCCCTAAAACTTTTAAACAAATTTAGAGAAAAATCTAAAGCCATGAATTAAGGATGAAGTTTCATATTTTGGCCCTAGAATATTAAAAAATAAAAACAAAAACAAAAAAAACCTCTTTGTGGTTTCTAAGTTTTACAATTTTGGGAGAGCATGGGAGCTCACCCTAAGAATCATGTCTTCAAACAAAGGGCTATCTTATGTGATGGTGACTTGTGACTCTTATAAATTGTACAAATGGTTATCTTTATAGGAGGTTAAGTTTGGAAAGTCTTTTTTTAGCAGATGTGCATGACAATGGAATATATCTAGGTCTCAAGTAGTCTAAATTTGCATTCATAATCTATCATTAGTTAGATATGATATACTTCAAGGATGTCAAAATTTGGAATAACACAATGTTCATAACTTCTTTTTTGTATTACTTAAACTTTGAAATTGTATAAATAAGTCTCACATTGTCTAAAATTTTCCAAACCTATGGCATCCACTCATGCTTCCATTTTCCACTATTTTTAGTTTGGTTTTCTTATCACTTTGTCTTTGCAGCTACTAAATTGTAAACTAGTGTCTTTGAGATGCTTTTGAACGAACAATTCCATAAGGACGTAGATAGCAAGTGCCACTATTTGTATCTATATCGAAGGCAAATTTAATGACATGGATATAAGTAGGTAGAAAATATTGATGGGGTAAGTTCAAAAAGTTAGTCAACAAATTCACGTGAAATGAAATGAAGTAGAAAAGGAATGCTTAATTGTGCGCAAATTTTGTGTATTTGCAACTAATTAGTATGTGGAAGTTTAATGACTAAGTTGATATACAATATGCTAAATATTCTCAAAACATACGAGGAACGTATGTAACTCAATATTGAGTGTGTCCATTCTACAAAATCGCTTTTCAAGATTTTCAACCATCGGCACACAAAGGTATGTTGGCTTTCCTTAATGATACAATTTGAGTCACTGCATATAAGTTTAACCTTGGTTGTAGTTACTTATTAAGTTTTTCTCAACCTTTTATTGAACTAGTAAAAAATTATATTTTTGTGTTAAATAATAGGTAAGTAAATGCATTTTGGGGACAACGCTATTTTGTGAGTGCAAAATGAGGAGCATGTTAGCAATGAGCAAAAATTTGGTGAGAAGAAACCAAATTTGTGTTTGAAATTAATAAAAAATGAGTTTTTCAAAAGATACAAGATTACATGCATTAATATAGGGTCCAATGTACACAGTTTTAAATGAAATTCAATACTGTGACAAAAAAAATCTAGGCTCCTTGCTCATAGATCCTTGCTCACAGATCCTTGCTCACAATAGAGGTAGTCACAACATGTCTAAGGTATTCTTCAAGATCAGAGAACTCTGAGGTGGCGCTTCTAGCGCGATTCACAAGGAGGGACTTCACCAAGGGTGGAGAATTTTTCTTCTCCACTACTAAGGCTGGAGAATGGAGTCGGAGAAGTTTTCTTTGGAAACTTTTCACCCACATGCTCTTGTTTATACCATGTTTTACTCTCTTGGTTGTTCCTTGATTGTCCAACAAAGGATAAATCATTCTCCACTCACCATTCTTCACCTCCCAAAAAGGGGTATCAAACCTTCTCTATGGAGAACTGATCCCATTGGGTCCTATTTTCACTCAACCGATTTTCCACTTCCAGAGAGGTTTCAATCTCTGAGAACGTGTGACCACTACTAATATAACATTCTCCCTATGCTTCTTTGTCTTTTTTTCATTTTCTCACAATAGAGGGCCGCTTTTTATTTTCTCACAATAGAGGGCCGCTTTTTATTTTCTCTACCCAAAGAGCGTATGTTTGGACTTGTGCACACCTTGCCGGGTGCAGAAAAACCTTAGTTTTCTCTTGAAAAAAAATGGTAATGCAAGGAAAACGCCTTTCTTGATGTTTTTGGGACGCATAACATTGCAAGGGAAGGACATGCTTATGAAAATGCGTTCACAAGACTCCAAAATTCAGGTCTCCCTTTTGCATTGGCAACAGTGACGTGTTTCTGTGATTGAGAGTTTGTCATTCATCAAGTTCACACTAAAGCACTTTCAACTCATTTTGTTAAATGTGTGGGAGAACAAGTCAAGCAATTGCATTTTTCCACATGACACATTTCTGTATTCCAAGCAACCAATGAGGAGGTTTCACACGATTTCCAAATAATGAGAATACTCAGAAGGGGGCGTGTAACCCCTAAAGGCCCATTGTCCCCTTGGGGGATAAATGGGATTCTGGGCAGGTACTTATGGCTAAACTATTTTGCATGATTTTCTGAAACTTTTATTCAAGTAGGTGGGGAATGTGAAGACCTATGTGGGGTATAAATTTTTCTCCATTTTGACAATTATTGAAGAATTTATGCATGAGTAACTAAAAAATAGGGGAGAATTGGGCAAAATTGGGCAGAGAAAAAAAATGCAAATTTTTTAAATAAAATTTTGAAATTCGTTCTTTAAATTTTTATGTATTTGGGAAGCTTTGAAGCATTCAATTCTGATAAATGAGATGAAAGGTATGAGAAGTTTTAGTTTGGAGGTAGGTATGGGACTCCCAAACCTCCATTCTTTTTCCCCCTTGTAAAACTTTTTACTTTACTTTTTTGAGCTCTTTGTGTATTTTTTTTTTTACTTTTTTTTTTTGCAAGTTGTAGTAGACTAAGATTTCTTGGTTTTCACCATTTGGATCAAAGTAATTTGGGTTTTTGAATTTTACATAAATCCTCCAATTTTTCCTAGTGTATATGCAAATTTCATGACCTTATGGCATTGCAAGATTTTACAAAGTATGATCCACACCTTTGTTTCATTTGAAAATTCTCCCACATTTACCTAACTTGTTCTTCTACATGGGAAAAATAAACCGCAACTTTGCGTAGAGCAATTTTTTTGATATAGGAGCCGTCAAAGGCTTTTGAAATTTCTGGGCAGCAGTGAAAAAACTTTTTTTTTCACTTTAGATGTAAATATCTCACTCCTCACCATTTAGAATGAGCTAGTTTTCTTTCCACAAGTACCTCCCATACTCTAGGGCAAGATCTTACGATTGGATTTCCAAAAAAAAAAATTACATTTCTCGTCACTCCTCCAAAAGTGGCAATTTTGAGTGATTTTCACAAAAAAAGGGCTTGGGCCTTTAGGGATTAAATGGTGGGGTTTTGAAACTTTCATGTGCTCTTAAAACTTATTCATATTTTTTTATTCATGTTCATTTCCTTAACCCCTAAAATTCTTTCATATTTAGAGGCTCAAAACTGATTCAAAATACTAGTCCCCAAACTAGGGTCAAAATATTCATTGAAACTTACTTTTTCACAAATCCAACCATAGGATCCTTTAGTTGACTTGCACAAGTACATTGTTCCAAAAATTTTAGAATGAATATCTCCACCAATTGCAAGGTCAATGTGCCCAAACTTCAATATGTAGGCTTTTTTAATCCTTCTAGAAGGTGAAGTTATGTTTTCAAACTTTTTAGAGAAAAACCCATAAGCTGTATTTCTTGTGCAATTTTTGCAATTATGTTGGAAAATGGGTTGAAAGCATATATAAAAAAATTAACTAAAACAAACTTTAGATTCATTTTTACAAAAATTGTAAAGTAAAAGGTATTGATGAATGAAAGATGTAGCTTATATGCTAATAAGTTTTGGAAGAATTTGAAAATTGTTAATCCCAATGGTGAGAATGCTCTAACAAACAATTAGTAACTTTCATTTTCATTTGAAAATTTTCAAAATTGAGAGTAAAAGATAACTTTATATGTTTTTTCTACCCTCTTCCTACCTTCATTGCTTGCAAAATAAAACTCCTTTT
Source organism: Ulota crispa (assembly GCA_963920765.1). NCBI lineage: Eukaryota > Viridiplantae > Streptophyta > Bryopsida > Orthotrichales > Orthotrichaceae > Ulota > Ulota crispa. The sequence goes on along the minus strand of OY987248.1, from coordinate 9,953,747 downwards.
AACTCTTACCTCATTATTTGGAATTGAGTGATTCAATTTTTCTTAAGTAGGTATCATTCTATAAAATTATATAAAAATAAAATAAAAATTTTAGAATATATTTTTTGCTGCCCGATTTGACATTGAAATTGAAAAAGCCTTATAATTTTTACATTACTTATCAAAATGACATGAAATAAAGCTTCACACGTAGATTATGATGAGTAGCATCCATCCTAAAAAATTCATGAAAAATTTCCAGATTATGAAGTCAATAGACCCTACCTGAGTCCTTATATAGCCCAAAGTGGGCTCCTTGGGACTTTAGGGGTTAAACCTTTGTGCCAATGAGAATGAAATTTCAAAGACTTCATTTTCAATAGTGACACAGACGGATGGGTCCATCCATCCATGAGCCAGTGCAAATGGGTCATGAAGCGATGCACTATGGGATTCCGGATTTGAAAAAAAGAAGTAAAGACTTGTGAGCCTCTTGCTTTCCAATTGCCTAATTAGCATCGTGATTACTTAAAATGTTTTTCTGTTGTATCTAGTCATGTCTCTTTTGGATCAATTTGTAAGCTGTTTTGGGATGGGGATTTACACTTTACTCTCCCAATGAATCGTCTTTCATTTATGCACAAGAAAAAATAAACAAAATACCTTTATTTCGTTGCTATTTAATCTTCTCAAGCAGTAACGGGCCCCATTGGGTTGATCATACCGAGAGCCACTGGGGCGACCTCGCATATACAGGGCAGTATTACAAACGGTATGAACGTCTTGAGTGACCTGTGCATCCCGTACGCCAGCACGGGCGAAGGGGGTCAAAAATACGCACTGACCACAAATGTACAGTGTACAGTACAGTGCAGTAACGGCGGAGCTACAGTGCTCAACATGTGTACAGTTGCAAAAGGAATATCTCCCTTCCTTGCAGTTCCTTTGTCCAACAACACATGTGCAGTGGGAGCACCACGTTCCCTGCCAACTCGGAATAGTGCGACCAATGGAAATCTCCCATGAACTGTACACATGTGGGGCTAGATACTCACTCATTGAGTTCCATTGGTTGTTTGATTATTTATACGTTTATTTTGGTGTCAATTTTGGCACACACAAGTGATAGTTAGGGCTGCTTTTGCATACTACATTGAATCTTGCATTTATGTTGCCCACAATTAAGTTGCCTTACCCTGGAAATTTACCTCATGACTCATCACTTTGCCATTTAGATATATGTGCAATTCTCTAGACATTTGGATTTAACATGGTTTACTACTTGGATGCAGCTAGTTTGTTTTTTCCCTAGCCTTGTTGTTGTTGTTGTCATGGAATATGTATATTTTTTATTGCAATCATTAATGATAAAAATTATTATAGCAACAATAAATATTTATGTAGTGTAAAATGTCAAGAAAATAGTGTGGGGCAACCTAATATTTAGTGTACATTAACCTCCTATATCTTAAATGCCAAGGCAAATGAGTTTTGTCCAATAGATAACAACAAAATTCTTTGTAGGATGGAAAAACTCATTTTTCCTTCTAATCTTTTAGAAGTGATCATAGATACATGGTCCATAATGGAAAGCAAAAAAAAAAGAACATCACCAAATGAACTCATATTTTTAGGTAATTCAAATTTGGTAGAAGATTCACAAACATGGTGTAAGGTCTTGGGCGGATGCAAGCTAAGGGGTACTACTATGTATGTCATAAGAGTAAAAATCAAGGATTTTCTTAGCAAATGGATCTAGTTTCATTGAAAAATGAAGTCTTTAAGAAAAAAAAAACTCATATTTAGAAAGTAGACTTGTTGATGATCCAATTTCCACCAAAATAAAGTATATATCTCTAATGTGATGAGAGAAAAGGACTTTTGAACATAGCTCCTAAAACGGTCACACTGCTTTTTCTTGCTAAAAAGGACTCTTGAATTGAATATGTAGACTCATAATTTGGGCATAATCTTTTGGCATCATTATTGGAGGATTAGGATGATTTTATTTTGGAATAAATTTTTAATGAATGTAATTTACATTTTGAAGAAAAGGATTGTTATGTGCTCCTAAATGACTAAAAGTTTTGGAGATTGATTTCTCTAAGTTAAATCATTCCTTTTAGTTTTTTTCTTTACTTAAGTGTCTTAGAATAGCATAAACTAGGGTGGCCAACCTTTGGAATTTGGAACTCTCATTAAGGAGAGGGAGAATTCTCATTGTGAATACAAAAAATTCCGTTTTGAACTAAAAAAAGGATTTTTTTTACAGGAAATGGTCACCCTTAGCTTGCATCTCCCCTCTTGTGTTTTCCTTCTTGCAACTTTTATGAATTAGCATGTACTATTAATTTTTGCAACTTGTGGAAAAAAAATTATAATGGGTGGGCACTTGCCACATCATTGTAACATTGTAGCATTATATAGTAGAGAGCATGCACAGTGACTAGCCTGCCTTTAGGGAGTTAAGGATGTTGCCCACCAAAAGAGCTAACATGATTTGTTTAAAGACCATTTAGCACTTGAAGGAAATGCTTTTATGAAAAATACCAAAAAATCAAATATGCAAACCATGTCAACAAGAAAATTGTGTAATTTTAAAAATTTGAAAATCCATTGAGAATAAAAAGTTATAGGTGTGCAAAGAAGTGTCTATACATATTTGTGGAGGTTAATATACAATGCTTACAAGAAAAGGGCAATTGTCCATTCTAAAATCTATTGAGAGTTGTCGGATATCGTTATGCATTTGATTTTGTTATGTTTTGGTACCTACTCTTGAGCTCTTCTAAACAAGAAAAAATTCCTAAAATTCCAAAGAAAAAAAATGAAAAATTGATGCTTACACGAGTTTCACATATGACATCTTTTTGAGTTTTTTAACAGTGAAGCCTGTTTGTGTATTAAATTTCTTTGATCCTCTCCAAACATGCAAAAGAAATTCTCAAAAAATTCTAGGTGATTGATTAGTAGTAAGTCTGTGAGTTGGCCTAAAATTTACAACTTCAATGGAGTTCATGTATTACCCAAGTGCCCCTTTTGTATATAACAAGGGAGAGCACATACAAAACAACAACATCTATAAGGGGTTAAAAAATGCAATTAATTTGCCTTAACAATTAGGCTATCTTACCCTAAAGAGTTACATCATGACTCATTGCTTGGGCACTTGGAGGCACATGCAACTTTCTAAATTTTAAAGTTTCACATGGTTTAGGGCCTTGACAATGCTAATTTATTTTTCTACAAGCTCTTGTTGTCAAGTCCTTATTGTTGTTAAGAATTGTTTATTGAAGTAATTATTGATGAGAATTGTCATAGTATCGATAAGTATTTCAGTTACGTAATCCGCCCTATAAATGAACAATTTTTTTTTGCAGCAAGGGTTTTACAAGTCAGTAAAAGTCCAACTGCACAACCTCTTTTTTCGTTTCAAATTTTGTTCTTTTTCCCAAAGGGAGTTCTATGATTTTTTAATATTGGAGCAATTGACTGTTATGAATTTTTGCATAATATTTTTTTGGTTTCAGTAACGTCAATACACTTTCGTTATTTGGAGATTCAAAAACATGATTTCAATACGTCGTCAAATTTTAATGAATTTGATTAAATAGTTACTTTTTCTTTGCTCAAATATGGGAAAGGAATGTTGGGGGCGAGGTGCAAAAAGATAGGAGTGAAATCTGACAATAATTAGCTGGAAAAAGAAATGGCTGCTGGCATGAGTCTAATTAAGCAGGGTAAGATGCGCACGTTTAGCACAGCTGAGACTAGCACTACTACCCCTTCCCCACCATCCATCCATCCCCGCCCCCACCACCTCCCCGTTTGCAATTGAATAATTTAGTAGTTTAGATAATGGTGTCTGGCATTTTTATCATTTTCAAAGTTTGAAAATTTTAGATTTATTCTTACTTGTTCTTTGACACGAATTTAAAATAGGATTCGTTTTTAAAGCAAAGTACAGGTCTCCAACATTTGAGTCTCGCCAAGCCCACGAGACCCCGGTGAGTTTCGCAATGGCAATGGGCTTCATTTCAATTCAATCAATTCCATAAAAAAGATTATAATTATAACCAGCACGGTGGCATTACAGTATCCTTTTTCTTTGTTTATTATTTTGAAAATTTGTTGGATTTTATGTTTATGGCAGAAGAGGCCTTTTGGCTCATGCAAATGAGGTTCGATATGCACAAGATGTGAATTGGGCTGTGTTGTGAATTTTTAAAGTTTTTTTTTTTTTTTTTTTTTTTTTTTTCCGACTATGTTTCACCAAAAAAACACTTAGAATGGGTCGTTTTGATAGTAGAGGCAAAAAAAATTCAAATGAAATCTTGGTGTTATTTATTGTAGGATGTCAAAACTACTTCATTATGCTATAGTATGGATGAAAGATATTTGCTACACGGATTGTGAGATTATAAGGTTTGAAGTGAGAAATAGTCTTTTTGGGAGGCATTCAAATTTTGGGTAGCTCTAACTTGGGGAGACTCATACAAAGTTATTTTCTCACCAATTTTTGGCTTCCACATACGATAATCTCATCAAAATGGGACTAATAGTAGAGGTTTAGATTTTAGCCAACTTGAGAGGAAGGGGAAAAAAGGGGGGATTGGCCAAAAATTGTGACTTCAACAAGCTTGATCAACATAGGGCTACATTCATCTAAGGTGAAGTAAAGGGCAACAAGCACAAATAAATGTCTTCATAGAATGAGGTTAGATCAAGGTTTGACAAGGAAATGGTTTTGCCACTCAACCTTTGAGAAAAATCCCAAAATTTTAGTTGCAATGTAAATAATTGTGCGCATCTTGCCCTTTGAGCAAGCAAAATTCCATATTCCATCATTACTTCTTTTTCTACTGATTAAAATGGTTTGAAAATTGTTGCGTTGGAAAGACATTCCTAGAGCATACATCCTTAATTTTTTTGTGGAAATATGTTCATTGTTTCATGAGTAACAGCTTGCCCAAAATTGTTGTGTTGGCAAAAAAATGATGTTTGGTCTTGTAAGGGTTAACTCCTAAATGCATGAGGCTATTTTTCTTGGTTCAAGAAGGCATTATGGAAGTTTTTGAACTATAGTTGTAAGATCATTATCAAACATTGAAACAAAATTGTAACCATAGGATCTTGAACTTCAAGGCTTCTAGATGGTGTTGCCAAAAAAATTCCAAAATAGCCATGCTAATGTCAAAATATTTGTTACTAAATGTGGATGAATACAAATCTTAATATTTTTTTTGGAGCCACCTAAAACTTGCTATGCAAAAATGGCAAGTTTTGCGTAAAAAATGAGATTCAAATATTTGTGATGATTTGGTATTCATTTTTGTTACTTCAAAACTAATGACTCTCCTTCCAAATTCATGATCACAATTTCACAAATGAGCCTACAATGCAATATTCAAAAAGCTACAACCTAATACAAAGAATTTTTTTAGTTCCAATTAATAACCAAAAAGCATTACAAACAAAGAGAACTCAACCACAAATGAATTTCAGTTTATATAACAAAGACATTCCAAGTGAAAGCAGCTCAAAAACATAGTTGGATTTTATCAAATGATGAATTTTCAATAGAAGGGCTCTCATTGCCCAAGGGGAGCTTTTGACTTAAGTCTTAACTAGTTGCTTGTTTTTCTAATGTGGTAGCATGTCATAGGCTCTTTTGTGACACTATTAATCACACTTTTCAATGCGCAACAAGCATGCTTGCACTTTAACTTTCACCAAGAATAATGGGAGTATTGTATGGAAGACATTCAAATTGAACATTAAAGCTAACTTTATACCACAATTTGTCCACAAAAAAAATGACTTAACACCCCTAAATCACTACCTTCAACAAGGTCTCAAAGTTTCACATCAAAATTTGGTGCCTTAGGCATTTAGGAGTTAACCCTTGAGCCCTAAGGGCCAATTTCATCAAAATCACTATTTTGGGAGGCCTACAACTTTGATGCATCATATCTCAATCAATTGGATGATCCACAAAACGTGACCATTGCAAATAGAAGAACATCTACTTAGAAAATGCCTTGTAAATTTTGGGAACAATTGACCATGGGAGATTATAACATTTGATTACACAACATGTGATGGCAAAATCTTGTTTTTGGGCAGTTAGTTGCTATTCAATGATTTTTACAAAATTATATAAGCCCCTTATTTGTCTTAGATGTTTGAGTAGCAAGATTAGATGTGAATGCACACATTTGCAAATAATTGAAGATTTTGCTCGTTTGTATGTTAAGTTTTAGGGCTCCAAGTTGCTATTGCTTGAAAAACGATGACCGGCACAATTGATGAGGGTTGACCAAAAAAGAGCTTAAAACATACTTGAATCCTTGCTGGTGAATTTCCCGCTACCACAAAGCACATGCAAGGAAACTTGCAATGAGTATTGATTAGTTGTAGCTTGGAAGACATTGCTTGCCACCAAGTCCCATATGGTGTTTCATCTAATTAAAACTCTTGAGACACTTATATAATACTTGGCTTGCCTTACCATTACTCCACTTGCATAGACCACTTGAATACCTTGGTAATTATAGTTTACACTAGAAGAAAATGACAGTTTCCACGACTGCAGCCATGTAACTAATTGAAGTTGTCTTCTAGTCGTGCATGGCATAAATGATTGTAGTGCAACTCAAAGAACCACAGTTGCGCCCCAGTCGTGTTTGCAAATTTGAATTCATATGCAACTTTCCAAATATCACCATCCAACGCAGACGTGGAAGTTCATCCAAATGCGGTTCATGACTTGTCCCTCTATATTTCAAGAGATTTGACAGTTTAGGGTGATAACATCTAGTATTGTGGCGGTTTACGATTGGGTTCAACTGAGAGGAATATATGTGTGCAAGGTGGGCCCCACAATGTTCAACTGTATCCTTTAGTTCGGGTGTAGTTGTGCTTGCAGTCACGCTGTAGTTGCTCATTACAATGGCAGCAACTTCTCTTGACTACAAAAGTTGTCATGCAATCATGTTTGAAGATACGCTACAGTAGCTCATTACAATTACAGCAGTATGACTTCACTACTGAGTCTCTGTAATAGGGTTTGCAATTCAATGTGTTTTGGGTGTCACGTGCTACTTCTGGTATGCGATTTTAGGGTTTAGACATGCGATTGTGTGCGACTTGCTCATGATGGATGTCAGCTTCAGTAGTGGTTTCAGAGATGCTCGAAAGTCTACTACACATAGTCGTACCCGTATCCAATGACGGTTTAGCCTTAGGGCATCTACTGCGTGGCTGCAAAATACAATGTGTCCTACTACAACACATGATATAATTCACAATGACAACATGCATCATGAAGGTTGATCTTAGTTCAAAATTGCAATACTTCAATATTGGCGGTAAGGTTTTAACACCTGCTCTGGGCCAACTTCCAGACACTCTAACCATTCACTTTGCACCATGTATATCCTCAAACAAACCTGCACTGTCTACTTTCAAGAGCAGCCTATGGAAAATGCAGGTTTGCCAAAAAAAAAGACTGAATATTAAGGAGCAACTTTCATAAATCTCTTGTCCCAGATAGCTGAGGAGCCCTTTGCGTCTTCAATTTTGGCTTGGTCAGCTGGTTCATTTGGGAACATGAGTTGCACCGTGGCATGGATGATGTCCTTGACATCTACTCTGAACTAGTCCTTCGGAATCTGCATGCCATGGAACTTGTGCTCCCCCCCAATGCCGCTAATAACTCCAGTCGCTAGTTTTTGCCTGACAAAGCTGGGGTTCATTAGGAAAACCTCATTGCCAAAGGAAAATTGCCCTTCCTGCACAACATTGTTTGCTCAAACGTGAGCATCTTGAATATGGATGCATTATAATTATGATGGAAACGAATTGATTACCATTTCCTTGACAAGCGCCTTTGATGATACTTTCATACTGACATGCAACTACCAATTGTGAAGAAGTCCCAATTCAAGGTTTTTATATGTGCGGAATGACTCCTTCAACTCTGGGCAGCTATTACGGAGTGCCTGCAGTGACACGGGTTTCTTTACTCGCAACTTTGTCACCATTGCACACTAAACAACTGACACAACCCTAAACTAAAAGCAATATATTAACCTTGCAACACACTTTCTTTGGAAGGGCTTCACATTTCTTCACATGCGCCGCCAACTTTTGCTTCCCCCGCGTCTCCCTCTTTCTTGTTCTCCCCTGCAATAAATAAGACAATTTGTTAGTATAGGTAATCAAGCAAAGGTGAGGGGTTACGCAAGGATGCAACCTTGTGGCGCATAGATCCCCTCACCTTCAGGTACGCACAGAACTGAAATAGCATCCGCAGCACAAGGAGTTGTAAGCGTTGGTGGCTGTGACCCAATTCTACTCGCCCAGCCCTTTGCATAGAATGCGGCAACGTCTGCTAATAATCTGAAGTCCTCTAGGAGAGGCCACAGGTTGTGCTTTAGGTATTCTTTGTCACCAGCCAAGTTGGCTAGTTCACGCACGTAAAAAGGGGTAGCCATGATGGTGTTTGGCTCCACATCGCAAGAGATCCTATTAGGGATAATCTACAATTACCATATTACTTTCATCAAACTCCAGGAACTTTTGGTACACTTTTGATAAGTGCTTCCCCCAAGCATTTGGTTCCCCATCCTCAAAATTGTAAAGGTCACAGTCTCTACCTACCCAGACAAATAGGGGATCCCCTTGTGCAACCTCCTTGGGCCAATGGAACACTACTGGTAGAATGTTGTCCATATATGGAGCAGACTTACTTCCTCAAAAAACAACAGTAAAGTGTATAAAACATCTGTGCAAAAAATGTTTCAGCTAGGGCCTTAATACTATTCCTTGGAAATCCGTCTTCAGTGTTGGCCGTATTCTAGTATTTGGATTTTGATCTGATAGCATACTACAGTCCAATAGTGTCTCGTGGACGTTAAACACAACTAACTTGGATCCACTCCAAGAATTTCCCATGTTCGTCACCTCAATAGGAAGAGCCAATCTCACTTGAGGCAAAGAATGCCTGCAGCAAGCTCTAAGTTTTACCTTCGCAAGGGACCGTGGGGGGCGCTTTGTTTTTTTGGGAGATGGTTCTTGATCACCACCGCCCAGTCCCTCCAATCCCTTGTCTTAGGATTCCTGAATAGAGTCTTCTGCCGCATCCTTAACAATGAGGGGGGGTCCTTTTGCTATGTTTGTAAGCTGATCACAAGGGGAATTGAAATCTCCCCGGAGTTTGAGACTCCAACACATTCAATCTCTTTGGCAGAGGCAGGGGCAATGTCTGCAGCTTGCTCTTTGTTTGTCACCTGTGACAGCGCACAGACAATGCAAGGTTCAGGGTCTCTTGCCGGCAATGGGACAGGTGTTGATGGCACAAAGTATGCATCGCGGCTTCCAATGCTATCTTGAGCAGGTGGGATATCTGTTGGCGGTGTAGGCGTCTGTATGGAGATAGGGTCTGCTAGGGCAGGTTCATCATCGGAAGATAGCAGGACATCTAGCCGCAGCAGCAATTGGATTGACTTCCATTGTTTACCTGCGGAATCTTGATGCCGTGCCTTGCATCTGTTACCCATTGAGTATGCACCTTTCAGCTCCTCCACGAGCCTTGTATCAGTGAGCACATCAATTGGGGCAATTCCAACCACACCCCCCAATTCCTTGGTCCAACCCACAGGGCTGGCGGACTTATCCTCCTAAACCATTCATACTTCTCTTCATGAAACTCTCGAACATTGCATGTAGGTCATTGATAGCAGCAATCTGTTTGGTTGACGTCTCTAAGAGGTTGTCAAATTTTATGTCGACATCCGTCCTCAGTGACTCTATTGCAATCCGGAAGCCTCCATCCAACGATCACTACTACATTTGTTGGAAAAAAGGGGGCGTTGTGTTAGACAAACAGTGCAGAGTGTCAGTTTTATTTGGGGTCAGACCACATACCTGAAAAGTAATCCAATGCAACTACAGCCAAGGTATAGTAATACAGTTTAACTGACGGTCGACTTCAATGACTAATCCTTGACTACATGTTCACTACAACAGTGCAGTTTACTAATTGAGCACTCGTGCAGCTGACAGAAAAACACATCATCAATTCTATACCAACTACATGCATGATGGCATATGCAAAACCTAAAAATGATGAACGTCAAGGTGTGGTACTGTTTTGGTTTCACTTGCAACCCAAAACCTCCAATTGTTTCTTTTGGAGCGTCCGCAATGTCCGCAACTCTAGAGGGGTTAGAGCATTTGCTTGCTTGTTTGGAATTCCATAGTGGCCACTAACACATTAGAATCCGGCACTTATAAGCAATGAAAACTGAATTGCACACACACAACTACAAGCGTACCTCAAATTTACGCTGGGGTGCTCTCTCCTTTTTTGCTGCATTCAGCACAATCTTCACTTTTGATCTGGCATCTGCCATTTTAGCAGCCTTTAGCATTTGGGCCTTGGTATGCCAGTATATGATGAGTCTTTTCCACTGGTGTTGGTCCACATGCAATGGACAAATCTTCAGGTTGTCCTTGAAGTAGCGGGTCTTCACATGAGATCTTTCCAACTTCAAAAATCAGGTAATGGCGTTCTGAAAACCGGCCATGCTCAATGAGCCTCCCACGTACTAGAATTCGTTGTCCAAAGCGTCCCAAACTTTGCTAATGGCCTGGGGTTTCTGCTTGGACCACTTTATTATGCTGAGGTCAAGGAGCATGGGAACAAAGGTCCGCACGGACTTGTCCCAATCGTTTTTGCCCATTGCTCTAGCCTTGATCTCCCCCTCCTTGTTCACTTTGAGCTTGGATGCTCTCCCGCTTTCACCTACCTTACCTTGCCTCCTCAACTCCTTTGCGATGCGTTGCTGTTGTTGAAATTCTTGTTCTCTGCTATCTTGAGATAGGAAGGACGTCGAGGGACCATTCGAGGCAAACGTGCTTGGCCACGCACCAGAGCAAGGAGTACTCCACGGTGGGGGTGGTGGTGCCTGCTACAAGGGCATCCATTGTCTCGGCACCCATTGCCATGGGGACAGACTTGGTGCAGGTGGAGGTGCACCTCCACCTTATCTTGGCGGGGGTGAGTTCTACTATGCGGTGGGACTACAGCCGAAGCGGCGCGCTTCCTTTTTGACTTTGGCGGCGGCTCTACAAAGTCATCAAAGCTATCATTGCTAGAATCCTCCACATCTGTATTCAATGCTGCAAGCACAACAAACAATAGGGATTGGGTCCTATTAGAGAAATCTAGAACTCTTTGATGTGCCATTCACCAATTTGCCCAAACCTCCTTAAACCACAAATATACTTGGCGTTTCAGGTTTTTAAAAAAGATGGCCAACAAACTCATTGAAGTTCTCCTTTCTACTACACTCTTTTGGAAAGAATACCCCTAAATCTAATTCTATGGCACTCGTCTCCTATGATTACCTGCGCTAACTTTGGAGAGTATGTCTTGCTGCAGGACCTTTGTGCATGCAATAGTAAGATTCCTCATACCTTACGCCATGTCCTCATCCGCAGACTGTGTTGCCTCTGAAGAGGAATCCGGTTTGCTGCTCATTTTGCCAACGTTGTGCAAAAGTTCTCCGCAACTGATACCTCCTTCCACAACTACATCTCTGACTCTAGCGCACAACTTGCCGCTCCTCTATGGCGGACCAGGGACTGTTTTCAACGTGGGGTTAGGTTGATGTATACCGTGCCTAGGGAGATCAGTGGCTTTGCATTCACAAATCGCAGTTCTAAGTATGGCTCTAACACCAATCAAAGCGCTGCAACACAAGGAAATTCAACACAAAAGTTGTTCTGCAACGTGGGGAGGGAGAGACGCTGTGTACACAAACAAATTTCCCCAATGCGCATGTGGGAGATTGGAGCTATGCAGACCTACTCCTACAGTTACTAAGGGGTCAAGTCACGTGGGAATTGCACACTCCTACCCACGTGCATGTCCGGAGGAAATGATAACATTTTACTAGAAAAGGCGGCTGAAGCACAACTTGGGCGTGACTAAGACGCACTTCAAAACTTCCGGTAGTTGCAAGAAGACACTACAATGCAACCTAGCGTACCTCATACGTCACTCCAATCCCTGCATCCGAGATATCCCAAAACCCTACAGCGCCGCCAATGTAGACGTCAACTCCGTGTTTTCAGGAAGAGGTGTTGCCAAGCACATAACTATTTGTAGAATCAAAAAGAGCCGCATAGGGCATCAACATAGCAAACAAGAAGGTAGAACCAATCGACAATTGAAAGAGACCCTAACGTTCATTCCCCAAACTGAACTGAAAGCTATCACAATAGTACTAGCTTAGCTTTGACATCAAATTATAGAATTGTATTTTCTTACAATTGAGATTTCACAATGAGCACCTCTTGCATACGTGATAAGTTCTCAGCAAAGCTCTAGTCTCTAAAGAGTTTGTAAGCTGACTTCTTTGTCGGCGGACTGACCATGGCGCACGCGTTTTGTATAGAAGGACAGCAAGAATTGATGATGCCAGTCTCGTGATGGTCCTAATCCTCAGTTGTTGGCGTTGTAGTGGAAGAGAAAAAGACAAGAGTAGAGAGGCATGAACAAAGCAGCCTAAAGGTACTCAGATCCGGAATTTGAAGCCACGGAAGACATTGCCTGCCACAACGGAGACCTTTGGATAATGATCTTCTTTCAAAACCAACAGTTGCCTCTGAATTGAAAGTAGTGGTCATTAACAACACCCACTAACGTCTTGAAATAACTTGATAACATTAAATGTCTTGGGTTTAATTGATTTCAGGATTTTTCATGAAAAGATGTGTAAAATTTGAGAGCCGACATGTGTAATAAACCTCCAATGACGCCATTGTAGTTTTGATGGCACTTGACGTCTTCAGACATTATTGTCATTGACGTAATCATCTTCCATCAATCCTTGCTAGGTTCACATGTTTTCATCGTAGGGCCCTAGATATCCAAAGTAGTGATATACAACTACACCTGCAGTGACCGTAGTTGTATTTTGCAACTGAGTTTAATGTTACAACTAAGAAATGACTGGTACTAGTCGCAGGGCAGTTGTTATTCAGTTGTAACTACATAGAGAACCATTCCTACACATATGAACAACAAATATGGTTACTTTAGTGATAGACTTGTCCGTTGTTGTTGGGTACTTTGTAGTTACTTAGTGAATGCCATGACTTGCCTTACGAGGACATTCACCACTCTGATGTGGTAGTTGGGGTTTCCATTCATTTGCTTTGATCCTCAAGAATGGATGCGGTGGCCATGATTTCTAATGTGGGAATGCATATGAGAATGTGATATTCCTAATTCTGAACCTTAATCTTCCTTGAACTCAACGTTAGTTGTAATTTCCTTTCTCTATTCCTTCCATGGGTAATCCATGAACTTTGTTGGACTATGCACATCTTTCCAAACAATGTAGGGTGGCCAAGATTCCCAATGCCAATGAATTGCGTCACAAGAATTTTAAGTACTCATTTCTTGCTTGGGCTTTGTTGGATGTGCTCAGAAATTCTGTAGTTCACGACTACTAGAAGGTTAATTTGATAACCATCCCAACCTTGTTTTCACAACATTTGCAGCAATTTCCCACATCGCTCGTCAGTGTGGACTGACCACTATGTCCTAGAGATATAAACATTTGAATGGGTTGACTAAGGAAAGGGGAGCCATAGTGTTGCACAATGAATGAGCGGATACGACCACTATCTAATCCGCAAAGGCAGCAACTCAAAGACGGGCGCCTTTGGGTACTCAAATTAGAATGTGCTACAAAATTCAATGTCAAAAGGATGCAGTGTCCAAGCTCTAGATGTAAAGGGCTTCAACGTGCAATCCTAATTCAAAAAGTGCGTGACCATCTCATTAGTTTTGGAAGGGATTCAAGGTTCAGGGTGTGGAGAGGTCTTGGTACTAGAGTATCATCTGACGAGGAGTGGGAACAAGAGTTCTAGGAGACGTCTGGTAATCCAAGCAAGCTTGTTGTGGATGCTACTGTGGATACGCAAGGAATAGTAGATCAACTATTGCCCCCCGACGTAACGCCTCCGGCGTCACCGGCTCAAGTCAATGAGGAGGTAGTGAATGCCTTTGAAGTTGCGGATAGCATCCACGATGAGTGTGTTGACCGCACTAGAAGAGTGGAAGATGAGGCTGATTACTTGGACCTAGACAGTGATCCTCCACTGTGTGACCCACCAATAGATGAAACTTGTGAAGATGAAATATTCAACGTCCGTTTGGTGGAGGACGCAATGGAGCTTTTGTATGAAGGATCAAAATCCACAAAGCTGGTAGCCACAGTTCTACTCATGAACCTATGCATTGTGCACAACGTCAGTAACACCTTTGCAGACGAGCTCTTCACAATATTGCACCGCCATTTTTTGCCAGACCCTAATTCTTTGCCTAGGAACTATCATGTTGCTCAATCTCTCACTTGGAAGTTGGGTTTGACATATAATACCTTACATGCCTGTGAACGTGGTTGCGTGTTATTCCGTGGAGAGCTGGCAGGCGCTGTGCAGTGCCCCAAATGTGGTGGCCGTTGGTACAAAGACAAGTAGCGTAGGCTATATCCAATGAAGGTACTTTGGCATTTCTCCATAATCCTCAAACTGCAGAGGATGTACTGTAGTCTGGCCTTGTTGAAATTGATGATTTGGCATTCTAAAAATCAGAGCTATCAAGAAGGTGGAGATGGATTGGTGTGACATCCTCATGACTCAAAAGCGGGGCAACACTTTCATGAACAAGTGGACAAGTCTTTTGGTGAAGATCCACGCAATGTCCTCTTTGCGTTGGCAGACAATGGAGTGAATCCTTTTAAGTAGAACCAATCCAGTTGATCAACGTGGCCGGCTCTGTTGCTCAATTATAATTTATCCCCTTGGTTGTGCACTAAGAGGTTTTTCATCATGCTTGCACTAGTAATTCCTAGGCGGCAATATGTTACATCTAATTTTTTGGATGTCTACTTGGAATCCTTGGTAGAAGAATTGTCAACATTATAGTTTGGGATTCCAACTTATGACACAAATGCCAAGAGTGGACGAAGGTCATTCCAGCTTCACACCATGCTGCTCTGGACAGTCCACGACTACTCGGGATATGGCACGGTTGGAGGATTCTCCCATCAAGGTTATGCAACGTGCCCGCGATGCAGTAGCAACCTAGGGGCTACTCACTCCGTGGAGCTTGGGAAGTGCACGTTTGCATGCACACGTCAATGGCTACCTACCAAACACCTTTATCGGTTGCTTGCTATGAAAACCAGTTTTGACTATACCATTGAAAACTGCCCTAAACCAACTGCTATTATAGTGGAATTGCAGCTCCAGCACGTAGCGGATATGGAGGCCTAGAAAACAATTGAAAATAGAGAGGGCACCAGTGGGGACCCCTCTAAGATTCACGGTGTGAAGCGGCGTAGCATTTTATTTTGTCTACCTTACTGGGAGGTGAGTTCTCTTACTATTGCAGTGATATGAAGTGACTACTAGAGTCGCACTATTCTACTAGTAATGGCAGCATTAGTGCCTACTAATTTCTTGCTACTATGTCAAAGGTAGGTTTCTCCATGTATTGGTCAAATTTGGAGAAACTCCCTCCACTGATTGTGTGTTTATCTGTTTGCTGTTGATGTATTGAAAATTTTCTATATGTACATGCAGAATCTACTCATTTGCAAGACCCTTGATGTAATGCACTGCAAAATAAACTTGCCCAAGAATATTTTGAAGACAATAACTGGTAGAAAAGATACAGTGAAAGTGCGTCGAGACTTACAAAGACGGTATATCCGTCCGCACTTGTGGCTAACGCCTCACCCTAATAAGCCCGGGAAGATGGTTAAACCAAAGGTCTCTTATGTGCTATTGGACAAGGAATTCAACAAGTTTGCAAATTGCATAGATAATCTGAAGACTCCAAGTGGGTTTTCGTCAGATTTGGGGAAATGCACACGGAAGAAAATCTTTGGTGGGCTTAAGTCACGTGATTATCATGTGCTCATGCAACAAGTGTTGCCTTTTGCACTTTGTGGTCTACTAGAATTGGACCACACATGGCAGTAATGCAAATTTGCAAGATCTTTTGGCAACTGTGCACTAGAATGTATAACCCAAAGGAGTTTACGTCGTTGCAGATCGATGTGGCTAAAAGCATGGCTTTGCTGGAGATTGAATTTCTTCCTTTGTTTTTTGACATTATGATCCATTTTGTGTACCATCTGGTGGAGGAACTTGACCTGTGTGGCCCAGTTTCTATGCGTTGGATGTATCTAGTTGAAAGGTACATGAAGACTCTAAAAGAATAAGTTCAAAGTACGGCGCGACTAGAAGCATGTATAGATGAGCGTTACCTAAAGGAAGAATGTATTGGGTTTATTACTGAGTACCTACAACATTTTGAAGTTATGCATTGACGTGTCTAGGACGTGGATGAAAAGTACGGCGATGCTGAGGAGGTTTTAAGTGGAGCTAGTAAACCATTCATGCTGACCCTGCACTAAGGAATGTGGCTCGTCAGTACGTGCTAATGAACACTTCCATCATGGAGGGCCTCTGCGCGTAAGTAACTATCATTTTGTATTCCAAAACTTCTTCTGATGATTCTCTGTATTTGGTGAATTCATGCCCTATGTCTGCATAAAGGAGCTATTATGGTCAATTTTTGTTTGAGCTCACAATGAAAAAAAAATTATGGCAAGGAAGTTGTATAGTATCAATGACAGTAAAAACATAATTTTCAAGTAGTACTTTTGCTAGAGGGAATAGCCTTCCCTGGCTGAGGCGTGACTTTGACTCTTGAGTCATAGGATTCAGAAACTATTTGGTTCCAATGAAATTGATGTATCAATTATGTGATGTGATTTTCCTTTGAGGGAATTTCCTAACCCATATTGTAGATGTATTGGTTGGTATGCTAAAAATCAAATTGCTAGCACATGCAGGACTTGGAAGATGAAGCGCAATGAAGACCCATCAACTCCAGCAATAGCTAATTGGATTCAAACCCACATCTGTGACTCCTCGCTTGACATGAGCGACCCGCAAGATAGAGATCGCATGTTACTGAGTAGAAAACCTGCACAGAAAAGCAACCTTTACAAGCGCATGACGGCATTTGGCCTTCACTTTAGAGTTGAAGACGAGACATCAGATGTATACGTTAGCTACAACAGCGGCGTTGCATTAGTCTTTCAATTTCAAACCGAGGATGCTAGAGAGGTTTCACTAAATTACATGGGAGTGTTAAAGGACATACTGCAGCTGGATTACGGTAGTCTACATTTGCCAATTAATCTATTTCTATGCAAGTGGCTGAAAGCAACAGATAATCAACGAAATCCAACATACATGAAAGACAAAGCAGGTTTCCTTACAGTGAACACGCGCCACAAGTTACCTTGCATGTTAGACCCATTCATTTTCCCTTTGCAAGCCACTCAAGTGTTCTTCTCTGACAAATATGGCAGACCAAGTTGGAAGGTTGTATTGCAACATGAGGCAAGAGCCCAAAGGGAGGCGCTAGATACGTTGGACGTCTTCATAACCACTAGCATTGAAAGCAGAGGACTCACGGCTCCTAGTTCCTTGCCTGAACTACCTAGAGTTGCATCTCTTCTAGGTGCCAGTGAACGGTCCGCTACAGACAATGTTCTAGCCGAGCATAACTACTACAGTAATAGGTATATACAGTGTTCATATTTTAATTAGGAAGGGTGTAGTACTAAAACCATGCAGAAGTCATGTAGAAAGTTCTTGGGAAAGACAGGTTCTTGGGAGCACAGGAGATAGTGTTCTGAATGTCAATGTCACGGACATGTGGATAAGCCCAAAGTGGTCAACTTTTATAGCTACATGGAAACTGATATAGTAGTGCTTCAAAATTTAGTGACTGATGCTCACTGGCGTAGTCATGTGGTAGTGAGGGCTTTCACGACACTTGTAGTTATACTTCAAAACTGCTAAATGAAAAGCCGGCAAGGGTGAGCCACCCTTACATTAGAAAGTGAACCCTGAATGCAATGTAAACATTGAAGTTCTAAACCGTCACTGTGGTTGAATAGCGTAGGAAGAAGATGAAATCTGTGAGATTGCGTCACAATCAGAGGGGTTGCTGGGTGATACGGACTGGTCTATCTAAGTACTACAAAACATTGTTGAAGAATATAGAAAGCAAGGTTTTTGTATTTAGCATTTTGGTGCCAAATATCTCCCCAAGAATAACTGAGGCTAAAAAATGTCATGAATTCCCCAAGAACTTGCATAAAAATTCCCTGAAAATGTCATTTAAAAACAAAACTTGGATCAAATCAAGAAAATGTGGATGAAAACCAAACTATACATGTGTAATATGTCATAATGTGCTATTGTGAAACAAATATGTGAAGGAATGTGGGAAATTGGTGCAGCACTATGCCATTTTCAGTAGGCAATTTTATATTTCACAAAAAATGTAAAATAAACACACACCCTAATCCCTCCAAAAAATCCAAGGTGATTATACAAGCACAATGCAAGTACCTAAACCCTTCAGTTCTTTTCAAGCCATGGAAATGGATTATGCAATTGGATAAACAAATGCCGACCAACCAAAGGGTCTAGCTTAAACCCCCCCTCCCCTAAATAGTTACCCTTTACATTCCCCCCCCCCTTTCTCGCTGCAATAGCGATCGTGAATATGTGGATGACCTTTGTTTGTTGTCAATGACAGATCCAAAAGCCATCCACCAGTCACGTCCGCGACTGGTGGACAACTAGAATAATGACATTGAAGACATCATGGTGCTAATACAAGAGTATAGTCAACCCCCAGTCACAAGGGACATGCAGTCGAGATGCAGTCACATGACTGCAGCTGTGGAAACCGTCATTTCCTTCTAGTGTTATAACAAGGTCAAGAAATTAAATTCAATACATCAAACAGACATGTGAAATCATGTGAGGACCATTTTGATCGTTTGGGGAGTTTAGGGATAAATGGGGCTTAGGACATCTTTAGTCCAGAGCCGGCATTGGGCTTGCTTAACAACTATTAGTGACCTTCATTGTGTGGCCTTGTCCAAAGCAGGCGGCATACTGGCTCCTTTGATCCAACGCGCACACAAGTAGCGAGATTCTAAACGTCGTTTCTGTTAGACTTTTGTGAGGTGTTTCTGACACAATCTCTATTTCCGGCTTGTAAAGTAATCATCATTGTTCTGACAGTAGTATAGAGATGAGTTTGAAGGCCTCTCCAAGAATGTTGAATGTAACAGGTGTGAATTAGGTTTTGCTATCCCCTCCAAAATCGCGTGCCACTTGCCAGATGCATTGGAGCAGATTTGCAGTTCTTCACCGTTATCGTACCAATGGAGGGGTGTTAACCCGGCCGGATTGAGGATGCCCGTATGGCTGATTTGCAGTAGAAATCCCAAGTCATTTGAACCGAAATGTTGGCCTATATGGCTTCAATAATAATGTAAAAACACTCCTTATAATGAGCACAAGGAAAAGGGATTTTCTCTCATGCCCGCGGCATTGATATCAAAAGTTGAGGCCGTGAGCACAAGAAAAGGAATGTACGACAAGACCAAGTTGAAATGCCTAGATTTTAATTTTATCCTACTTTGTTGACTATACAAGAAACATGTTTATAGTTCAAATAATTGTATGTAAATGAAATTTGACAATAATCCTAAAGCAACAAATTGGCCTTCTATTTGGAGTGGGTTCAGTTTTTGGAGTTAGGGCATCTCAACTTTTGCCTTTCTAGAATTTAATTAGCTTTCTAACTCTTGATATTAATTCCTTGCAAAAAGACCATTGGGATTGTTTGAAAATTTTAGAAAATCATCCAGTTTTAGTTTAATGTTGGGACCGTACTAGGTTCCAAACTGGTCTTAAATCCTTGTAAAAATTGGCTATTCATATGCACATTTTAAGCATAAATAAAATTTACTGTATAGACGGTGAGTGTAACAATTAAACTTGATTTCCATAATTTGTTATTACCCTAAGGATAAAGGATATTAGAAAATGACCATTAATGTGAAATTTGGGAGTAGTAATTTCCAAATCAAGTAGATTTGCAACTTATGAAAAAGACATTAGAGAACTGGAGTATGTAAATTTCCTTTATTCTTCTCTAGTTTATTAATTGAGTCCAAAGTGTTTACAATTCCTTCCAAAAACATGATGGGGATGCAATTCTTGTGTACTTGGACAATGGATGTTTGTTTTGCTCCATCGTTTTTTAATAACCTGAAGCAAAAGTTGTAAGTCCTATCTCAAAGTCTAGTCTCCTTTTAATTGAGGAAAAATCAAAACAAAAACTTGGCTGTTAACCCCTAAAGGATCAATTATCCCTTTGGGGGACAAACGGGATTTTGGGCGGGTACCTACGGTCTCAATTTTTGTCTTGATATTTTGAGACTTTTTTTGAAAATAGAAAAACACGTTAGCTTTGGGGGAATATAATTACTATTTCAATCTATGCTTGGGAGCAAAAGTTATGCCCAAATAAGCACAAATTTAGGGAGACCAAGCAACAATTTTTTTTACAAAAACTTAAGATTTTTATTTTATATTTATCCTCATAAGTTACACTTTTATCTACATCTAATCCTTTGATTCATTCCATTTGGACTAGTTATGAGAAAGTTATGGACAATCTTGTTTTTTGGGCAATTTAAGCATCTTCTTGAAAAAATAACTTATAAACTTCATTTTTGAATGCAAGTTTAACATTTTTTTCTTAAATACATTTGGAAAGGGTGAATTTTTCTTTATAGAACAATCTCACCATTGGGATTATTGTATTTCAAATCTATTGCAAGGTTATTAACAATTTAAGTTTTTGTTCAATCTCATACCTTCTGCTACGCAATTCTTTTTAAGAATGAAAATTAAGCATTTTTCATTTTAATTGTTTTTCCAAAGATTCTCAACTCAAATTTCCACCATAAGGATTAAAACCGCCAAACTGTATGATGAAAAATTTTAAATTAAAAATGTTCAAAGTCAAATAATCTAATCAAGCTAGGTGCAAGAAAGCTTGTTTTTTACACTTTAAATGCAAAAATCTTGCAATCTCAATGGTCAAAATCTTTTAAATTTGTTTTACACATTCTTATACTAGTCTAGTACAAGACCCTATGGTTAAATATACAAAAAGACCAATTTTCAAACTTTTTTACTCTTTGCTATAAAAATTTTGACAAAATAAAAGCCTCGATCCTTTGGGGTTAAAGCCTTAGAATGCTACTATTCCCATAGCATGTGTAACAATGATACCAAAACTTTACCTGTTTATAGTGACGAAACCAATATGCTGTTGTTGCTGGGACAAGGTTTTTATTTATATTGAGCACCAAAATCTTCGACATTTTTGAACTGAAACCCACCCTCAGAAAACAAGAAAATAATTACCCCAAAAGAAATAATTTCCTCTATGTCCCACATTGCACTCAACAACTCCGAGTTCAACTCTATATATGACGGGTTTAACTACCTGTGCATTATATGAAGTCCATATAGAGTAATGCTTGGATGAAGTCAACACTTCGGGTTAGAATTAAAAGTTAACCTTATCCATATATTAATCATAAGTAAGCACTTCATTTGCATTACTTTTTTCTACTTCAGGTAGTTGTAACTTTAGGGTGCTTCCCCATCCGGGTTTCTAGTTCACTAATTAAACGCCTTTCTAGTTGATGAGTTGGAATGGGCATTGACAAAAACAAGTATTGATTATATGTAAGCACATGACCTTAAACAAGCTCATAATACACATTTTGGATAAAAGGAGAATGGGATTGTGATCCTATCCAATCATTTTTGTTACAAAGGTTGACATTAACTAAGCACCATTGTACAACAATATGTTTAAATATTGATTTTGTTGATTTGCAAAATGTTAAGTGAAATGTGCCAAACATTAGGAGATACATGTAAATACAAAATATGAAGAGATTTTTAGATGTTCATGAGCAAAGAAAGTCCACATAGTAGCTAAACATGCGGCATATATCTGTGAGTTATAAAGAAACAAAATTAAATTCTATAAAACCTAGTTAAGGTATGTACACCCATAAGCGTCAAATTAAGGGTTTCAAACATGATGAGTATCAATAAGCAGCTAGCAAATTATAGGATCCTATTAGAAACAGAAAAATAATAGGTTTGCACTTTTGAATGTATTATTTGGATACTATGAGAATAAGTTGTGAATTTTTAAAGAGCAAACTGCCATTGCACCCATAACCACTTTCAGGATTTCATGTTCACATGTTGTACATCCTTGTCATTACATCTATTCACTTCCACAAATTTTCCAAGATTTTAGAGGTGACATTTATGGGGACACTGACGCTTATGGGTCATTAGAGAAAATATGAGCCCTCTACAATGCCCCTAAGAACCCCTTTCAAGGGGTCTCCTTAATTTTTTTAATTTGTACTTTGGGACAAAATAAATTCTTTACACCCTACTATGCCTTTGAGTACAATCATGGCTCACTTTGGCATGTCCAATTTTCATTGGGCGTCACAATTACATGTACATATTACCATGGTCCTTTTTCTCTATATTAAAACCTTTAGCCTAGTACTTGTGAGGGTAACTTTAGTTATGATTGTGTACAATAGTAGGAGAATAATTAAGAAATTGTGACATAGTACTAGATTGCCATTTTCTATTCATAATTTTAGTGATGTATGTCATACAAGGTAGAGACACTTCACACACGCTTTTAATGTACCCACTCTAGGCCCAATAAATGTTAGAGTGTCAACTCTTAAGGGCCTTGTGGAGGGTTCATATTTTTTCTAATGGTACATACCTTAACCCCTAAACTACCGAGGCCATTTTTTGCCAAAAACCACTCAAAACTGCTCCTTTTGCTGCATTCACCAAAAACTTCAACAAAGTGCTGTTCTTGAAAATCTAACCATAGGATCTTGTAATGCACTTGTAGAAGAAGAAGTGGTAAATTTTTTGTTATATTCAATTGTACAGATTGAAAGTTATGAGCATTTGAAGGGAAATGTTTTTTTTTTCCATTGTGCCTGAAAATTTCAGATGGCTTTGATTGACATCTGCTAATTTTTTTTTTTGCACTCTTGACCTTCAATTTGTAATTTTTTCTTACAGGTAATCAAGTTAGACCTTTGTGTACACCAATTTTCAAGGCAATCAAGGACACAAAACACACCTAAAAAATATTGCAATGTCACTATGTGACAAGTTTTGCAAATACACTATGACATTTTTGAGTGAATTTTCCCACCACATGTTTTTAGATATGGAAAATCCAAACGGCTTGTTTGAAGATGAACATGTACTTCAAATGTTAAAAAAAAAGTTAAGAACCTCAAAAATTCTAAAATTTAGAAGCTCCCAAAGCCCAATCTGACCTCCTAATTGGAAATGAAATGGGAATAATGGGGACCACCGGAGCAACATGTGGCAACCCCTCCTTGCTCCCCCCCTTCAAAGTCAATATTTTCTCCCTTACCCAAGCTGCCCCACAAACTGCTTTTGGCCAAAAAGAGCCCATAACTTGTGAACCATGTGACATAATCACATGTTTTTTTGCATTGCACAAACCTTATACATTCCTACACACTCATAAAAAGTTTCAAAAAATCATGTGAAAAATTGAGGTCACACAAACCTACCCAAAATCCCAAAAGTCCCTCAAGGGGACTTTGGGGCTTTAGGGGTTAAATACCCTACTGAAGAATTACTCTAGAACTTGATTCCAACATTTGGATTTTCTTTTCACTAGACCCAATTCTTGGAACAAAGTCTCACTTTTTTGGTGCGCAAACTTCAGAAAGCAGTACTATGTAGTATCTCTAAATGATCAAGGGCTCATGACACATTGTGGGGCTTAAGGTATGTTCACACTTGGTGTTAAGAGAGGTGTTAGCAATATGAATGCACTCTAAAGATGTGTCCAATTGCATCAAATTTCCTTTGCTACTACCCCTCTTAACACCAAGTGAGAACATACCCTTATAGCAATCAAAAACAAGTTTGCCCATAAACATTTCAAAACATAAGATATTATTTTTTGAAATCATCTTTTTGTTTACATATGTAAACAAAATATTTGATGGACAATTCAAAACAGCAAACTATTGTGCAAGGAGATTTTGATCTTCACTGGCAAAAAAATCAAATTCTAACATTTCTCCTTCTCAACTAATTCTTTGAGTGCATGCAATAGATATGGCCTATACACATTTATTATGATTATAAAGACTTTGAAAATATAGTTGGTTATCATCCAATATATTAAAATTTCAACCTGTTTTTTTACTATTTCACCTGAGTAAATTTCTATTGTTTTCTTTGGATCTCCCCACTTGTTGAGGTAAACTTAATACTTTAAAAAAATACATGTATTTGTCTTGGATCAGAGTTTGACACTTGAGGCATGGCGTGAACAAGAATTTTCTACATAGTGTGAATGGGCACTTAACCCCTACATGCCCAAGTGACCAGATTTAGGTCTTTGCAAAGCTTCGAAGATGATTAAAACCTTATCAAATCACTATTTCCAGTATTTTTTGCAATATAAGTTTGTTTTGAAGTCTGTTTTTAACATCAAAAATTTGATTTTGAAAATGAAAGTTGATGATTTTTCTACTCAAGCTTTTATACAAGGGTATCCACTATAATCTTGAGTTTTTTAGTGAATGATGGAAAATTTTGAAAATGAGCCTCAAATACACAAGAGCTTGGAGAAAAATCCTCATTAAAAATCCATTTAAAAAAAAAAATAGGAAATTTGTTTTAAAGCAATAAATTGATTAAAGTTAGGCACAAAATGACCTTAAACCCCTTTTTTTTTGGTGACCAAATTTTTAGATTTGACATGTGAAATGAGGATTAGAAGATTTCTCACTTTTGCAATTTTAACACCCTCATGTTCAAACATTATAATCTTTCAAACTGTAAGTGATATGCTTGTGTTTTCTTGTTCTATATAATCTCTAACATGTTTAATTTTAATTTTTTTGGTTAAAATAGAAAAAATTTGATGAAATTTATGAAAAGGTGAGTTGATTGTTTAGTTTCATGAAAATTCCAAGAAACTCAAATAGGCCTTGGGCATTTAGGGGTTAAGCAACAAACCTACTCAAACTTCCCATGTTCATCATACATGTAGTTTTGGCAATTTAGACCCTCCTCCGCCTCCAATTGTCTCCCCGCTAAAGGCTAATTTCCATGGGGGCTGAAACTGGAGGCCCATCTAGATTGACTTGAATAGAACAATTTTTTCTTTTGAAATGTTCAGAATGCATAAAGTTTAGAAAGCAACCTCTGATTTTGGGTCTAGAGTCTCCTAAGATGTAGTTTGACTTATACAATATCAAAGGGTGGACATCCATGTCAAACCCCTCTAGCCTCCCATGGAAACTGCCCTAATAAACCATTATAATCTCTACATAGTCTCCCCTTGGCTCTATTCCAAGCAAGGGCCACAACCCAAATCCTTCTAAGCTTACACTAAATATTAAATTAAGGCTGCCTTAACAATCAGGTTGCCTTCCCTTAGAAAATTACCTCATGACTCATTGCTTGGTCACTTGAAGGCATATTCAACCTTTACAAATATTAAGATTTCACATGATCTATGATCTAAATGTCATTAATTTTATCCTCTATAATTTTGTTATTGTTGTGAGATCCTATAAAATTATTTATCATGGTTACTGTTGATGAATATTATTGTGAAATTAGTAAGTATTTATGCAGTGTAAATGTTGAGAAATTAGTGTGAGGCAACCTAAACGCAATACTTAGTGCAGTGTCGGACAGAATTAAGGCCCCATCATTATATTTATAGTGAGGTTCTGCTATTTGCATTCCTGAGAGTGGGGCGGGTGGGATTGATGAGGGGGGGATCCGATTTTCTTAGAAATTTAGCTGAATGAAATACGAAGAAAAGTCAATGGTGATTTGAATCAACCAAATAAAAATTGACCAAATAAAAATTGACCAAATAAAAATTGTCAAGGTTATTTCTGAAAAAAAATAGTGCATCTAGGTTGTCTTAACAATTAGGTTGCATTACAATAGAAAGCTACTTCATGACTCATTGTTTGACCATTTGAAGGGGCATGCAACTTTTTTGATGTTAAAATTTCACATGGTTCACATCTTAAACAATATTAGTTTATTTTTTTGTAATGTCGTTATTGTAGCCAAGTTCTTATTTTTGTTAAATATTATTTATTGCAATAATTATTGATGAAAATTATCGTAGTATCAATAAGTATTTGTATGGTGTGAAAGGTTGAGAAAATAGTATGATGCAACCTAAATGCACTATTTAGTGAAATCACAATAAAAGTATATAGACAATATCATGTACAATGGAGGGACAAAAATATCAAGAAATTTCAGCCCAACATCCAACTTTCCACCAATCCAATCTTGCAAGACTCCAAGAGCTACAATCAAATTTGAAGATGTTATGCTATACTTGAAGATATTATGTATCTTCAAATATGATTGTAGCCTTTGGGGTCTCAAATAAATGGATATGTGGAGGATTGGGTACTTGGGTGTTGGTATGAGATTTCCCAATCTTTTTGTCCCCCCATTGTGCATGCACTAAAAAACTTGTTCAAAATGAAAAATGTACAGAGGAAGCTCAAAGTAGCAAAAAATTCTTGGTGAAAATTTGCCTAAATCTTACCTTAGAACTTGCCTAGCGACCACAATACTAGAAAAATTCATTGAAAAAATGGATGAATTCTCCAAATCCCTCCTCAAGTTTGCACTAAATTTGCCAAAATTTGGATGAAAAGTATTAATACCAATAGATTTTATGGATAAACGTGCAGATGTTGTTGATTATATCCAATTCTATCCAAATTTTCCTTAAAGGTTTGCATGGTAGGGTGCTTGTAGCTCTATCAAGGTTTAATTTGTAGGCACATTTTTGCCTAAATATTACCTCACAAGGTCTCTGGCGACCAATACACTCGGAAAGTTAGGTGGAAAGTTGGATGAATTATCCTGATCCTTACTTAAGCATAAAGTTAGTTTGCCATATTTAGGATGAAAGTAGCTTATATTAGAAGTGTTTTGGACAAACTTCCACATTTCATTCATTCTTTTCAATTTTAGCAAACTTTTCCTTACTTGCTAACATCTTGGGATGCAGGTTGCTCTACCTTGATAAAAACAAAAATTAAACCTTGAGCTCTACGAGTGAAAATACCAAAAATAAACACTAGCTCAAAGTCTCCCTCCCCAAACACTTGTGGGGACTAAGCATCAAGGATTTTGTCTCAGAGATTCACAAATAGTACAACTTGCTTAACCTTTAAAGGATGGATGGATCATCGTGGTTTGCCCTACCTATAGTAGTCTATAGTGTTTTGCACATGGGCACCACTAGTATTGCTTCAAAAAGTTGTAAAAGTCAATAGTGCATGGTGCCCTCATGAAAATTGCAAGAAGGGCAACTTGGGAGCTAACACCATGTTTCTGAATCTTAGCACAATTTGGGTTACAAACAAAAATGAATGCATCTCAAGAGGTAATTTTTTGTCTTCCATGATGGGCCATGTGTTTATGGTCACTTTTGAAAAAAATTAGATGAAAAATGACTTTTTTTTGAACCACATAATCTTTTTCAGAGCCGGAGGAAGTTTTTCATCCTCCTCAACATTTAGGGGTTAAAAAACACTAGGGGTAGTCACAGTTCAATTTTTCACATTCTCAATCTTCATAGAAACCAACATGGCGCTCACTCTGCGGCTGGCGCAAAAGGTTTTATGTGAAGATTGAGATTTTTTATTTATTGTTGTCCACGCATGGAGAAAAGGGTTTTCACGAGAGAACTTTCACCTATCTGCGCTTGCAAGGAAGTTTGCTTGCACTTTCTCTCCTCCAATTTATCCTCCCATCGCTATTGCATGCCTCTTTCAATGTGAATGCAGTTTATTTCTTTACTCTTAGTGAAATATTCTCCATTCTTCATTCTCCATCCTACATCATCACAAAAGGGGTGTCACACCTCCTTCCATAGAGAATTGCTCCCATTGGCTCCTACTTTCCCTCAGCCATTTCTCAATCTTCACAGAAATTTGAATCTCAAACAACCATGACTACTCGTACTGCATGTGCAAAAATTTCAAATTTGAAATGATGGAATCTCCAATGCTATAGCAGTGAGATGTTTATTGTAGCAGAAGACTTCACAAATTTAGCCATATTGGAGAACTTTGAGTGGGGGGAAGGAATGGGACCCGAGAATTCACTTCAGATTTGGAGATACCCTGCAATAGTGAAACAGTTTCCCAATGGTAAGTTAACCCTTAAAGGACAGATGGATCACTGTGGTTTGCCCAGCTTGTAGCACTCTACAGTGTTTTGCACGTGCGCATCAGTAGTATTGCTTCAAAAAGTTGGAAAAGTCAATAGTGCATGATGCCCTCATGAAAATTGCAAGGAGGGTAGCTTGGGAGCTAACACCATGTTTTTGAATCTTATCACAATTTGGGTTACAAAAAAAATGAATGCATCTCAAGAGGTAATTTTCTGTCTTCCATGATGGGCCATGTGTTTATGGTCACTTCTAAAAAAAAATCAGATGAAAAACAACTTTTTTCTGAATCACGGAATATTTTTTCAGGGTCGGAGGACATTTTTTGTCCTCCTCAACGTTCAAGGGTTAAGAGCTTCTCTAGCCCTGCCCCCCACACGATGCACATCAAACAAATCTTGAAGGGCTCGGAAGAAATTGAGGGGAGCGGTTATGAGCATGAGCTCTAGCATTGGTTGTCAAACTTGCACGCCAAGCATAGGTGGTGGGGCCTCACATGACATGTCTCCAATTTCCTTGTCTTGTCCGCACCCTAAGCCAACTCGCACCTCCCCTCAACAGCCACATGCCATATTACAAAAGTTAGTTGATCAACTTCCAAAAAAAGATGCGAGTTTCAAGCGTGTCAGATTTTGAAGAGACACACCAGCTTCCCGTGTCAAAGGTTGCGCTTGACAAGGCCGATAAAATCATTTGCGGGTGGCATGTCCCCATTATAGCAAATTTCAGAGCCCGGCCGAGCCAAGGCACAGTATTTGAGCGGGTGGCGACCAAGGCTGGAGGTGCTCTAATGCACCCTTGGATCAGAAGGATGCACAAAATGCTCCCATGCTTGTTAATGATTGGCACTTATAAATTATACGCCCAACTAAGTTTAGACCCCCCTCAGTTCTTGGCTTCTTCCCAGGAAGCAGCTGCGTGGCTGCGACATTCGTGAGTCCTGACGTTTCTTCTTCATTTAAGGGCATCTCCAGATTCTCCACCTCATTTCTGCAACATTAAATGCAATCAGAGAATTCATGGGCTATCAAGCAAGCCACTTCATGTATCGGCTTTGCCCTTTTTGGAACTCTTCCACTGCACACTCACGTTACTTTGTTGCTTTTTCTCTCCAGCATCGGGAAAGGAAACAAGCAGGAATGAGCCTCAATCTATTTGAGTCCTCCCGTAAGTTGTAATGTGAACGCAAAAAACATGGAGAGTGGCGTGGATGGGAGCTTGTACCGTTGCCTAGAAACTTGGGAAAGGCTTTGGCGTGGATGCGATGGAGCTTAGAAGTTCTCCCTTTGCGCAACAGTCGCGTTTGCAGTTTTTTTGCGTTTGCGATGGAAATGCTCTAAGGGTATATTCACACTTGGTGTTAGGAGGGGTATTAGCAATATGAATATAGTCTAAAGGTGTGTTCAAGTGCATTTAATTATACTTAGCTACTACCACTTTTAATGTCAAGTGTGAACATACCTTGAGAGGTATTGCAAAGGCCCCTTAAAACTAAGAGTTGAGGCATACACAAACTTAGAGCATCTCCACCCGTATGGCAAAATGTTACGTTAGGGACACTTTCAGATGAAAATGAGGCATTTGATGCTCGGTATTGTCAAGCAATTCCCTCTTGCATTACAAATTTTCCATTTTACTTGTGCACAAGAACTCCTACAAACACTACTTTTTTTTCATCAATTAATATGTTGAGAAAGTAGTGATAGAGAATCAATTCATTTTTTCAAACAAGAAGGCTTCTTATTGGTTGAACACTATACTGCCAAATTGCACAGGTGAGAGAAATTACAGATCAACATGGAAAACTAGAGTTGTGGCATTTTCCCAAAATGAACTCTTGCCAGTGTGGTGGAGATGCTCTTAGAGCATCCTCAACTTGCAACTTGCATTGGGACTCAACAACAATACATGAATTGGACTATGTTGTGTGGCCTCAAACGAGGGCAACAAGACAGTTGCGGGATCACTCAATAAGGCTTTATCGACTGCTAAAATTGGCGTTGATGAACGGAAGATATTCAATGTTAAGGGCATCTCCACGAGTGACTCGGGCTTGCTCAAAGTGGATGAAAAGTGTTGAGGCTCCTATCAAAATCCTCTCAAACAATTTGATTTAGCAAGTCTAGCAAGCCACTCTTCAAGCCACTATTCATTCACTATTCACTCTAAGTTTAGTAAGCTTTTTCCTCTATTTCTCTTGATAAGTGGTCAACTGCTTATTTATGGGCGTGTTGGAGTGTAAGGCCACCTTTTCAAAGGGCATGGGTGGAGATTGAGAGCCTTAAGGCCTCGCCAAATGCAAACGCAACTGTCGTGCAAAGGGAGAACTTCTAAGCTCCACCGCAGCCACGCCAAAGCATTTCTTGAATTTCTGGGCAATTGTACAAGCTCCCGTCCACGCCACTCTCCAGGCTTTTTGCTTTCAAGTTACAACTCACGGGAGGACTCAAATAGATTGAGGCTCATTCTTGCTTTTTTCCTTTCCCAATGTTGTAGAAAAAAAACTACAAAGCAGCATGAGTACGCGGTGGAAGAGTTCCAAAAAGGGCATAGCCAGTACATGAAATGGCCAGCGTGATAGCCCGTGAATTATCTGGTTGCATTCGATTTTACGGAAATGGGGATGGAGATGCCCTAAGCATTCGACTTGTTGAGAGTCACGGGAAAGAGTAGCCTGTAGAGAAAACCCGCTTTCGTTGAGGAGTGGTTACCAGAAAATGGGCACTTGGAAACACTTGGCCGGACGGGATTAGACCATCATCTACGACATCCAGCCCATAGTTCTTACACTGAATTCTCGAAGGCTGTGAAGACGAATCCATTTTATGAGTTTAACAGGTGGATGATCAATTACCTTTAGTTCTGACTTACACTCTAGAATGATATGTATCATTTCTAAGTGTAGGAACTTGGATTTTCTGTATTGATGTATGCTATGTCTATTATGCCAAACCAATCATCGTAGTTTCCCCGGAGGTTTGACCAAGCTAGAGTTACCATCTCTGACATATGGTACTCGTTTAACAAGGTGTGGTTATCAAGGATCATTGGAAGACGTTATGCTTGACCTTTGCTACAGATATGCCTTACATTCTCTCTCACTCTCTTTGGCTGTCTGGCATTTGAAGATTTGCTGAAGAAGCCAGTTCCATGGACGGGTGAGTTCTTTGATTGCGGATTTTTGGCCCAGGCGAAACATACTCGTGGCCTTGGAGTATTTCTCAAGCAAAGCTACGAATGGACAGAAACATAAGGAGATACATTGGCAACTATGTTGTTGTTGTGTTAATTGTTTTTTCTCATTCTCTTGTAAATGTTCGAAACCAGTCGTACAAATTATTGTCTTTGATTGCATGTTCCTATTTTCCTATTTCTTGGTAGATCTGTTAGCAAACTTGCAAATCGCAATTAAGATTAGTACTTTTCACTCATTGGGCAGTGAGGAGATTGGTGTTTTATCAGATGGCACCTGCACACGGTCTTCTATGTTATATGAGCTAGACCATTTCTTATGCATGCAGGTATCAGATGCCGATGGCATTGGTGGGAGTCATATCCGTGGTCCTGGTTTGGGATGCTTTGAGAAGAGCAGGTAATGAATGGGGTCAGAAAGGAATAGTTATTGATACCGAGCGCTTGCCTTCGAGGAAATTCGGGTATAGTATTCTGCTTTTCCCCTCTGGCTTGTGCTGATGCTTTTGTATATATATTTTTAATTCCGCCTTATCAATCCCAAAAGACTAAAGCTTTAAAATGACCAATTGGATTTAATTACATCGTGAAAACTACAAACCGGATGGGACCAAATTCTGTATCATCAAAATCAGCGAAGAGAATCGCATGTGTTGGTCAAAATTATGAAACAAAAGAAATTCCCTTTGAGCCCAGTTCAATATATTCAACTCATGAACTCCACTTTGGGACTCTTGGTCCTCTAGGGCTCAAAGCAGTAAACAAGTTGTAAACCATTGGCCTAAAATTCTGCCATCATTTGTTATATCCTGTTGGATTTCTTTCAGTTTGAGACCACCGAGACTTTCCATTCTAGATCAACGTGCGCATAGAAAGCATGTCGTAGCCTTCTGGTCAAATATGTGTTAGTGTATCCCTGTCTATGCTTGAATGATGTGATCTCTCACGGTGTCAAATATCGAAATTTTAACAGTCTATCATGCTGGCTTTCGTACTCTGACTGGGACACGCATCTAGCCAAATAGTTGTGGTTTTGTGCACGAGGAATGTGAAAGTATGACTTCTTCTGCTACAAGTTTTCAAATTCTCTTACCAGTGATTTCAGTGGCACGGGAGTATTCATGTGTTTCTGAAGCAGTGTGATTTTCTTCTGCAGTGACTGTGGTGTTGATGGTGTACTGTAAAATAGCGCTTGCGCTTCTCTGGCCTTGGACAGCAAGTTTATTAGGTGCAATTTCTTTAACCCCTTCAACATATTTTAATATGAGTTACTTTCTGAAGTTTCCTCTAAACGCGTTATTTGTTAATTCGGGAAAATACGTACAAAGCGGGATTTCTGGTTTTTTTTAGAGAACGCCATATTCATTGAATTGGGAACTTGCTAACTGTTTTCCAATGAAATGTGATATATATCATTCAAAAATACGCTCTTTTTGGATAGAAAGTTCATTAACTCTTGAAATTTGGACAGAAGTTCACTAACTAGGTTTCAGGTGACCTCCTTAATTTGAATTAAGGTGACAATTTTGGATTCTGGTGAGGTACAAAATGGTACCCATCGTTTTCCCAAATTAATGAATAACACGTTTCTATCTTATTTTTATGAACACTTGGCTAGTAATCTGGCCGTCAAGTGATGTCTACTAGATTCTTGTGACCAATCAGATGCTCCAGTGATTGAATCAACATAGGTCTCTCTTGGTTTAGTTTGGGGGGGAAGAAACTTACCGACGTCGTTTGAGTTGCATTGATTTTATGAAATGTAAAGTTGGATGGATTACCGGCTAACAGGGGAATCGTTGTAAATATTTTGCAGTTGTTACTGTGCATAGCTGCTTAAGGAGGTTAACTCCATCTACTGTTATTCCAGCCCGGGCAGTTAATGGGACTGCGCAGTCTGCTCTGCCACCAGCAGAGACCAGACAATTATCAAAAGCACCAGTGAAGGTTGTAAAGTTGAAAGAATAGAAAGAAGTGACTGAACTTCGTTGTGTATGTTTATTCAAGGACCTAACCCGTTGGGACACGGCCTTGTAGATTTACATGTACCATATTACCACAAAGATAGCATCTAGGCAGTTGAGGGTTGATGAGGATCATTTATTATAGGCGTGTGGTGTTTACTGTACATTTTTCACAATTGTTATTGTGGATGCATAGTATTGTGGTTTGGATTTAGTAAAGATTAGTTGAGTACGTCAATGTCCTCACGTTGGTAAGATGATGTGAATAGGGGTGAAAATTTCATGCTTTTTCTTATCTTTCAATCTCAGTCACTTCTTGTGCACATCCGGTGCTTGATTAGTTTCAAGATTTGAGCTTGTATGAGTTAAACTAGTCTTAACCCCTACAGGAATGAGCCCTTTTTCTGCAAAAGTCATTGAAAACGGCCACTTTTAGGGCAATGAATAGAGAGGTAGATAAAAAAGTTTAAAAAATCCAACCATAGGATCTTGTCCTATATTATAGGAGGTATTTGTGGAAAAAAAATCAGCTCATTCTAGATGTAAAGAAGTGAGATAGTGACATTTAAGGTGAAAAAAAAAGTTTTTTCCTTGCTGCCCAAAAATTTCAGAAGCCTTTGACCTCTTCTATATCAAAAAATTTCTCTATGCAAACTTGAGGTTTATTTTTTCCATGTAGAAGACCAAGTTAGGTGTGGGAGAATTTTCAGATGAACTGGAGGTGTGAATCATACTTTGTAAAATCTTGGAATGTCAAAAGGCCATGAAATTTGCATATAGATTGGGCAAAATTGGAAGATTTATGTAAAATTTAGAAATATGAATTACTTTGATCCAAATGGTGAAAACTAAGGAATCTTAGTTTACTACAACTTGGAAAAAAAAAGTCAAAAAATTAATTAAAGCACCAAATTTTACAAGGGGTAAAAGGAATGGAGGTATGAGAGTCCCATACCTACCTGCAAAACTAAAACTTCTCACTCATCAATCAAAATTGAATGATTAAAAGCTTCCCACATATATAAAAATCTAAAGAACCAATTTTAGATTTTTATCTTAAAAAAAATACAATTTTTAAAGAAGCTTTGTGGGCTGCTTGGACTACCCGGCCTCCTTTGTTTTTAGAAATTCATGCATAACTTCTTCAATAAATGTTGGAATGAAAAAAAAATTAAATGTACACGTATATCTTTGAATTCCCCACCTTCCTCAAAAATTTAAAAAAATTTAAAAAAATTAATTTAGTCATAGGTACATGCCTGAGGTCTCATTTGTTCCCCGAGGAGCCAACAGTCGTTTAGGAGTTAAACAAATATGACGTATAGCATTTGATTTTCAAATATAAAATGAGGTGAGATTGAGGAAAATAGATGTGATTGTTGTTTCAAACTCAAAGGTGATATTAGTTTTCAAAGCAAAGGTAATTATTGTTTTCATCTTCTATCTCATTGTGTGTACGTTCTATGCTTGGTTTGACTAAAGATTTGATTTTGCTTGAGTGCAACTAGTATAAAAGCAGCAATTAACTCTTCACTTCTCGAACATACACATTTTCATGAATCGATAATGGAAAAACATGTTGGAATCTTGGGTACTACTTGTAGCACAATTCCAACTTTATTGCATAATTCTAGTTTTGCAAGATGAAAGTTCCATCTACAATGCATTAATTAAGCTAAGAAAGTTTTGACGTTTTTCAAGAATAGTATTTGTTGTCATAATTTTCTTCATCAGCAAAGATTGAGTTCAAGATTTGTTGAGTATTTTGCATTTTGTCGGATGAAGGGAGAATTGAACTCTAACAAACTTCACCAAGGGGCGCTTCACACTAAGTGCGTCCCAGCATGTCCCATCTCCATGCAATATTTTAGTTTCGTTGGGTACTAAGGGCAAAAATGAGTACTAAGGTAGAAACACTCATAAGCATTAGTGTCCCCATAATTGTCACCTCTAAAATTTGGAAAATCTGTGGAAGTGAATAGATATAATGGCAAGGATGTACAACATGTGAACATGAAATCTTAAAAGTGATTATGGGTGCAATGGCAGTTTGCTCTTTAAATATTTACAACTTATTCTCATAGTATCCAAATAACTTTTTTTTAAAAATTCCTAATAAGATCCTATAATCTGTTAGTTGTTTATTAATAGTCATCATGTTTGAAACCCTTGGTTTGACGTTTATGGGTGCTCCTACCTTAAAAAAAGCCATGAACATTTATGCCAAAACACTGGTGGGTCTTGGACTTAAAATTTGGGTTTAGCAAAATGGTCCATTCTAACTTTGAGTGAAGTCCTACTTTCATAGATTTCAAAACTCCCAAAAAATGTTGCCATGTAAGCAACTTGAAAGTGGGGTTTGGGACATAGTGTGAAGTGCCAACCTTGACTTTTGGCTTTACACCAATCAGATTCTCAGATTTTAGTGAGACATAGTGTGAACCTTAAGTCATTGTGAGCTATATGAGTAACATAAAAAACAAGTAAACATGTGATCAAATGAAATTTGGCAAGCAAATAAACAAAGGAATTATTTTATGAGCATTTAAAACTGACATAGGAAACGGAATCACAATCAAATGGGTAGGAGAATATTTTTTTGTAGGAGCCCAAGAGAAGAAATTTTGTACGTAAAAAAGGGAAAAGAGTAGATGGCTAAAAAACAATCTAAGAATTTTACGGTTTCAGTGTAACTAAAAAAAAGATCAAAAACCAAGTAGCAGGACCTCATTGTGACAAATACCTCTTGTAGATAACAATTATATGATGGATAGTAGACATGAAACCTTATTAATTATTATTAAAACAAAGTAGTTTTGCTTAGAGTTCATGGCTCTTCTAAATCTATTGCAATGAAGGCTTATCAAAGTTGATTCTTACTATTGAATCTAAAATTTCTAAACAACGCATAACATAAAAAAAAACCGCAAACGCTTCCTATTCAAGGATGTAACAAGCACTAATTAATTTGCATGGATAGGACTTTTCTGTAACTACATGAAAATTGTGTGAACCAAATTCAAACTTGTCTAGTAACACATGCCATAATTGTGCCAATTGTTTTGCATCAAATGCACATTCAAGAATTTTTTTTCAAGAATACATCTATCTTCACAATGTTCAACGTAATCTCCATTTGAAAAGAAGAAAATACCTTATGATTGTTGCACACAATGTCTCCAATTTATACAATCCTTCTTTAAATTATGTTAGTATTAGAGATTTTGAACTTGGCTTTGAAATTTCTACTGTGAGCAAATTCTAAATACAAACTGCAAAATATCTGTGAACATAGCCACCCTTGTGAAGGAAAGGTCTAACATGAAGCAAAAGTGGACGAGAAGTGCGATGCACATCTTTAGTAGGCCCTCCACCAATGGTGCTAAGTAGACATCTTTTGGTGGACACATATGGTGTGAAAAAGGGGAGAACAAAAAGCTAAACTGCTCTTCAAGTACTTCAAGTATAGATTAGAGTGAGGATTTAGGGTGTAAAAATGTGCATGCTAAGGCAATGATGTTGGAGTGTGAGCAAGGAGCAATAAGTGTTGAGCAATGAGTAATTGGATTTGAGCAATTAGAACTCACATTTTATTAAAATGTATACATTTTAAAGTAATAAAAAGTGAATTTGGGCAAAAAATAGTAGTGGAAGAACTATTAAAATGGAATGATTATTAAATAAATTTGGAAGAAGAGAGCTTTTATAAACTCATCTAATGTTTAAATAAGGTTAGCAAAAGTAGAAATGATAGAAATTCTACTTTGTGCATATGAAAGGAACTTTGAACCAGATGAAGATTGAATTTTAGTCATCCATGATAAAAAAAAACATTCATCCAATCATCCATCCAAGTACCATTCAATGAATGAGATTATGATGTGGGTTTTGGGTACATAATGAATAGGCGTGCAAAAATATGAAATTAAGACAACCTCATTGGATTCCAAAGAGACTTCAAGTTATGAAATACTAACATTTGCAAATTCACTTGCACACTATAGAGCTCCTCTTTGGAATCAAATAGGTCTCACATAAGCTACCATGTGAATTGTGAATGGCTAAACAACTAGATGTCCATGCAAAATTTTGAATTTTAGACAACCTCCAAGGATGCTGTAGGCTATGATAATCTCACATTTACAAATTTGTTGGCACATATTAAACCCTCTCTTTGGAACCAAAGAGGTATCTAGGGAGTTGCCATGAAATTTGTCAAAGACTAAAAAGTAGCAATAATGAATGAACATAGATATGATATAATGATAACCTCCTCAAACTCCAAGGAAGCTTTAACCATAAAAGACTCATGCTTACAGATTCATTGGCAACACCATATTTGTTAAATTGGGAAAAAGAATACATTTTGGGAATTTTGAAGGTTTTAGGTGATCACCTAAAACCAAGCTTGCAACATTTTTTTTGGTACAAGTGCCCTCACTTGAGAGGAGGAATTTGCAAGGGAAAAAATCTTAGTGGCTCAGACTAAATTTGATACCTTTGAATATGGTTTAAGGTAACTTTTTGGGTTTAAGGTGGGGTAGAAAATGGTACCTCTGTTGTTTCCAATTTAACAAATATGGTGTTTGGCACAAAAAGGTCCCCCTCTTTGAAATCAAATAGGTCATGGAAAGACAAAATTGCTATTTGTAAAAGACAAAAAAGCTAAACTAACAACCTTAGGAATAATGCATATTAAGCCTTTGTAAAATCCAAAAGAACTTGAGTCTACAAGATAAGTTTGTTTGATTTAAAATACTATCAAATGATTATGCCAAATGTGCTCTTAGTATACCTTAACAAATAAAATAATATAGAGCAATAGCTGTTACTATTTATGTCACATCAAAAAAATTAAGCAATTCACATAACATTATTGATTTGTTGCAATTGGCTTGTTATGGGTGATTCCAAGAAACACTTGTACTATTTTCTATCTCCTTCACCTCCTGTAGGTGCTTTTTAGCTTGTAACTTTTGCGCAACAAGTTCTTTTGAGTTAAAATTTCAAAAGAAGGTACGTGTCATAGTTGCAAAAATTTGATAATTTTTGCAGTTTTTTTTAAACTATTTTACTATTTTTAAACAGCTCCAAATAGGTGTCTACCTTGACCATTTTGGGGGCTTTTAGTACTATTTTGGGTCCAAAAAAGCAAATCTCAAGCCACAAATTAGGGAAGTTGTTCATCATAGAGCATTACATGGATATGTAGAAGAGTTTCACAAAATTCTAAATTCCATGCCATGCACACTAGCTCAAAGTGGACGTCCTATCTCCCTGCCTAAGGGATAGGCAAACACATTAATCAAAAATTGGTTTACATGAGGCAATGGGTTAGTAGTAGCTCAGTAATGGCCATTTTTTATTTTATTTTTTTGAATTTTTTTACTTTTTTCTAAAAAAGCAAAAAGAAACTTGTATTTTTATTGGTAATATTTGTCCCTCTATTTTTGTGCATAACTTTTAGAATAAAATTTTTCTAGGTTTGAATTTTCATGAGTATTCTATTTTAAGTGCTTAACAAATTTTCCGTATTTTATTTTATTTATAAAAAAATTATTTCAAAAGCTCATAGTACTACCTAGTACTACCTGTTTTAGAGATGTTTGAGACAAAACAGTGAAGTGTTTCTTGGAATCACCCTTATGTACTTTTGTGTTGCTCTTGATTTTATGGTTGTGACTATGCACTCAAGGCTTCTTTGCAATTTGAATGAAAAATCTAAAATAGTGAATTTTTTAATCTCCTATTGCAATTTAATATAATTTAATGCCATCCAAAACGCTAAGTTAGCCCTATATACAATTATGACCAATTAACCCAATGAACAATAGTCCTTAATTGTCACTCCCTTAAGTCTCTAAAATAGTGCATGTATAAGAATAATTTCACACCATAGAAAACATGGTTCATTTAAAAAGTTGTCTTTAATATTTCTAGCAATTTTATATGAGCAATTTGAAATGCTAAATCGGAATTTGAGCCTCCTACTCTCAGAAGCTTTTACAACTCTTTTCTAATTGAAAAAATGGTAGATTGGACCTCTAATACATGTTAGATTAATTCGTATTCCTACC
This sequence comes from Ulota crispa, assembly GCA_963920765.1. Classification (NCBI taxonomy): domain Eukaryota; kingdom Viridiplantae; phylum Streptophyta; class Bryopsida; order Orthotrichales; family Orthotrichaceae; genus Ulota; species Ulota crispa. The sequence goes on along the minus strand of OY987248.1, from coordinate 9,914,202 downwards.
AAGCTAATTTTTCATGAGCTGAAGAATTCAAATAATAAAGGCAACTTGGAATCCAAACATAGTTCTAACCATTGTTTATTTATGTTGTAACTTTCTACAAAAGTTAACAATGTCCATCTAAATGTTTCCAAATTTAGTACATGTCAAAGAAGCCAAGCTTGAATTTTGTAGTAATTATGTGAAGAGATTCTTATTTCAACAATTATTATTTTGACCATTATATGCTTAGGTAGATTGTGTAGAATCTTTAAATAATATTGGTTTTTATACGCTTTTGCAATACAAAACTTTTTTACATATGGCATGTTTGGAGCAATTTTTGTTGTTTTGCAAAATTGAGAAGTGGCCTTTAGGAACCAACTTGTAACTTGGATGGGGTATATGGGAGTTTAGCTCTTTTGCATTTTGAACAAAGCTCCATTTTCATTGGCTGTAGAAGCACAGTTCTTTTTTGTAATTTTTGTAATTTTTGTAATTTTTGTAATTTTTGTAATTTTTGTAATTTTTGTAATTTTTGTAATTTTTGTAATTTTTGTAATTTTTGTACTTTTTGTACTTTTTGTAATTTTTGTACTTTTTGTACTTTTTGTATTTTTTGTGTATTTTTGTATTTTTGTATTTTTGTATTTTTGTATTTTTTATGTTTTCTATGTTTTTTGTATTTTTTGTATTTTTTGTAATTTTTACACATTTGATTGGTGTGTTGTGGGACCCTATTTGGAACCCGGACACCCTATTTGTGCTCAATTTGGAATTGGTGAAAAGCCCTTTGGATTTTGAGAGGATTTTTTTTTGTGTGCATCTTATCACGCAAATTTATTTATTTATTTATTTTTAGAGATTTGGTTGTTGTGTCGTAGGACCCTATTTAGAACCTGGGAGCCATATTTGTGCTTGTTGCAAAATTTGTAATGAAGTCATAAAATCCATTAGAATTGCTCAATATGTGAAATCTTAGCAATATCTAGGGATTTTAACCCCTAAATGCCTGAGGCACCAAATTTTGGTGTCGGTAATACTTTGAAGTTCAATAAACATAACTAAGCTGCATTTTTTAGTAAAGTAGGAGGCTCAAATTTGGAGCACCTCCTCAAATGTACTCTTTCTATACATTTTGTTTTTCATAGCCCTTCAACAATGTACAACTCATGTACATTTAAGGAGGTGCTCCATTATAGAGCCCTCTGGCCTTTCCACTTCAAATATTCATAACTAATTCCACAAAGTTCCAAAAAATATGAATCAACTTGGGTTAGGTGCAGATTCTTCTTGTCTTTCAAGGAAGTTTATTGAAAATCATTTCAAGGAGTTTCACCTACTCAAAATTCAGTTTCAGCCCTTAGATGCTCCATTCATGAGCCTCCTACCTTAGTTTATATTTTGGATTTATTCTTTGTGAAGTCTAGTTTTAGGATCAACAATCTGATTTTGAAAATGATTAATTATGAGTTTTATATTCAAGCTTTGGTGCAAGGGTCTTGACTTTCTCTAGTGTTGAGAGCTCTTGGAAATGAGCCCCAAATACACTAGATCTTGGAGAAAAATTTACTCTAAAAATTCATTTGAAAAAAATGTAGAAGAGATTTTGAAAAGCAATAAAATGATTGGGGTTATGTATGTTATTTCCATCTACCTTGAGTTTTTTTGGTGACAATTTTTTTAGATCCAACATGTGAAAAGAGGATTCAAAGGCTTCAAGTCCTTTTTGTGGTTTTAACACTCTCATGATCAAACATTATAATCTTTCAATCCATAAGTGATATTGTTGTGTTTTCTTTTCCTATGTGACCTCTAACATATCTAATTTGAATTTGTACAGTTGCAATTTAAAAGAACTTGATACATCTTATTAAACTACTAACTTTTTCTTTAGTTTGAACCAAATTCTTAGAAGCTCAAAAAAGGCCTCAAGCATTTAGGGGTTAATAAGAAACTCAATTGTTTTTGCTAAAATCAACTAAAATCAACTTTCTATGGGGAAAATTGCCAAACTTATTATATGGTTGCCTTGTCAATACAATCTTTATGTAAAATTAAGCATTTAAAATCAATAATTTTTAGCAAAAACAATTGAGTATCTTATTAAAACCCTAAATATTGTTAAGATTTCACATATTGAGCAATTTTAATGGATTTTATGACTTCTATACAAATTTTGTAATGAGCACAAATATGGCTCCTAGGTTCCAAATAGGTTCCTATGACACTACAACCAACTATGTGAAAATAAATAAATAAATAAATTTGGGTGACAAGATGCAAAAAATTAATAATAATAGTAATAATAAAAAAATTACGAGCCCTCTTGGAATCCAAGAGGGCCCTTTACCAATTCCAAAACAAGCACAAATAGGGCTACCAAGTTTTGAATAGGGCCCTCTGACACACCAACCAAATTTTTAAAAAATCACTTTCTGGAACACCTCTTTGAGCAAGATCATTTCTCTACTATCTCTTTTTTAGTACATCTTAGTCAAATTTATCTCAAACATCTTTGCTGAATTTATAAGATACATTCTAGAACCATCAAGTACACCATCATAGATAAAAAGAAACTAGTCTCTTCTTGAAACAAAAATGTATCTTAAGATAACATGTAAAATGTTTAAAATAGAATACTTCAGTTTCTTGCAAGAACATAGAAACCTTCTTCTATGTTAACTCTTTTTTCTTTAAAAAGGGCATAGAGGAGTTTAGGAAAAGAATCCCTTGCAAGTCATCTAAGAGCTTGTATGAGGACAAGAGCCTCACCTGGTTGAAAGCCGTCAAAGCCATCTCAACAGTGCTCAACAGAGGCTCACATTGAAAATTGCAAACTTAGCAGACAGATGCAACTTTTTTGCATTCAGAGCTAATCAAATACTAAGCGATGAGAAAAAGAGAGAGAGCCGGATTACAATGCTTCAAGGCTGATCACAGAGCTAATCAGTTACCATGCACAGGAAATTTCAAAAAGAATCAGATTAGAATGCCTCAGGGCTGATCACATAGCTAGTCATAAATTTGAGTGGAAAAAGTCTAAAAAAGAGCTGAATTATGCCTCAAGGCTAATCATAGAGAGGTAATCAAGTACAGAGCAACGGAAATCTCCAAAAAAGAGCCGGTTTACAATGCCTCAGGGCTGATCATGAATATAACCATGATACCTTGAGAGACCCATGCCTCTGAGCTGCTCCTGCTCTTAGTAACGAAATCTCTAAAAGAGCCAGATGACCATGAACTTAGCCATGGAAATCCCTAAAAGCGCCAGATGACCATGCTTTAGGGCTGATCATGTGATTAACCTTTGATAACTCTAGATTACCTTGTCTTAGAGCTGCTCAGGTATTGGCAACCAATATTTCAAAAGAGCCATATATCCGCCTGCTGCTTGTGCACTATTGGCTTCACATTACTTTTGGCATGTGAAAAGGCTTATTAGACTAAAAGTACGTTATATCTAAACAATAAAATATAGTCTGTAAAAGTAGGTGACCTTTTAAAATCAACTTAAAGTCATTAATTCAGAGAACAGATGTAATGTACTTGGCCAAATTAACCCTAAATTTTGTTTCGTATCCTGGTCGCTCATCAGGCTGCCAGTAACTAGGTGACTTTAACCCTTATATCACCATAGGGCATAGTATATATGTAGTTATATAATCAGCATTTGCTACCAATAAGAAGTTTTACTTTGAGATCTTAAGTAGCTCATTAGGTCTATTCTCCAATTTCTTTGTTGATCTCAAATGTAATAAAGGTGTGAGCCTATTCCAAATACAAGAAAAATTCCTTCTATTGTATTGGTTGCAACGGCATGCTTGGATGTTCAAGGGTTAAGCCAACATCTCAGGTGTTAGAGCATTAACAAATATCAAATAGATTGAAAAATAATAAGAAAAGAAAAGAACCTTTCTTATACATTAGGCCATTTTATAATGTAACTTTTGTGTCCGCCAACCACTAACTCTTCTCAGTTTGAATATGCTCTTAACCAACTAGTAAAATTGAATAGATTATCAAAAACAATTCTAAATATCATAAATCAATCATATGGTGTATGAGTCCTCTAAATCACTATAGGTTTGATTAAATATCTTATACAATATAGAATTAAGTTTTTCATTTCCATCATAGATCTTTTAGAACAAAGCTAAAATAAATGATTTAGAAAAAAGATAAAAGAAAAAGAAAAACTTACTGGGTAAAGACACTAAAAAATGATTTATTTTATTTTATTTTGTTTTATATTGAGCCTTCTCAGATCCCAAGAGGGCTCTTTACAAAACCCGGAACAAGCGCAAATAGGGCTTCCAGGTTCTGAATAGGGTCCCACAACACACCAATCAAATGTGTAAAAAGAAAAAGTAATAATTTAAATACAAAAAATCCAAAAAAAAACAAAAAAAAACTGTGCTTCTATAGCCAATGAGAATGGAGCTTTGTTCAAAATGCAAATAAGCTAAGCTCCCATATACCCCATCCAAGTTACAAGTTGGTCCCTAAAGGCCACTTCTCAATTTTGCAAAACAACAAAGATTACTCCAAACATGCCATATGTAAAAAAAAATTGTATTGCAAAAGTGTATGAAAACTAATATTATTTAAGATTCTACACAATCTACCTTAACATATAATTGTCAAAATAATAATTGTTGAAATAAGATTCTCTTCACATAATTATTACAAATGTCTATGATCTAATTTGAGAAGGCTTTTGCACCAGTTGATTTCACTTTATTGATAACAGTTTTTGATTGTATTATTTGTATACTATGAGAATAAAGGCATGTTCCACTTGGCCTTACGGCAAGTGAAAGAGCGCAATTAAAAGTCCTTAAGATTACGGATGTTCCCACTACAGCAGCAATTTATTCCCGATCCTACATGGATGGTGCGCTGTCCGGTTCAAAACTACGGTATTAGCTCAAAAGTTGTTTGTGACTTCCGCTTAGAAACTCAGCTTTTACGTAACTTTCCATTCTACTGAAAATGAAGATTTGAGAACTTCTCGGGACAAAAGTTTCGGTCTCATAGTTGTAGCTGCAAGGGTCCATTATAAAAGAGCGCTGACAAATCTTGATATTTCGGTATTTCTTCACCACACATTGAAAGAACTACCCTTGCAACAGGAAGAGAAGTCACAACGACGCACATGGCAACCACTCAGTCTGATGCCAAAGCTTGATAATTGCTAACAAAGATTCAATGTTATATTGTATGGGACAAGTATAGACAAGTTCAAATACAAAGGAAAAACTTCAATTAATGCCAGAACGTGAAGTACACTATGTGCAGAATTAACAATCATGCTCTCCGAGACTTGAGAGGGATAAATCGCTTATGCTAAAGACTTAACCTTTAAAGGACAATAGGGCATAGGATATACGTTGTCGTATAATCTGTATTTGTTACCAGTAAGAAGTTTTAATTTGGGATCTCAAGTAGCTCATTAGAACCGTTTTGATTTATTCTTCAACTTCATTGTTGATCTCAAATGTAGTAAAGGTGTGAATTTATTCCAAATACAAGAAAAACATCTTAACCTCATATTCAGTAAAATGAGAGTTTTCCATTGAAATGAGAGGTAATGTAAAGGAAAGTTGACCAAAGGTTTAATGTCAATTCAACTCAATTTGAGCTTAATTGACATAAAACCTTTCAGATTTTACCTAAAATTAGAAGATTTTACTGCAATTTAGGTCGACCCGACCTAAATTGCAATAAAACCTTTCAAAACTAACTTGAAATTGAAAAGTTTTATGTCTCCTTTGGTTATTTTGGGAGGTGCCCAATCTCCCATTTTACTAAATATGAGGTTTCTTGTATTCTACTGGTTGCAGTAGCAAGCTCTATCCTTTAGGGGTTAAAGTTAAAGTGATTGGTGAACAGAAAGTTTACACATGAAAATTGTCTCTTGTGCATAGTCACAGCACACATAAACAAAGCATTATATAATAACATATGGCTCATTGCTGTTTCCAAAAGATGTGAACAATGACATTTCCTAAATATTTGTGCAATCAAATGTTAAAAAATCATCACATATATTTTTCAATTAACTTTTATGTGAAGCCAAGAAAATAAAATAAAATAATTCACCAAAAATAGAGTTTTTATTTTTAGATATTGAAATTTCATATGTTGAAGGTTCTATAAAGCAATACAGTTGATAGGATAGTTATGATAGAATCATTTTTACAATGGAAATAAAGGAGAAAATTTGCAATGTTTCACAAAGGGATTGCAAGAATTTCTAAAGGGTACTATACATCCTTGTAATTACATCTATTCACTTCCACAAATTTTTCAAAATTTTAAAGATGATGATTATGATTTTAGAGATAATGGTTATGGGTACAGTGATGGTTATGAGTGTTGTTACTTTAATAGCTCAAAATCTAAAACAACAAAAAATAAATAAACCCTGCCATAAGTTAGACTGAGATTCGAAATTGAGCCGTTGTTTCTTGTGGAAGGTACCCAGGGTGCAGGGCCGCGGGCAGGGTAGCTCAGGCTAGGGGCAGGGAGATGGGCAAAAAAGTCGAAGACCGTCGAACCTCAGAGGAATCCTCTGTAATTCCCCGTGAGCATCACAGGGGGACTCATAGGAGCAGTTGAGCACCCTGTGACTGTGACAAACACGACCACGCAACGAGAGGCACCTCGTATTCTCTGAACAGCGGGTTTCAGAAATTAACTGGGCTCACAGCTTCCGTTACGCAACTGAGCTCGCTCAAAGATGTCGAAACTTTGACCTATTTGAATTACTCTCAGTCACCGTTTTATTAACAAACACGACCACTTGTATGAAGAGACACATTTTTTTGATAAAACGAGGAGCGTCATCGCTTGATGGACCTTTGAATGAACCCAGTCAGAGAGATTTGTCGTGACAGTCTCGGGCTGATCCCGATTTTTTTCCCCTAAAGGGGCTTTTTCCAGAGAGATCTGTCGTGGTCTGGGGAAAGCTCTGACTGAACTGGGCAAGGAACAGGCGTGTGTTTTGGAGACATTTCCGCACCTTGGCGGTAGTTGGAGGTCCACACTCCACAGAGAGCGAGAGAATCTCCGCAGAATTGTTGGATCTTAGCTCTTGGAGGATGGTTGAGCCAGCTGCATCACTCGGCCTGGTTAGCACTTGGGATATACACTGGATATGCTGCAATGCCTGCCAGGGCATTCTTGGGCACCTTGGTTTGAGGTGCGCAATCCGACGGTACCCTCTCGTACTAATCCTGTACTTGTTTCTAAAACCTGTGTCGTATAAAATAATATTCCCCTCCGCTTGCAATCCGGCTTTTTCCAGATTCCAGTGTAGTTCGTTCCTCGGAAAGTCAACCCGATTCATCTGATTTACGTGCCGAATTACAGAGGTTCCAAGTTTTTACAACTACACTGGGACAGTAGAGACCGTCTAATTGAATACGTAAATGTCGTTTGAACAAAATCCTTTGCACTTAACACTATATTCGTTAAATTGGGAAAAAGCTTACAAAGTGGGACTTTTGAAGGATTAAGGTGGTCATCTTAATCCGAGCTCCAGCGTTTTTTTTTGGGTACACGTGGCCTCACTTGAGAGGAGGAATTTGCAAGGGAAAAAATTTTTTAGTGGCTCAAACTGAATCTAATACTTTTGAATTTAGTTTAAAGGTGGCTATTTTGGATTAAGGTGAGGTACAAAATGGTATCCATTGTTTTCACATTTTAATGAATATGGTGTAATTTTTGGTTGTCATTACACTAGTGAACTTAACCCCTGAAGGGCCCTTGGGCTCTAGAGCTACGGTACCAAATACAATCGCAACCAATATTCAAAAGTTTGAATAAGCTAGAGATTAACAAATGTTACAACCACACATATTGAAGGGTTGTACGGTGGTGGGTGCATAATTTTTTTTGGAAAGCCCTCAAAGTAGCTCAAATACGTATGTATGTACAACCATACATACGGCCGCAAAGGGCTTTCGGGCCATTTAGGGGTTAACTACGGAAATTGCGGAGTGGTGTCATGTTGCATAAAGTCATTGTTGCTAGCAGAGGGCACACGTGATACGATTTTCTTCAAGCAACATTTATGCAAACTAAGGGCTTTATACACAAACGCCATATTTGTCAAATTGGGAAAACGTAGTTCCCAAAAAGAACTTCACCTTAAACCCAAAAAATTAACCTTAAACCAGATTTGTAGGTATTAGATTCAATATAAGCCACTAAGAATTTTTCCCTCATAAATTCCTCCTCTCAAGCGAGGGCACATGTATTAAAAAATAATGTTGCTTAAACCTAGAGCTTGTTTTAAGGTGATCACCTTAAACCTTTAGAAGTCCCAAATTCAAACATAGTTCCCAAATTAACGAATATGACGTTCACATATAATTTCATGTTTGCAGCACTAGCTACTTAGGTTCCGCATTTGTTTCCAACGGCTTAAACATGAGAATGCCCGTGCGTGAGGCCCTTACCCTACACAAACAACATTTGTTGTAGTACATGCACTTAACCAATCAGAGGTCAATTTCCATTTTTTTTGTGAGATATCAATTGGTCATAATAAACCCTCAATCACAAGACACCACCACACTCGTACTTTATTGTATAAGATCGCATTTCTGGTTTTTCTGTAGTTTTGTAGGTTAGTTTAGTTATGTTTGTAAGTTTTTGGTACAAATTCAGGTAATGGCTGTGAAATTAATCAGTAGTGTTTGTTTGCCAATGTCGGGAATTATACCAAAGTATTCGATTACCAATTACAAAGGTTTATTCACTTTTACTATGTGTCCAAAGTTGGGACCAAAAAGTTGCTATTCTTATATGGGGTTGATCATTTGGAAGATGTGCTTTTAATAGGTTCTAAACATTGTAAACCCTATTTTTAGTGCATGTGACGCTAATTTACAATATGCATGTTTCAGTTATACGTAAGATGTGTAAAGGCTACATATAACTAAATATGGACTATTTATGTGCTTATGGATTTTGCGGAATGTAGTTGCACTATGCAAAACATTGTAACAACTCCAAAAGTGTAAACAAATTACGGCAAAATATCTTAAAGTTTTTGGATTTTGGAGCAAAGTAATGTAAAATCCTTGACTTCACTCGAAACGTTAGGATATTTATTAGTGTTTAGACATTCCAAGTTTCTAACCAGAAACTTGACCAGAAATATTTTAATGAATTCTTTTTTGTTATTATGCTTAGACTTTGTGAAGTCCAAACTTAGTTAGATATGGCATAATTAGTGCAAGCTACGATGTTTATCAGATTCTACTACTTTATGTAAAATATATGATTATTTCTAGGCAAGTTTGTAACCTTTCTTTCTAGGTTGATGTCAATGCCGGTAATGTTTGGCAATTTCAGTGTAACCCCTCTTGTATTTTAGTTCTACAAATTTTACTTTAGAAATGTAGAATACCAAATATAATACAATAACCTAATTTATAACATCAACAAGGGTGCAATATTAGAGGAGGTTAAATCTTTGCCAAACAAAAAGTTATACATTCTCAATGTGAAAATTTGAGGAAAGCTGACTTACTAGCGCTTCAACAACTTACGTTTTTACTCCGATTTGAATTTGAACAAAAAAATGTCATATTCATTAATTTGGGAAGAAACACCCATTTTGGGAATAAACTAGGTTTAAGATGATCACCTTAAACTAAGCTCTAGGTTTTGGTAGCATTTTTTTGGTACACATGCCCTCATTTGAGAGGAGGAATTTGCAAAGGACAAAATCGCAAAGGCTCAAACCAAATTTGATACTTTTGAATCTAGAGTTTAAACGGTTTAAGGAGAAATGTTAGGTTTAAGGTGAAGTACAACTTGGGAATCTAGTTTTCCCAATTTAATGAATATGGCGTTAAAACAAAATGTTGACGTAGCACCTTTATGACCCTTCGAAAGTTCAATCTCAATGTTCGAAGAGTTGGAATCTTTTCAATTACAGTTTTCTAGAACCAAGCTAAAGAAGCTCACCAATTTTATTGCATTATCCTTTTAATGCTTGATCCAAAGAGTTAGGAAACTGTTTCTAGGTGAATTTTGGTCAAAATATTATCTCATTTCGAAGTGGCTACTTTAACACGAAAAAAAATTCTTAAAAAATGGACAAAAATAACCAAATCTATCTCAGTGAAACACTGCATGCGTTAGTTATTAAATGCAATATATTAATATTAGCTAATATTAGCAATTTTATAGATGAACGTGCACACGTGGATTATCCATTTTCCCCTTGGACTCATGCTGCTCGAAGCAAAACAAAAAAACAAAACTTGCAAAGATTTCTACATGTGATTTTCTATTAAAATACTAGTATATTATCTATCGTACTAATGGGATTATGTCCTCCATGGCCCCTGTGACCTCCTATTCCCATGCCCCTATCCCCATGCCTTCTATCCCTCTGCCCCTCAAATTTTACTTTATTCCATTTATTATTTTAGTTAAACTTGAACTCTTCTCTATTTTTATATGGAACTAAAAACAAATATTGCAGAATTGTCCTCCTCATCTATGGAATTGTCAAGTACAACAACTGCTACCAATTCAATTATATAAGTAGATAAATTTATATCTATTAAAATATAAACTTATACTTTTAAGATCAATTAACCCGTAAGCACCCTAGCGACAGGATCATGTCGTTGGGATCCCAAGTTTATCTCATTTTTTCTCTCAATCTGTACTCTGAAAAAAGTTGTGATTGGTCCCCACTCAGCAAAGAAGGTAGTCCTTTTCCATATCTTATGGTCACTTTTTCTGAATGTAATTTTCCAAGCTGTGGTGGCCCTTAAACCCCCCCATTTTCTCCTAAACCCTAAATCAACTTTAGGCATTAGAAGAAACCCATGTTTTTTATAATAGATTTTTTTGAACATCCACTTGTTTTTATGTTACAATTGATGTTAAACCTAACATCAAAATGTTAGTTCTAACATCAATTGTAACATAAAAACAAGTGAACATTCAAAAAAATCCGTTATAAAAAACACGGGTTTCTTCTAGTGGGGGGCTTAGGGGTTAACCCCTAAAGGACGAAACCCCCTTTTTTAAAACATAGCAATTTTGGGCACGTACTTGTGATTGGAGCTTTTCATATTTTAGGTTGAAATTTTAACAGAATGTAGGGACAAGGTTTATCTTTCATATGCACTAAATTTCATGACATTTGGAATTATGAGTAAAAAGTTATGGCCTAACATGTTGTTTTTTAGGTTTGGCAGGCAGCCTAGGCAGATTTTTAAAAATCAAAATTTTCTAAAACAAAAATTTGAAATTGGTTTAGGAGGTTTATGCAAATGTAGGAAGCTTTGAATCATTCCGTTTTGATCAACGAGATGAAAGTTATGACGATTTTTTGTTTGCAAGTAGTTATGGATTCTCTACTCTAAAATAAACTTTGAAGTCCTTTATTTTACTCAATTTCCAACATTTTGGAAAAACAACAAAACCAAAGGATGTAGATTTTTTATTGCAACATTATGACCATTGGGATTGGCATTTTTCATTTCCATAATTAAATTCTTAACAATTTTGTGTTTTGAAACATTCTCTACTTCTTTTTACTTACTCATTTTTTTTCATATGTTATACAGCTCCAAATGATTTGAAACTTTTTTGAGATGTACTTTACTTAGGTGGAATAAAGAATCTAGAGAAGCACCACCCACATGGCCTTTCTTCCTTTGAAATTTCACCTTTTGAAGGGTAGCTGCCCGGTTTTTCACAAGACATTTTGGAATATTCAAACCATTCTAACTCCCAATCCACATGGTGGAAAGCTTTGAATTTTTTTTCACATCTTCTAAAACCATTCTTCTACAAGATCCTACTGTCACATATGCATACAAAAAATTTGTTTTCAAATTTGGTTGATGCTCTCAAAATGGCAGTTTTGAAGAGTTTTTGGTGAAAACTTTGCTTGGTCCTTTAGGGGTTAAGTGGGAATCACTTGAGGCCATTTTTGGCTGAGAGGCAACCTGATAATTACTCCGTACAATTTTAGCGTGGAGATTTACTAGGGTGACCACATGCAAGAGTGATTGTCACTCACCGTCAAAAAGCCGTTACAAGTGGCGTGCGCTCAAGTCCCAACTGCATTCCACCAACGAGATTGGCTACTGAAGTTCACATTTGGCAACTCCACTACGGCAGTACGGATATTAAACTTTACTGTACACAACCCCTGACAAAATGAAAGCTGCAGTTTCCTTCCACGCCCGCCGAAACTGCCGCGTCCCACCCACGCGGCAGATAAGAGCCGAGTCACCGAGTGGAATTTGCCTATAAAGCCCGCGCTGCTCCCTCTCGCCATTGATGTTTCCTCGCGCCCTTTTTCAGTTTTTGGCGGGGTCGAAGCTTGTTCCAGAATCTTCCGTTTTGCGTTCACAGCCGTTCCAGAGAGCCGCCTCGAGGGTTGCAAGGCTTCGCGTCGTGATCAATTGCGCTTGGCTCGGCGGAGATTGAGTGGAGAATTTGTCGGCTGAGCTTTAATTTTCTTGTTGCGTTTTTTTTTTTGTCTTTTTTTGGTGTGTTTCTTGCTGTTTTTAGTGTTTAGAAACGATGAAGCTTGGTGTGCCGGGTCTTGGCAAGTCCAAGAAGCAGGGGAGCAGGAATCTGACGGTGGAGACGACGAATGGGTTGCCGGTGGCGCCTCCTTCACAAGTGGTTGCGGAGTCTCCGAAAGTGGCCAAGACGACGACTCCGAAGACGCCGAAGGAGGAAAACCAAGGGTTTATGGCGAAGATTACGAGCAGAGCGAGTTTGCGCAGGAAGAAGAGCAATGCGGATAACAAGCTTAAGAACGGAACAACTGCAGTACCGGCTGCTGCAGCATTGCCCGTGTCCAAGTCGGAGCAGGAGCTTAAACGTGCGTTTAGGGTCTACGACTCGGATAACGACGGGCGGATTTCGATCGCCGAACTGCGAACGGTGCTCACGTCTCTCGGTGGTGCGATTTCCGATGAGGAGCTTACGCAGCTCATGAAGCAGATCGACACGGACAATGACGGCTTCATTAGTCTTGATGAGTTTGTCCAGTTTCATCGTGTGACTACAACGGCTTTATCGCCTGCTGCTGCTGCTGGCGAGGTGTCGCCTGTGCATGATCCAATTAAAGATGCGTTTCAGATGTTTGACAAGGATGGCGACAATCGCATCTCTGCTGCCGAATTGCAGTCTGTTTTGGTGAGCCTTGGCGATAAAGGCCACTCGCTTGAGGAATGCAAGAAAATGATTCAGAGCGTGGATAAAGACGGCGATGGCTATGTGGATTTCCTGGAATTTCAAGAGTTGATGCGAGGACACGATTGAGGTCGACCACAGAAAGGTTGCGCGTATTCTAAAAGGTGATATGATTTCTGAACATGCTCGGACGCGTGAGTGCTGTGTCTCTCTATGGTGAGACAGTGTCTAGTCGTATTTGAACGTGAAACTGCTGTATCTCGACGCGTGCCGATTGCATCTCCACGCGTGAGGAAAAGTTTCTATGCGTTTCAGTGCTACTACTCTGCGAGTGAGCACAGTTTTGAGAGTCCGTTGCGGTTAGTTGCGGTGATCTCTTGGTCTTCATTCTTCAATACGTGCGTCAGTCTCCGGAGAGTTTAGAGTGCTGATCCGAATTTAGTGAAGAGCTCTCTACAATGTCATTACTTCCCCTACGAACGGAGCGTCTGCTTTCGTTGAGCTGTTGTACCATAGATCACTTGCTCATGAATGTGGCAAGAAATTGCTCCAACTTTGTAATTGTAAGCTGAAATGGAACGTTGCCGCCATAGTCTCATGTTATTGTGTAATTTCTTGTTTGTTTGTTTGGTTGCTTTCTTGCTTGTTTGATCTTCTGATATCACATTGGTTTGTGTATTAAAGAGTTCACGTATTTCCGAAGCAATCCAAGGAAAGCTTCCGTTAGATTTTGTATTTGTAATGCCATTATTTGTATGTAGCGCACATTCATACAGTACTTGTCGGAGCTAGATTCTTCCCCTGTACACATTGCGCTGTTGAGTATGTACTACTCGGAGATGTAGACGCGTTTGGTTAATAGTGGTCGGAGGATTTTAGTAAGACTCGGAATTTTCCACCGCTACCCGTTGGTTTGGAATCGTTCATACCTTTCGATGAAATAATTCGGTGATTCCTTTTGTTGCCGTGAGCGGGGAAGGTATTTCTGGCTCTCATGCAGCATCTCTCGCTTTTTGTTCGATGCAATCAACATCGGGTCGGTGCCAATCAATATCGAATATCCTTTCCTACAACAGCTTTTTCAATAATTTAGTGAAATTTAAAACTCACAGTGTCTTCTAGCAAACTGGAATACTAACTGATGGCACCTGAGGTAGGTTTGCAGCGTCTGTAACGTGAGCTGATTCATACACGTTACATCAGCTAGTACATTTAGTCTACGTTACATCAGGGAGAAAGGCTTGGATGGGAAAAGGCCGTTTTTCATCTGAAACTTTTAGAACTGATCATATGCACATGGTCTATCGTGGAAGGAAAAAAAAAAAAAAAAACATCACCCAATCTATCCATATTTTTAGGTAACCCAAATTGTGTTAGGTCTCATGCTCTTTTTCTTGTGATGTTCATTATTTGCAACTTTGAAGTCAAAATAATATGATAAAATCTCATGGATACCCTTGAAATTTGCAATATTTGTATAGATACCCTTGTTTTTTCAGAAATTACACAAGTATTCTTGGACCAAAATTTTCAAGTGTTTGTTTTCTTTTGCATGCCACTAACCTTCTTTCTTTGTGCACAAGTTGCTTCTTTTTTGTTTCATTACATTCCCTTCTTCAACATTGGTCATGAAGAAAGTACAAGCACAACAAATTAATTTCTAAAGGTTATGGTCCAAGGATATTTGTGCAATTTCTGAAAAAGCAAAGATATCTATGTTAATAATGCAAATTTCAAGAGTATCATGAAATTTTTCCATATAATAATGGGTGGGCATTTGTTGCACCACTATAGCGCTACAGTACAGTAGTGCCTGGCTAAGATGAAGAGGTATCCAGACAAAATATTCATTTCATCTTAACCCCTAAAGGACCAAGCAAAGTTTTCACCAAAAACTCTTCAAAACTGCCATTTTGAGAGCATCAACCAAATTTGAAAACAAATTTTTTTTATGCATATGTGACAGTAGGATCTTGTAGAAGAATGGTTTTAGAAGATGTGAAAAAAAATTCAAAGCTTTCCACCATGTGGATTGGGAGTTAGAATGGTTTGAATATTCCAAAATGTCTTGTGAAAAACCGGGCAGCTACCCTTCAAAAGGTGAAATTCCAAAGGAAGAAAGGCCATGTGGGTGGTGCTTCTCTAGATTCTTTATTCCACCTAAGTAAAGTACATCTCAAAAAAGTTTCAAATCATTTGGAGCTGTATAACATATGAAAAAAAATGAGTAAGTAAAAAGAAGTAGAGAATGTTTCAAAACACAAAATTGTTAAGAATTTAATTATGGAATGAAAAATGCCAATCCCAATGGTCATAATGTTGCAATAAAAAATCTACATCCTTTGGTTTTGTTGTTTTTCCAAAATGTTGGAAATTGAGTAAAATAAAGGAATTCAAAGTTTATTTTAGAGTAGAGAATCCATAACTACTTGCAAACAAAAAATCGTCATAACTTTCATCTCGTTGATCAAAACGGAATGATTCAAAGCTTCCTACATTTGCATAAACCTCCTAAACCAATTTCAAATTTTTGTTTTAGAGAATTTTGATTTTTAAAAATCTACCCAGGTACCTGCCGAATCTAAAAAACATGTTAGGCCATAACTTCTTGCTCATACTTCCAAATGTCATGAAATTTAGTGCATATGAAAGATAAACCTTGTCCCTACATTCTGTTAAAATTTCAACCTAAAATATGAAAAGCTCCAACCACATGTACTTGCGTGAAATTGCTATGTTTCTAAAAAAGGGGGTCTCGTCCTTTAGGAGTTAAGAGAGCATTCATTGTAGCTAAATACCCCTTGCAGCTTCCCAACATTGAACATGCTGAGCTACTTCCATATCAAAGACAGTGATCTTATCCAAACATTTTTCTTACACATGTTCAACTTAGCACTACTGTAGAGGGCATGCACAGTGACGAGCCTGACGTTGAGGAGTTAACACCTTCCGAAGGGTTTCAAAACTCTATTGTCTTCTCACATAAATTATATTTCTTGAACTTGGTCTTCTTCGTCCCTATTTGTAATAACAACACTGTCAGATTTCCCACTGCAAACTCAATATATTCTTTTTCCTTTCCCCGTGGCCAAGGTTTCTTGTCTTATTGTTTGACTCCAAGCAAGGGTTGATGCCTCATTCTTCTGCACCACAATATGCAGAAGCCTTTTAGATTTTTTAATCTCTACACGAGTAATTGATTTGTGCCGCTGCCATTTACTTTTGAATTTTATTGGACCCTTCCATTTGGGAGGGTTTACGCTAAAGTAAAATCTCCAATAGTTGAAGAGATCCAATGAGGCCCAGAGCTTAATTTGAAGTGTCTTGAATTAGGTATAAACACGGGTGTTCGTAATATAGGTGAAGGCAACGAAACTAAGGTAGACACACCCATTCCCAACCCCTCCCCAATCCAAATCTTAGATTGAGGTTTTCATCACATATTATTGAATTCATAGTAGAGTAGTGAATGTCACTTGCACAAGCAAATTTTGTCACATGTCGATTGCTGAGTTGCTATGAGATGGTTGGGATTGGGACCATCCAATGCCACTTGCCACTATGGGAATATATTCAAGCAATTTCAAGAGTAGTTTAGAGTTGCTAATAGGGATCCTATGAGTTGCAACTTTGCCTTTTAATATAAAATAATCTACAACACGTTTTTTCACAAAAATTATGTTCCACAATAGCTTGTTGATAGGCTAACCTTGCAGATTTTTTTTCTGGAACCGAAACCTTGAGGTACCCCAAACCCTTAACCCCTAACCCCTAAATGGTCAAGGTCTTTTTTGAGCTTCTAGAAATTTGCTCTAAATTGAACAAAAAGCCAACATTTTGATAAGCTGTATAATTTTTTTAAAAATTGTAACTGTACAAATTCAAACTGGCTATGTTAGACATCACATAGGAAAAGAAAACACAACAACCCCACTTATGGATTGAAAGATTATAATGTTTAATCAAGAGGGTGTTAAAATTGCAAAAATGATGTTAGGTCTTTCAATCTCTTTTCACATGTCAAATCAAAAATGTTGGTCACCAAAAAATATGAGGTTAAAGGACATAACATACATAACTCCAATCCATTTACGGCTTTTCAAAATCTCTTTTACAATTTTTTTAAATGAATTTCTAATGTGAATTTTTCTCCAAGATCTAGTGTATTTGAGGCTCATTTTCATGAGCTCTCAACACTAGAAAATTCTAGATTGTAATGGACACCCTTGCACAAAATCTTGAATAGAAGTTTCACAATCATTAATTTTCAAAATCGGGTTTTTGATGCTAAAACTAGACTTCAAAAAGAATAACTCTAAAATAAAAATTATTAAAAATAGCAACTTATGTAGGTTTTATTGAACTTCCAATATTGTTGGCACCAAAATGTGGTGCCTTGGACATTTAGGGGTTAAACGGTCGGATATGGGTCTGCCTACCTTAGTTTTTGTATGAGAAGTGATCGATACTCTCTTGAGAGAGCTAGCAAATACCTGGGCTAAAATAAGATTCAAGACACTGTTTGTCATACGCCGCATACCATGGTCTGGAATTTCATGTAAAGAATATTATCTATGTCGCATCTCTCTAAATATTTAAAATATATGGAGTGCTCTCTGAAAGCTGCGATGTAATCTTTAGGTACATGGGATAACTACTTTAAGTCCAATATTTATTGCTGACTGAAATCCGCAATGTCAAAGCTCACTGAAATCACTACGTATGAAATTGGCGATTTCAAATGACTACACCTAATAAACTCTACGCTAAAAACCCCATCCTTGTGGACAAACAACTCTCTTATTTGGTTCGGAGGCAAATAGAGAATAATGAAACCTAATAACAACTCATCGACTTAGGTTGTCCTAGTTGACTCATAAGCTCACTTTGACTTGTACAGTACACTTTGTTGGACTTAAAAGCAATTGGTGTAAATATTAATTGGTTAAATATCTGTGGCCGTTTTTCTCAAATGACCTTTTCAGCCTACTCAGGCTCATGGCAGTCATATTGGGATAGCCCACGCTTATGAAAACTACCTTAGTCTTACCCAGTAATGCACTTGAGTCATCTTCCCTGAAGAAACAAAGGGACGACTGCTTCAATTGTAGGTATAGTACTGTACATGAACCACTACGTTGGTAGAATGGAAAGACATGACAAAAGGGGAGGATCAGTAACACAAGCTAATCCAAAGTAACATCGAATTTCCATTAAAATTTGTTATCATTTACCAGTCTACATCAATGAGACATGACAAGGGTCACAGCGGTCTGTCTCCAAATCATGCACATGGGGGCGTCTCCTCTGATCATATTTACACAAACTTGCCCACAAAACATACCATCTCCACAAGGCCATCAACACAACGCGGAGGTATACACGAGGGGACTCTTTCCCTTCTAACAAGCCTTACCTAAAAGAGAGATATGTTGTAGACAATACTACGTCAAGGGATGTTTACAGTTGTTGCTCCTCTCAGACTGTCTTTACACACCCTTAGTTGCATCAAGTACTGCCAGGACTGTCTTATTTCTTTGCTTTTGAAAACCTTAAACATCGATACTTCTCGCCACTGACGGTAATCTCCAGTGCGCCATCTTGATTGTCCAAACTAGATGCTGTTCCCATAAGCACACTCTTTTCCTTCTCCAAATTCTCTCGCTCAAGTCGTAATCTCGTCTCTTGCTTTAAAATTTCAGCCTGAGATTATATCCAAAGTGTACTGTTATTGCTTAAGAACTGCACAACATCTAGTAACCTCTAAAAAGCTAAGGATCCGTGGTTTGAACATGCCAAAACATAATATAAGGTAGCAACACCCATAATCATCACTGCACCCATAACCATCACCTCTAAAATCTTGGAAAATCTGTGGAAGTGAATAGATGTAATTACAATGTATAACATGTGAACATGAATCTTTAGTGTTGGTATTAGGTGCAATTGCAGTCGGTTCTTTAAAAATTCACAACTTATTCTCACAGTATCCAAATAATACATTCAAAAGTGCAAACTCATCATTTTTCTCTTTGCTAATAGGGTCCTATAATTTGCTAGATAATCATCATGTTCAAAACACTTAATTAATTTGTTGGTTATGGGTGCTGCTACCTTCGGCCGCTTTTTTTATCACCAGAATCAGTGAAAAAATTGAACGTTTAACAAAATTGGACAAAAGAAAGAAAGTTTTCATAGGCTCACTTTGGCACCGCTCAAAGTGTAACAGTGAGACATGAAAGTCCATAAGTAAAGATCAATTTGCTGTTTGTGCCTTGGGACAGACATCATAATCAACAGTTACCTTCAGTTTTCAAATGGCTTCCATATATGTACAGTAATTAAAACAAAGATTCGTGGGATAAAATGTACAATAGACAGAAGAACACACCTAAGAAATAGGTCATAACAATTACTACAATCGAAATTCAATAGCTTTCAAACTGAATTTGGGACCTTTAAGCTTGGGCAATTAACGAGGAAAAAAAATGAGGGGCATACATACCTCTCTTCTACCAAGCTCCGCTTTCCAGGCCGCTTCCCTCTCCGCAACTTCACGCTCTCTCTCGTCCAAGTAGCTGTTCATCTCCCGTTCTTTCATAATGCGGTCTTGAATGTCAGCCTCTAATGCGGCTTTCAAATCGCGTACAAAATTCTCTACGACCGCCTTGATTCGCAACGACATTTCAAAACGCGAGCGAACAGGCGAGCTCTCCTCGCTGTTGATGTCTCTCGCCTTCCCACCCTCAACAGAGCCGCATAGGAACAACTTCTCTCCAAATTAAGTTGCTCCCGAGCAATCACTCAAAAAAAACCACAACCCACAAAAGAATACCAGCAGATGGTAAACTGAATTATTCTGAAAAATTCGCTCAAGTTTCGGATTTCTTTTCCAGAAACCAAAATTACCAAGACAGCTTAGACGCTGTTACGTTGCGAAAGAAAGACCGGCTACTTCAAGGAATTGTTCCATGGACTATTTCGCTAACCAATACGCCATCCCGAATGAGCGGAGCTTCAGAAGACGCTCTCGTCTATTCCATGCGACAAAAAACCTAACCCTAATCGCTCAATACAAACTCTGCCTCAAATTTCTTCCACCAAGCTCGATTCAAACGTACGGATGTGGTGTCTGAGACTTGAAATTCACCACAGGGAAACATCTGTGGAACACTCTGAGGGAATTTGTAAGCATCGTTCGCAATTCAAGCGTCTTCGGGAAACTGCGCATCCAGTGACGAGAAGTCGAGAACGCTGCTGTTGTCGCGACGAATATGGATGGTACGTGACCTGTCACCTTTCTAGACGATTCCATGGCTGCAAAAGTTCAGCGCCAGCCAGCCACACAGCAGAGGACAGTTCTGATTGGAATTCCGGCCCTCGGCTGTTCCTTTGTCTTGGAGAAGGGGCTTGGCCTTTCAAAACCCGGCCCTCCCATAACCCGGCCCGTCCGAATGCCTTTTTAAAATATTTTCCATAGAGTGAGCGACACGTAAGGTAGGAGGCTCATGAATGAAGTATCTAAGGGCATCTGCAATGCACCCCATGAAAACTCTCGGCAAGAATCCTAGTACTTTAGTCCGGTCTTTTAATAGACAAGGAAGTTTACTATAATTTTTATGATTTGAAGGGTACTGAAAATATTATTGTGAAAACAAAATGAAATTTGGGTTTGGATATTGCATGATTTAGATATATCTCATCAAATGTTAGATAACTTCCAAAAAACTTAGAGGCCCCTCCAAATCAAGCCTAAATAAGGAAATTTTAGTAAAGGGGTTGACAAATACAACCCCTTTACTAAAATTTTCTTATTTAGGCTTGATTTGGAGGGGCCTCTAAGTTCTTTGAAAGTTATCTAACATTTGATGGGATATATCTAAATCATGCAATGTCCAAACCCAAATTTCATTTTGTTTTCACAATAATATTTTCAGTACCCTTCAAATCATTAAAAAATTATAGTAAAATTCCTTGTCTATTAAAAGACCAGACTAAAGTACTGGGATTCTTGCCGAGAGTTTTCCACTTCCCATCAATGTTTTGCAAAAGACACTCTTTACTCCTTCCATTTTCCAATACTTTGAATATTGTATTTATGTTGCCCCACACTAATTTCTCAACATTTCACACTACATAAATATTTATTGTTGCTACAATGTTTTTTATCAAAAACTATTGCAATAAACCATTTTTAGACAACAATGATACTACAAAAAGACAAACTCGTGGCTTCCAAATCATAAACCATGTGAAATCTAAATGTTTTGTGTGTTGCATGTGCCTCCAAGTGGCCAAGTGATGAGTCATGAGATAACTCACCAGGGTAAGGCAACCTAATTGTGAAGGCAACGTAAATGCAATATTCAGTGTAGTTTGGAAAAACCTTTAAAAGTTGATCATGAAATACTCCGTTGTACGTATTGTGCCGTATAAGAAACGATATTTCAAACTTCCGTGGATTTCTCACCATAACCTCTTTTCTCAAGTACAATTTTCTCCATCCTTTTGTAGAGTTGTGACCCAAGAACGATTCTTTAAAACTGGTACCTTGTTGTTTCGAGAATTCTTGAACTTGATTATTTTTGCACGATAAAAAGTTGATTATCTCCTAAGAAGATTGTCAGTTTTGCGAGCAAGAACTCAAGAGAAGATCGATTTTCTCCCAAAAGAATTGAAACGTTTAGCAGATGTGAGAAGTCTGGACTTAGTTTTGGGAATGTCATAGAGTGGTTGATTATGATCACAGAATCCTAAAAGAGTGCCAGTACGATGCTCTGAACAAACAGACCTTACAAACTTGTTGAAATCGATTCACCGGAAAACCCTAGTTTCATGAGCGACTTACTCTAAACGGAAGAGACCAGGGGACTATCACAGTGGACAACAACAAGCATGCTTAGGCAACAAATCTGCCCAATTAAACAGTATAATTATAAAGCATCATCCACAAAAAGCTTGAATGAGTATTCAATAGTTATGAAAGCTTCCGAATGCATCAAAATGTGCACGGACATACCAGTAAACTCAAACTTGCATATCCAAAGAATGTGCTTCCAGTATCCGCAAGTAACCCTAAACCCTAAATCCCTAATCCTGAGCGAAAACGTGATCAAAGGTTTCCGAGATGAGTCTGCTCAAGCATGGCCAACGTTCCGTCAGGGTTCCGAAACCAAACTCCAATTGAAATGCATACAATCTAATCCAACAGATTCAGCATGGCTTCATCGATGGTTGTCAGTATTTACCATAATGTGGCGTCATGAGGGCAAGTAACTCACCAAAAAAAGAGAATGTTGGAGGGAATGTCTTGCAAAGTGCAGCACTTCAAAAAAGTGACGTCTTGAAGAGGATTTCCAGCTCCGGATGAGAGATGATAAGCTGAGCGCTATGGCGTGTTGCCACCATCTCCACGCAGGCAACGGATGTTCCTCTCTCACACAGGAGCATGGTAAACCGGGAAGAAGATTGCTTGAACCATTTTCAGAGCAACCAAGAGAGACTACGAGGGGCGGGTGCAACAGAGTGTAACAAATCACAAGTTTCCAATTTGAATTTTTCCACATAACTGAGCTCTGGAACTAATCAATCCCTTGCCCTGCTCCACCAGTACTGAAGATTTCTCGCTAAGCAAAGTAACCAAGCCCTAATCTCGGCAAAGGAGCAGCTCACTTTTGCTTGCGAGCCTGTAATGAACGGCGAGTCCGGCCTGCAGTGCTGCCTTTGGACAGTTTGGCAGAAGCAGATCCATATTGCTTGCTATGGAAGTTGACGAAAAGGAAGAGCAGGCTAGCATTAAAGACTAAATTGAAGCAAAAGGCGTTCATTCCAGCGCAACCAGGTCCGGAGAAGTGGAACCACAGCGTAGCCAGCCCGCAGACGAAGCTAAACACGAACTGGACAATCTGTGCATTGGTGACCGCTTTCTTCCACGGCGGGGGCCAATTGACGCTGCAGAGGAAATAGTAGGTGTACATGACGACGTGCACCGCCGTGTTGGTCAGAAGCGCGATGATCTGCAAGCTCTGCGTGTCGAGAAGCCAGAAGAAGCACATGAAGATGACGGTCGCATGGTGAAACACATGGAGGAAACTCAGCGATCGCTTCTTAAATAGAAGAATTACAGTGTCCAGAAGCTCATAAAACTTGCTGAGGTAGTACACATACGACCAGAAGAACACCGGCCCCGCAGCGCGAGTGCCCAGCGGGAAGCACAGCATCCACTCCAGCTGCTGCACGCCTTTCTTCTTCCCCCACAACCAGCTGCTCCCGCGAGCCTCGGCTATTGCCGCATTCAAGCAGCCCGCGAACATGGCCAACGATCCGACTGCAAGCACCAGGTTATGTACCACGGGAATGAACCCCAAACGCACCGGCTTGTCCCGGAAACTGAGCATGAACTTGAGCACCAGAATCGCCAGCAAATACAACACGACGGATGACACCGCGAAGTTCCATGACCCGATCGTGGAGTGGTCCTCGAACTTGAAGCTCTGAATCGCCGGGTGCTTCACGGTCCAGAAGTCGAACGCCGCCCGCAGATCGGCAATGCGGAGCTCCATCGCCACCCTTTTTTTTCCACCAAAGCCGCCTCGCCGCTGTCGATCTGCAACATCCCCCCTCACTTCACTTATTAGGTCATCGAGTGATAGTGAGTTCCTCCGCGAGAGAGACCCAGATATCTAAGCTTAGTTCCTGGAAACGTGTGAACGCGGTACAAGTGGTTCGGAACTGTCCAGGTCAGAAAATGAAGGTGTGAATCCACTCAATGCTCATTACTCCTCAACTAATCGCAGCTCTTTTATTGCTGTTTCAAACTCAAGTTCCAGTTAGTTCTCAAAATCTGATTGCTCGAGAAAATTTGGGCCACCTATAGATGTATTTTTAAGTAAAGCAATAGAACTTTGGTGCCAAAAAAATGAGCTTTCATCTGAAGAATTGGATTGAGTAAAAACATAAATCCCCAACTTGGGTCATTGTTGACCCTATGAGTGTGAGTTTTTTTTTTAATACAAATTTTTCAACTACAATGTTGTACTAATTAATTTACACAACCAAAACTAATGTGTTAGTGGTTATATTTGTACGATGGGGGACAATTGTGTTTGGTCAGAGATGCATCCCCTTACAAACTCACAATTCATCCAAAGCCTTGTCTGTGTCCAAACACAATTGTCCCTCCATTGTACAAAATTTGGCAAAGGTGGTGCCCTTTGTAAACACACAGCCGCCACATTAGTTTTCCCAAGCGTTTTTTTGGCTATTGGATATACTTACTGCAAAAGATGTGCTGTATAAAAATTTGAAAGAACTATCATTAAAGAGAATTTAAATTGGCAAAAATGGCTAGATAACTAATTGGAGTTTGTAAACAAAGGTGAAAGGACTAGAATCAATTGGTGAAAGGAAAACACAACAAATAATCTAACTTCCTACACTTCAAGTATAGAAATTTCAACAAATTTTCTTCATTAAATTTGAAATTTGTTGGTTTATTAAAATTACCATGGCAATTACCCAATGCTCATCCAAAAGTTGAGGGCAATGAAAAAAACAATAGTCAAAGTCAATAAAGATGTGGTTGAGTTAGTGATATTAAAATTTGCATAATTTTGAACCCTATGCTATGAATAAGTTTCACATAATCTTGGGCAAATCTTACAAAATCCATCTCAAAACAAACTTAGACAAATTGGAAGGATCCTATGTTTCATATGGTGAAGTGCTATGTCAAATTCAAACCTTGCAAAGATGCACTAGCAATGAGTGGAACTTATTCCTAAATCAACCAATTTATAGGATTGGAATGAAGTGGTACAAAAATGAATTTGGACAAAAACAACCATGATATTTTGGAGATAAGAGGACAGAGCCCAATAGCAATTGAGAAAGTTTTGGTACGTTTTTGTGAGAAAAGAAGAAGTTTTGGAAGAATCTAAAAATCTTCCTCAAACCTAATTGCTATGCTTTTTTAGAATATGGATCAAGTCTTCTAAACCTACATTTGATGCTTAAAGTTAACCTTCAATCAATTTACTAAATAGTGTGATGCTCAATAGATAAAATTTAGCACAACCTTAACCTCTAAATGCCCAAGCAACCAAATTTGGGTGTATCCAAAACTTTCAAGATGAATAAAACCTTATCAAATCATTATTTTTAATTATTAATTTTCTATACAAGTTTGATTTGAAGTCTATTTTCAATATCAAAAATATAATTTTGAAAATATATGTTGATGATTTTTCTACTTAAGCTTTTGTACAAGGGTGTTCACTGCAATCTTGAGTTTTCTAGTGTTGGAAGATCTTGAAAATGAGCCTCAAATACTCTAGAGCTTAGTCAAAAACCTAAATTAGAAATCCATTTAATAAAAGTATAGGAGTAGATTTTGAAAACCCTAAATTGATTACATTGGACAGGTAATGACCTTAAACCTCATTTTTTTGGTGACCAACTATTTAGGTTTGACATGTGAAATGAGGATTGGAAGACTTCAAGTCACTTTTGCAGTTTTAACATCTTCATGTTCAAACATCATAATCTTTCAAATTTTAAGTGATATTGTTGTGTTTTCTTTTTCTATGTAATTTATAAGATAATCAGTTTGAATTTGTATAGTTATAATTGAAAAAAACATGAAGAAATTTATGAAAAGGTTAGTTGATTGTTTGGTTTCATGGAAATTCCAAGAAGCTCAAAATGCCTTGGGCATTTAGGGGTATTCCAAAATCTGGGTTCTTTGAGGCTAGAAGATTAGTTTGTGGCTTCAATGTCACAATGCATTAAATCCAACATCAAACTATATACCTCCTCATGTTGTTATTCATAATGAAACCATTTAATTATTTCCCACTACCCTATCCTAAGAATAAGGTCAACATATCTTTCCCAAGTATTTCATTTTTTTAAACAAGAAGGTTTGTCAAGTGCTAAAATCACAAAGATTTTGCAAGATCCTTGCTCTTGAACTGAAAAACAATTTCATTAAAAAGTTGGCATCTATTGTGTTTTGATGGATCTTGCCCCAAGGAAATTGTAGATGCGCAATTGAATGCTGCAATCAAATGGTGAAACCCAAGTTCAACTAGCGCAATTAAGTGCTGCTAGTTTAGAAAAACTTTGAACAAGTTTTCATGCTAATAGATAGACCAATGTAATTCAAATCAAGCTTCAAAAGTTATATCTCATTCAAAATGACTTCATTTTTGACTTGTGAACAATTTGCATAGCCATAAAAGATAAGTCCAATTGTTATAAGAAACATTCTGCATACTCTCAACACACTTATGCAAAATCAATTATGCAACGTAACCTTAAGGGTAACATGACATACAAGTACAAGATTTGGATTTTTTGATTGTTTGCTATGAAATTTACTATCAAAACTACAATGTTCAGCCACGTCACTCTTTCAACTTGCTCTGAAACCTAGCGATTTAGACATTGAACTATTTTACATTAGTTCCATGTAAGCAACATCCAATGATTGGTTGTGGAGATGCCATTCAGCAATAAAGGTAAGGCAGGGTAGGTAGTTCAAATTGTATCCCCTCTCAAACAAAGCATCCCATAGGTAGCTCAAGATAAGATATGAGATGGTTTTTGAATGCACCCTCCTTAGTCATAAAAGAAGGGGTGTCTTTCAATCCCTTCTTCATAAGTTACAAGGGAACTGTTTGTGGGAGAGCTAGAATCACAAATAGGTGCATACTGCAGAAAACTTTGAAAATTCATCAATAACTTACATTTGCTTCAAAAAATATACGAAAAAATGTGTGTTACATTTGGCATCCATTTCTCTTCGTTTGAAAATTAGACAAAAAATCTCATGTCTTCAAAAGGCCATGAAAAGGCAGATCGCTTTTTGAGTTGCCTACCTTGAAGGTTATGGACCATCTGCTCAGCTCGCCTGGCCTCTTCAATGACATTTTACAAGCAACACTATTGGTTGTTATAGTGTTTTAAAACTCTATAATATCACAAGCATTTTGGGCGCCTGGACAATGAAGACATCTGGCGGTGTATTCTTCTGTCTCTTAACGCATACCATAACGGACAAGGGTTCAAGAGATGATACAAGTGCACCTTGAATCTTTTGAAGGAAGCATCAGCTCATAGCTGTAGCTGAACGGAATTCAGCCAAGCAATCTCCGGAAGGTAAATCACCAAGTCGACACGGATTATTACACATTGAAAAAAAATCGTTCTTACTGAACACGCTGCAGAGGACCAAGCTGGCAGTATTCAGTAATACTAAGGCATCTATCACAAAGTTAACTCATGATTGAGTTTCTGCCACCACGTGATCGCTTTTCCTTGGACCCTTGAGGAAGACCAGTCCGTCGAATGTGAGTTTTCGCACATGGAAAGAAACTACCTAATGTTAAGGCCGAACATTCCGGCCTCAAAACACACCAATTGGTTAAGGCTGCCAAATGCCTGTTGGTTACACGAAAACTAAACACGAAAAAGAAACTGATGCAAGAAAGTGGGTTGCCAGCTTCCAGGAACCTGAAAGAATCCAGGGAGCTGTCAGTATTTGTTAGAAAGCTGCAATGAAATCAAAAAGATGATTTATTGAAGGCAAGAACTTTGAGAGAGAAAAGTGATATGCTCGCCAAGGAGTTTATCTTGAGAGAGAATTAGCGAACAGAGCTAGAGGAGCAAAGACTTACTGCAAAATGTAAAGAATCACAAACCATAAAACCATTTGAAAAACTAATAAGTTCATTGAAACATCAGAAAAAAGTTAAGGAGAAATTACAAATAGGGGCACAAAAACAAACAAAAAAATTACATATAGGGGCACAGTTTCAAAATAATTACAAATAGGGGCACAATTCCAAGACCACTTTACTAAAATTTCCTTATTTAGGCTTGATTTGGAGAGGCCTCTTAGTTTCTTGGAAGTTCGCTAACATTTAGTGCAATGTGTCTAAATCAACCAATGTCCAAACCAAAATTTTACGGGAATTTAGAAAAAAAGAACTTAAAACTGTGTCCCTATTCGTAATTATTTTGAAACTGTGCCCCTATCTGTAATATTTTTTTATTTTGTGCCCCTATTTGTAATTTCCCCAATTGTTAATATATCTATATTGAATTGCAAACTGCGGAGGAAAAAGATCTCGTGATATCGTAAGAAACTCTTGAACGCATCGAGGTGTATCAAGGAGGATGATGTGGGAGTAGGGGAGGACGTTTACTAGTGAAATCTCAGCTTCAGGTACGGATTTTTACATCAGGAGTTTAGTATCATTATACCTCGTATTAAATATGAGTTACAGCTGATCCCGCATTCGTCCTGTGATGATACAACTTAGCCATGGCCTTCCGCTCACAATCCTGTGACAACATGAAATCGAAAGTTGAGCGGGCTAGGATCCTGAGTCTTTGATCAGTGGTTGTATGGTGAGCTCAATTCTTAATGTGAGGAAAGAGCAGGACTATTCAAGAGTTGACTAGACAGAAACTAAGATCTATATTTTGTCAGACAGGACTTTACTGGAATTAAAACTCAACTATTTGAAAGGAGCCCCATTCAAACAATAGATACCGGAGACCAGCACTAAGTGAAAATCATTGAAGTGCTTAGCAAAAATGTGAACGACTCATCCTGCGTACACCCCCACAAATAGCCCCACAAATGACTCGAAATATTCCTGTTGGTATTAAACATAATGCACCACACTGGAAAAATGAAAAGTCGTCATTGTACCTTGAACATGTTGAACCGGAATTTTTTTGTTGGATTCGTGCGGGCAAGCTTGATGAAAGTTGCGGCAAAACTGAGCTGATCACGTGGTGTGAAGCGCTCTACTTCATTGAACCAAAGGCAAGAAAAAAGGTTGGACATGGGAGTGTGAGCCCTCACTATAAATGAGCCTTCTGGAACATCTGTTTGGAAACGAAACCACAACCATTAAACCATACGGAACTAAGTCATCACACTCAAATACGGAAAACCCGGGTACGGGAATAAAATTTTAAAGTGTGTATCTGGGACAAACATGTAGATTCCTCAGCCACTGAAATCAAAAAGAGTAGCATTGAACTTATGCTACAACAAGAGTAAAATCAACATAATACACTAAAATAGATCGCAATTAAATAAAGAGAAATTCATGAAGGTTTTATCTCTAATATGATGATCGACTCTTCACGAAATGTAAAACCGGTAACAAGGGAGCAATTACTCTAAACAAATAGAGGACAAGTGCTTGGAAGACTTACGACTTGGCAAGTACCGGTCTGGATCCGATCTATTAAAGCGTGGAAGTCCTTCTCGTTGGTAAAATCGAAACTGCTCATCAATGATGCTGTGGCTAAACTTGTTCAACCTTTTGTTCTGGGCTACTTCTTCCCACACACAATGACGATCGTAGTGATTGGAGATAGCATATTCGTAATTCCCCCGCCACAAGAAATGTTCTAATATCAACAGTGGATCAGCATGTAAACGAAGTTTGCTGTCCAGCCATATAGAATATCTGTCAAAATCCACGATCATGTCAATATTTAGGGGAAGCATGTATCGTGAGTCAACCGATACGAGCCAGTCAACCGAATAGTGCTGAAATCCTGCATAAAACTTTAAAGGCTCCATCTAGTGCAGGGCAATTGATTTGCCAAAAGTAGTGACACCAACACTCCCTAGCTATCGAGGCTATATAGTAAGCATTAACCAAAGGCAGAAGGCTGTTATTAACCTGGCATTGGGAAATAATCGATGTGTCAAAAGCTTGGGAACTTTTCCATTTCTTCGCCCATCCAGATATGGCAAGTTCTTTATCAAAACTATTTTCCATAAACCAAGAACCCCCTTATCGTTGGGTTTTTGCCCTTCCTCCCGAATGACATCCAAGCTCTTCTGATCTACGAAAATAACAAAGCACACTTTTTCCTTGGAAGAATTGGACATCTGCAAAAGCAACCAAACAAACTAGAATCAGTACGACATCAAGAATTGTCTCAGTATGATTATGGTTTCAAGTTCAACAGCAAAAGATCGGTATTGAAGACCTCGCCCCCCATGTATGTTTGTGTTCTTTTCTTACTTTCTTGTTTGTAGGAGTCCTCAAACTATCCCAAGCACCAAAAATGCAGGAAGACACTGCAATATGGCAGGTACTGAGATATTCTTTATCGCCTTCGCTCAACTCGAATCCACTCCACGGTTCACCACTAGGAGCCTTGACGAATCCACAGTGTAATGTCTGATCTTCGGCATGAAAAGAGGCCTCTCTCTCCGTAAGCGATTGATGTCCTCCAAATTTTGGCACCCAAATTGGGTCCCCAGAAGGACGCTCCTCACTCTCAACGTAGCTCAAAGAGATATTCGCAAATGCTCCATCACTCACAGGTTCTTTAAGACCTTCCGTTGTGTGTAAGAAGTCAATGTCACAAGGAGGAGCTGTACAAAACATTAAAGAATCAGTTCCAACAACCAACATAGGTATCTTACGAAAAACATTAATATACAATTGCACACTTCTAGCAAGTCCAGCGAATTGTGGAAACTGGTATACACGAGGTGTAAATAAACTTGAAACATACGCACTTGCAGAATGCCGCTTTTTCTTTGTTCTTGGGAGCTTCTGCACTTTTGCATCAGCAGAATTAGTATCTCGGTTCGATTGGACTTCAGTAGTACTTCGACTGTTCTGCACTGCAGGTGTATCGAGTACAGCTATGTCATCGATGCCCCCAGCATCTGTTTGAACACTAGCGCCTGCTCCTCTGAATCTCTGCATTCGACCAGAGTCCTCATTATTGTCAACAGCTTCTGCTTTTTTCTCGACATCCACGTCACCTCCATCATCGTCATATTCATCGAAATCCAATTTCCCCCCGTGCGAGCTCTCATTTTGGCGATTTTCAACCATGGTGTCTTCCTTCTTTCCGTTATTTACATGCCGGTCTTCGTAGCGAGTTCCAATTTCTACCAATTCCTCCCGACCTCGTTCATTATATAAGCTACCACTCGGTGGTTTCTTTTGCACATCCTGACTATTGGAACTTTGATCCCCATCCACACCAGTGTCGGTTCCACCATTGCCGAACCAAACACTACCATCTCTGCCAGTATTACCACTGCCTGCAAATAGCATATACTAACACTGTCAACAAAGAAGTTCCCCAAACATCCTCATTCTACACTAACCAATATAAAGACTTCAATTGACCTACAACTCATTCAATCCAGAGTTCGTAAAATGCAGAATGAGAAAAATGGAATGCAGTACCTGATTGCTGCTCGTGTTTCACATCCACTCCTTGCTTTCCCACATGTTCCTGGGACCTCCCCTTGATCAACTGCTGCCGATCCTAAAAAGAGCACCAACAACAACATAACTCAAAACTCAAAGTTGCCGAAAGAAGGGGCAGCACAAAACAATTCAAAATACTATTTCAGCAGATGAAAGAGAAAGTACCAGCTTGCCAAAGACATCATCCACCTGAGCAGCATATCTACCACCTGTGCAAAAAGAAGAACAAGGACATACCATAAGTTTTAATACCCGGATCCTTATATCAAGTGCAAAAGGTACACATCCAGATACTGTAAAAGAAATAAGTGAAGAAAACTGCTTCATACAATTCCAGTTTAAATCATCAGTTCATGTGCAAAGCAGATCATAAAACTGTCAAGGATGAAAAATCTCACCCATCAAAAATTGAGTGCTGAAAAGTGTGGCCACCAATCCAACGAAACATACGACCAACACGCACGTCAACGAACAAGAAGGAAGCCTCCATGATTGCGGCGTCCGCTTCCCTTTCGATAACCTAGAAGGCTTATTCAGAGTACTGCCTCGTAAGCCACTTCGATCGTTCCGAGCCCCGTCATACATTCTCGAATGCCCTATCGATGGTCGTTGGCTGCTGCTCAAGACTTCATGATCTCCATTGGAGGACCCCGGGATCCCCACGTACAATGTCCCACTCGGTGGCCTCTGCAGGGCCATGTCCGAATTCAAGAGTCTCCGCTCTTCGTATCATCCCAACCAGATCATCGGCAACCCTAAAACCTCACACCTCTCGGTTTTTCACTACCTTAACTCACGGTGTTCCGGAATCTCGCAACATGGACTCATCATGATTGACCTGACTCCAAATCTGTGTCAGGTCGCCAGCCGTAATAATCCACCTCTCAGAGATATACCAGATCGTCTTCCTCCGACACACAAATGAAACAGTGGCGTACGCAAACCAAAGTAAAAACCTACGTAACCTAAAACTTGAACACGCACTCCCAGATTCGTAAAGAAAAGGAAATAGAGAGGTCCTTTTGCTGTACCTAGAAAATGCAAACGAGTTGCCAAACCCTAAATCCACTGCTCCATCTCCATAGTCAATCAAATCACCAAATCTTAACTTAATTCCGATTCAAAACTAAGTTAAGATCCTTACTAAACTGTCTCAAATCGTGCTCCACACTCTCTCAGCCGTGAAAATACACCTATTAGGAGCTACGCTCATCAAAAAACTATCAAAATGCAAAATGTGTATCCAGGTTTGTGATCCGCGTACTCTGGTTCCCAAGAGAGTCCAAGATACTGCACCGAATTCCGCACGGATTGCGACGGCGTTTGTTGCGACACAAAGCTTGGACGACATAAATTCGGTGCGCCGTAGGACAAAACGTCAGAAATCGTCCGGCGAGCTCGAAGAACCGGTCGATCAAGTCGTCAGATACGACATCACGAAAGACGGACTCCCTCGCAAGACTGGCTTTTTTGTTGTTCGAACGAGTTCAACCCCAATCAGCCCGCAACGAAGGTCTCTCATTGGCTCCACGTTGGAGAATCTGATGTGGCAGCCAGGTAGGATCAAAGCCAGGGAGGACCGAAGCCGGGTAGGATCCAAGCCGGGTAGGATTTGGTTGGATCGAAGCCAGGTAGGATCGAAGCCAAGTTGGATCGAAGCGTGGGACTACCTTCGTATTGTCATACTATATTGTAGATGTAATTGTGGGGATCTACGAAGGTAGTTAATTTGAAAGTGTTCAACACCAATCATCTCGCAACGAAGATCTCACATTGGCTCCGAGTTAGAAAATCTGATGTGGCAACCAGGAAGGATCAAAACACGGGACTACCTTCGTATTGCCATACCATACCGTAGATGTAATCGTGGGGATCTACGGAAGTGGTTAATCTGTACGTTTGACGTTGAAATTAATGTGGACGACGTATAGGCTAACAAGATAGGGACTAGGGGGGAGTCCATAAAAGTGTCCTTGTTTCTGGAGGTGCGAGACCCCTTTATTTTTTTTATTTTTTTTTTGTAAGATGAGAGGAAATTTTGGATTTTTTGTAATTGTTAAACATTTGAATAATTGGTTGTGAATATTCCTAAAGGACCTCCTAGAAGCCCACTTTGAGCTTTTTGGTATTTGGGCAAGTATTTTCCGTGTAAATACTTGAGATAAGATTGTGAATGAGGGTGTATGTGCTCATTTTGGAAAACTTGCATTCATCCCAAAAAAAATAGGAACTGAATGATTTTTGAGTGAGATTTGGTATCATATATAATCTTGGTATCACCATGGCATCTTTATAAAAAATTAGAAATAAAGGGATTTAGGAAGGGTGTTGTCCACAAATTGTTCAAAAGCACTTAACAATAACTTAGTCCATGGACAAAATTTGCAATCAACTCTCTTTGACTATGTAATAACTTATAATTTAATTTTAATTCTTATACATTTTTTACTTTGGCATGTATTCCTTATGATGCGTAGGTATACACCATATGAATTTTGTGATTGAGATTTATTACTATAAGAATCTCTTCCACAAAATTTTCTTTGTGTAATGACAAATTCAATGAAGCAGTTATTGCTTCCAATTTTTGTTCATTGTGTTTTAAGCTTTAAATTATCATGTAGTTTGTGGCATATAGCCAACTTCATGCTTTTACAAGAAACTCAAGTTGCACAAGGAACTCATTATAATAAGTGGAAGACATTAATTTGGATGACCAAAAGAAAATTTGAAACCTTAGACAAACTTCAAAAAAAGTTTTGACCCTGCTTTGAAAAAAATTATTTATAGAAAACATGCCTATGGCAACAAGGAATTTGAGGGTTGGTGTCTTCAACAACCTTAAATTTGAAAAAGAGGTCATTGGGACAACCACAAAGTAGGGGAAGATATCATGCACATCTTGGAAGAAGTTACCCAAATTATATGGGAGAGACAATTTAATATCTAAATTATGCCACACTCCAAGATAATTCCTTGAAGTACTTTTTTAAAATTAGGATTATTGTTGTTGTTTGAGCTTGAGAAAAAACCAGATGTCTAAATGATAATAATGCACAAAACTAACATGGAAAGAAATTGCCTTGCATTAGAGTCAATCTATAGTTGAACTTCTTGATTTTTTCATAAATCTTTCCTTACCTCCTCAAACCTTTCATCTAGATGAAAATTCAAGAACTCAAGAATTTACTATTAAAAGATTAAATTTGAATATTTTAAATTCATGTTTCAATTTTGAGGCTCTAATTATTATTAGAGAATAAAAGGAAGTAAAAAATTGTCCAACAACAAAGAGGAACAAATTTATGTTTTTATTCTTGATGTCTATAAACTAAATAATTAGAACTTTTCCATTTAAAGTTCGCATGTTACGAAAAGAGGAGGTTCGTGAAAACACAAAATAGCAACTCCCAATTGACTCAAAAAAGTGACAAAATCCAATGCCAACAAATTTTGGAACAATGCTGAGAAACAATTCATGGAAATTTGTTTAGATTAGTGCACCGCTTCACAAAATAATGGTAGGTGTGAAGTAGTCCATAGAAGTCCCTTTTCTCAAATTTGAGGCTTTTTTTTCATATATGAGAGAGTGCTAAAACTGCAACATAAGTAATATGGAGAAGCCACACAATTGTACATTCATGTGTATTTTGGATTAAAAAATCATTAATTCGTTCATATATGTTGCTATACTTCCATGTAAATTTGACAATTTCATACAACCTTGGTTTATTTATAGATAATAATAAATTGCCTTGCCTAAAAAATGGCCTATAAAAAATTCAAAATGTGCTGTTTTCAAAACTTGATTCAAAATAGTTAAAAACAATGCCAAATACGTCAACAACTCAAATGAAATGTATCTTTTGAAATTTGCAACTTAGAACACTATTTTTTTATTAATGGGAGATTTTGGATAATGCAAACCCCCCTCACATTAATTTGAGTGGCTTTTGCCTAATTAACATGAAAATGTGACATGTTTTGGCCACAATTTTTTTTGCCATGCCTCATGTAAGTACTTGGTGGTAAAGCCGTTGTAACACAACATGCTTCACACCTCTCTCTAATTGGAGCTCCACACATTTTACTTATGAAACATTAATCCCACATTAAAAACACTAATATCTCATTAAAAATTATGCTCAGCAAATCTAAAATTGCAGCTCTAAACATTCCAACTCATGAACCACTAAAGTCTCCCTAAAAACTTGTTCAACAAACCCTAGACCTCAATGCCGCAGCTCATGAATGAAATACTAACGCCTCATTGACGACTTGTTCAAAAAATGTCTAATTGCACCTCAATACTCTAGGTTAAGAAATACTAACGTCTCATTATAAAAACTGTTCAACAAATCCTAAACCATAAACCTCAACACCCAAACTCATGAAATATTAATATCTTGTTGAAAAAATATTGTTCACAAAGTTTAACCCCTGAGCGCCCCAGGACCTCAAAATGGGGCGCTCAATTTTGAAAAATGTCCACATTTGACTCTTATCCTCTTCTTAATGGTAAAGTCAAAGGATTTGTACTTTTTCATGTACCTTTAGGCATGTGTCTACTACCACTCAAAAAAATTCGAGCTATTTGACTGTACTTAGGTAATACTTTTATTGGATTAAGTACACAAGGGTATGGATTTGAGTGAATTTGGCCTGGGCGCTCAGGGGTTAAGCTAAGAGAGGGTTGGGAGTAGGGGTTGTGACATCTGCGACATCCTGACACAGACTGGAGAAGTCGGACTCGGAGAGGCTGGACCAAGCAGCCACCTCACAGAACTCTTCGAGAGACAGCACGGCTTTTGTCGGTGCACCCTCCGCTCTCGACACGGGAACGGCCACCTCCTTGCGATCGAACAGGACGCGAACACCATGCTCCCCGCCCTGGGAACACCATGCTCCCCGCCCTGGGAACGCCACAACTCCACACAGATGCAGGACGTGTATCCGGGCCATTCTGGCCAGGGCACGCCCATTGCCACTGCATCATCCACAGGTCATTCGCAAAGCAAACTAATCAGCAACAGACGTGAATGAAACCATTTGGTCAATACCTGACTTATATAGCCAAGTTCAAGTTTGAACTTTGAAAGGATTCGTGGATCTAACAATGAACTAATTTCATGATCATATTGTGCAAAATGGAGCAGAGATTTTGAAGAACCATGCCTGTATTGATCAACACTTTAACGTTCATACTCTTGCATGTACAAATGGCAGCATTTTTTAGCTTTTCTGAGTGGACAACAAATTCTAGAATAGTGTTTACAGTTCCAACCGGATTGATGGATGCATTGCATTGGCTACTATAAGATGTGGATAAATGTGCATTGACTCAAATGTGGCCGTATGAACCGTTACAAGGTAAATAAATAGAAATCTACAAGAAGAACCTGTATGACTTGCCAAGAAAGCATTAAGAGCATTTGGATGTTTTTTATTGTCCTTTGGGGGAAGAGGTTAAGATGTGAGGAGTGTTGAGTACCTGAAAGCGGCATGATGGTGGCGTCATGACCTGAGTAAACAAAAAGAGAAGGGCATGCTGAGGGTTGCGGGGCGTTCACTCGATCAAGCAACGCCTCCTTCACCTCCCTCACCAGCCTGCCTATGGACAATTGCAGCACGTCTCTATCCTGCCATTACCCAAAACAACAGAACTTTAAGACTTAACTCTCTACGGGTATGGAAATGCTGATACAATGCACCCTTGCAACCATATTGTAATGTTGTATACTATTTGAATGTTGCTAAAATATATAGAGACAAAAAATTATTTCAACGCATTGTAATGTGTATATGTGATGTCGACAGGTGGGTTACCTGAAAGGACGCAGCATAGTCGTGAGCAAGCAATGATCGAACAGCCATAATGTTCTCGTCAAAAACTCCCTCTGGTAAGGCATCACCGTGGAACCTCTCGCACTCCATTGTATCCACAGCCTAACAAAACAAAACACACAAAAAGACAAAAAAAGGAGACACAGAAGCATCAAGTTAGATGGAGCTTGACAAAAAAATTCCTACCTAGTTTGAGTGAGCAACTCATTTATGAAAGTTTTTATAAAACCTGAGAGTCTTTTGAGGTTTGTGGCCGGTACCGTGATCCATGGGAAACCTGCTCCATTTATGGACAGTAAGAAGCCTGGATTGTCAAGCACAAGCTCCAATTCTTTTGCCATGGCGGCTTGCATGTCCTTGAAGTGCTCTCGCCAATTGAGTCCGTCGTCTCCCACAGCTACCTTGATGGCCGCCCATGCTTGCTCCCACTTTAGCCGAAGACTGCAGGTGTTTCAAATAAGATTCCCATTACTCTTCAAAGCATAGCACTAACATTTGGTATTACACGAGGCGTGACAATCAAGGCGTGACATTACCGAGGGCAGTGCTCGTTGTGGTAGAGGTTTTCGTCCTTCTCCTCTCGACAAGCGATTGGAACAGAGACTGCAGCTTCCGGAGACTCCAATAACCCCTCCAACAAAAACCAGGCTGCCCTCGTTTAACAACAAATAAAAGAATGCAACAACCAACAACACTTCTTCAGAGAAGTAACCAGAATTTCATACGTTACAATAAAGAGCATGTTTTCCAGTACAATTAAACTACATAAGAAACTCTTAGACACCATCAAATACAATCTTTCCTCGTGATAGACAAAGAGGTCCTTGAGCGAGGCATCATCACAGGGAAGCTTTTCATTTGGATTGTTGTCCAGACGTTCCTGCAACAATCTGATTTCACGACGCATGGGTCAAAAGGGAGACATACCAGTGAGAGTGGTGCGGAGGAAGTTAGTTGTTCGCAAGCTGACAAACTTTTCAGGAGCTTCCCGAAGGTTGAATTCCCCACTGGACTTCCTGAACTCGGGTAAGTAATGCTCTCTCAACCACACTCCCAAATCCCTTGCTTGCTCCGCTCCTGTTTCAAAAATCACCCAACAAGAAATTATTGTTTCTGACCAACACTGAGAATCAAGCTACAAGTCATGACCATTTTCACTGAAAATAAAGAACCACACCTAAAACTGATGCCATTTTCTAGGGTTTCGGTTTTCAAACATGCTGCAAAAGGAGGGAATGAATGCTTGCTCATAGTTCAGCTTTTTATTTATTTTTTGAGAGAGAGGGAGATATGGAAATTCAATGTAGCTTATATACCCTTGGTAGTGAGAAGCCCCCATGGGTACTTCTGAGGGAAGTACTCCCGATTCTGCAACGCAGCAGGCACCTCCTGCGCGCGGCTCGCCCACAGCTCCGCCTGAGCTTTGGCCTCCCCAAGAGGCGTGAGGGACCTATCCCCGTGCCTGCAGTACACATGAACCTACAGCACCACATGGCCAACCCCTCTTCCACCATGAGCTTTCTCTCCAAAACCCTCGCAAAACCCCACCACCAAACCAAAATCCTCTCAATTCCCCTTGTCAAGGTCAAAGGTACCCATCTGCAACACATACCTAGACATGACACCCTAAAATTTCACCATACTGAGTGTCAGAGCATCTGTGAGAATTAGGTCATCTCGGCTAACTTTTGCATAAGCAAAGCCACATTGTAAACCACTAGATTTCCTTCACAATTATCACAAGATTCAATCAAAAATAAAAGGAGACAAATCAGTGTAATGTGTCGGTTGTAGGTGAGGTCACCAATTACAACAATCCATCCTTCCACCACTAAAACCCGAATCTCAACATCCAAATCAACAAAACAGCATGCTCCTTATCTTGATGCCTCGGGAAAATGAGATTTTCTTAAAAGAGAAATGCAAAATGCAGGTGCATCCAAGTGGAAGCAAGTGGATCCAGAGCTGTGGCGTGCATTGAAAGTGGGTAGAGCAGAGAATTTTTTGACCTCGAGAAGCTCATGATTGTGCATCGTCGTACATGAGGGCGGCGGAAGAAGCTCCTGCAGGTGGTCGAAACAAAACGGAGCTGATTTGGATGCAATTTGCTACAAAAAAAATAGAGAAAATTGCAATATGAAACTTAGTTTGCAATAGGAGTCGTCACAACTTCTCTGAGATTGAAACTTTTATGAATGAAAGCGAAGTTCTGGAGTAGAATTAAGAGCAAATTGGAACACTTCTCATGAAGAAGATGTGATTGCCCTTTTGTGGGCGGTGGAGAATGAACAATGAATGAGTTTACTGCAAAGATGGTGATGCTGTAAGATAGCAAGTTCTCAACCAAGGTCTTCAAGTACAAGGAGGTTGAAAACATTAAGTGCAGGATGTAAAAAAGACAAGGATCATTAAAAACTTCACATGCTAAATTTTTTTCATGCCCATTCTTCTCTAGAAAAGATAAACTTCTCAATCTTCATGAAGTGGGGCCTTTGCAAATCATGAGAGAGTGCTATCCCATTCTTTGAAGATTGAGTATGGGTTGAAGAAGGTGTGAAGACCTTTAATAATAAATGGTAAATGGGTAATGATAGTTTTAGGAAGTTGTTACCCTAAACTACCTCCTTTTATTGGCTACATGCGTCTTTGCATCAAAAGAAGCTACCTTGACAAGGTTTGAGTACATGTCTTACTTGATAAGCTAGCCAATGCTACAC
This sequence comes from Ulota crispa, assembly GCA_963920765.1. Classification (NCBI taxonomy): domain Eukaryota; kingdom Viridiplantae; phylum Streptophyta; class Bryopsida; order Orthotrichales; family Orthotrichaceae; genus Ulota; species Ulota crispa. Next base: position 9,874,196 of record OY987248.1, on the reverse strand, counting down.
AACTTCTAATAGCTTAAGGCCTCTTTACACTAATGACCAAGAGTCTCATGTTTGTTTCTTGATCACAACTATTAGGGGGTTTCAAACATAAAATCTGGCCTTTGAACTTCTCACCTCACAGGATCTCCGCTCACTAATGAATTGTTTTTGTTCCCTTGCATGCGCAAAGTTTGAGACACCTATGAGTTTGCGGAATTTTTTACGAAAGAAGTTTTGGGGTTTGAGGATGCAAGTGAATAAGCCCCACAAAGCCACTAGAGTGAGTTTCTAAAGTTCACTCCTCACGTGAATCACGTTAGGAGTGAAGTCCAGAGGTGAGTCACCTTGTGGTTCATTAGTGAATTCACAAAGGTGAATCACAACATGAGTCACCTAAAAAAGTTAATGTTTGAAGCCCCCTATTGTAATGACCAAGAGTAAATTTTACTCATCCATTGGTCACTTCCAACAGTGTATAGTGAACTTAGATTGGTCCCTTGGAGGTTTGATCATTCACTATGCTATTTTCCTCATTTTCTCTTTCTTACTCTTTCAAATTTCCTCTTTCCTCTCACTTTTCTTCTCACCTCTTGGTAAAGTTTCAAAAACTAGGGTGTCAGAAAATAGAGAAGGAAGCTTGTAACCAAATAGATTATAAAATTTACTTTTAAGGCTTTAGTCAATAGTACAAAGTGAAATATACAAAAAGAATACTATGCGAAAATGTTGGTAGACAAAAACTCATTCATTACAATGAATACTTAAACAAATTATATGTGTTGTTGTAAAACTAAAAAAATTGGAATCAAAAAGCATTTCTTGCATTAAAATAGCATTTTTACCACAATAATAGTGTTCATAACAATAAAAAAGCATTCTCAGGAGTAAATAACATTACATATTGACAAAAATAAACTAAGCAAGTTTTTTGAGATGGTTTAATTGATCACCCTATAAATCTAGCTAGAAAACCCTTAAGGTTGTTTAAATGCAAAATCCAAGTGACCATGAAACATTATACACTCTATGACATGTAGGATTCCATGTCATTATGTCATCCATATTTAGCCTTGGTCACTCTTCAATTTTAAGCCTAGTGTAAAGTGAAGTTGGACCACCCCTTCTCTTCTTCTATTCAATGCTCTAAATGCTTTGGTTGCAACCCTTGGTCACTTGTGTAAAGAGGCCTTTCAGGTGGTTGACTTGTAAACCGACCATCTAGGGCTAAAATTGAATTTTGGGGAGGTGAAACTTCTTTAAATATTTTTTCGTAAATTTTGATTGAAAGACAAGAGGAATTGTCATTTGACTCAATTTTTTTCATATTTTTTGGAACTTTATGAAATTAGTTATGAAATTTTGAAATGGAAAGGCCATAGGGCTCTAAAATTGCCCACCTTCTCAAATGTACTGTCACCTATATATTATTGAAAAGCTATGAAATTTTTTTGTACCAGATGAGTACGTTTGAGGAGGTGAGCAATTTTAATTCCCTAATGGAGTTCAAGCAAAGTATCTTAGTTGCTTCTTTTTAGAGCAAAGTCTTTGATTTTTTATAGTTCAAGGATGAAGGGGTTGATTCTTTTCTTCCAAAGGGGTAATTGTTTTTGGAGAATTTAAGGCTAGTCTTCGTCGTGAACAACTTTAGCATCCATGTTTTGCCCACACCTTGTCTTGGTTCCACTTTCAACTGATGTGTTGTTCTGTTTTTTCACCAAATTATGGAAAAACAAATGTTAACCAATTCAAAATTCAATAATCGTGATTTTAGTATTCACTTTAGTATGGGATAAAGAAACTGGGTAGAAGTATTGTGAGATGAAGCTCAACAAAAGAGAGAGAAAAGAGTGGTAGATCATCTTCTAAACATGTCCAACTTTCGGTAATTTTTTGATGTTACTAGGTATCCAATAGAGTGTTTTTGCACTGTTGTTAAAACTTAAATGGTTGTCTGCATTTTGGACATATCAACTTTGACATTTATGATGTTTGGATGTAAATTGTTGCTTGTATCTAGTATATCATTAAATAATTAGATCTTCTATTTTATTTATGGAATCAAAGAAGTATGCATACAAGATATAATCTAAATTTTGTAAAAATAATACTGAAAATAGACTAAATTTAATCTCAAGATAAATGTTAACATCCATCACTAAGAAAGAACTAGTTTTCTTTGATTTTTTCTTGATTTATTGTCTTCATGAAATTTGATATAATTGTATCTCCATTCTTAAAAGTTTGAGATTTTTCTATTGTGTTGGACTACTATTATTAATTCCGAGTCCACACTTTGCCTTTACACAACTACTTTTTATTGTGTACATATCACTTGATTTCTCATATGTTGGTTTTAATATGGTAATATATTTAAACCCTAAAGGACCAACAGTCCCCTTAGGGGACAAATGGGATTTTGGGCATGTACTTACAACTAAACTACTTTGTATGATTTTTTGAAAATTTTATGGAATATGGGGAATTCAAAGATCTGCACAGGCATATAATGTTTTCTTCATTTTGACATTTATTGAAGAAGTTAAAAATTTATTTCTGAAAAAATAAGGGAGGATAGGCAACCCAAAAACTTCTTTAAAATTTGCATTTAAAACAAATAAAAACATGAAATAGGTTCTTTAGACTTATTTATAGGTGGGGAGCTTTGAATCATTCAATTTTCATTGATGAGATGAAAGTTATGAGAAAGTTTTTGTTTGCGGGTAGGTGTAATTTTGAGAGAAACCATTTCTACCCGCAAACAAAAACTTTCTCATAACTTTCATCTCATCAATGAAAAATTGAATGATTCAAAGCTCCTCACCTATAAATAAGTCTAAAGAACCTATTTCATGTTTTTATTTGTTTTAAATGCAAATTTTAAAGAAGTTTTTGGGTTGCCTATCCTCCCTTATTTTTTCAGAAGTAAATTTTTAACTTCTTCAATAAATGTCAAAATGAAGAAAACATTATATGCCTGTGCAGATCTTTGAATTCCCCATATTCCATAAAATTTTCAAAAAATCATACAAAGTAGTTTAGTTGTAAGTACATGCCCAAAATCCCTTTTGTTCCCCAAGGGGACAGTTGGTCCTTTAAGGGTTAAGGGAAAATATCAAAAATGCTTCTCAATTCTTTCAAAATATCAAATATACCTCTCAAATTTGAAATGTCAAAAATACCCTTCACTTTGTATAGGAATATCAACCCCTAGTTCTTTCAAAAATTATAAAAATTGCCCCTCAATTATTATGAAATACAAAATATATGTTTGCGCTATTTAAACTTTAAAAAGGAATCCCTAGTTATCTTGTGCCTCTTTTTGCAATTTTTTAAAAATACTTAGATGACAAAGGAAATTGCAAAAATTAGATGTAAGTTGAATGAAAGCCAAATCTTAGTAGCAAACTCTTTCAGTTATATATTAGATGTTTCCTTGTAAGTCTATTGTGATCAAAGCCATTGCATTGACTATATAGTAATTTTGTTGTCTTTTAGATGTCTACCAAAAATGGTAGTCAGGAGGCACAAAAAAACAAGGGATGTTCATGATCTTCTCAATGATAACCAAAGGTGTAATTGAAATTCCTAAACAAAATTTGGGGTATTTTTGATATTTCAAATCTTTAAGGAGTTTATTTGATTTTTTGAAAGAGCGAAGGGGCATTTTTGATAATTTCATTATAAAAATCCAAAAACCAAGGATTTGTTTAACCCTTGAACGTCCCAAACGCCCTTTGCGGCTGTACATATGGCCGTATGTACAGACGTATTTGAGTTATTTTGAGGGCTTTCGAAAAAAATTATGTATTCACCATCATACAACCCTTCAATATGTATGGTTGTAACAATTGATTTCTAGCTAACTCAAACTTTTGTATATTGGTTGCAATTATATTTGGTACCGTATCTCCAAAGCCCAAGGGACATTTAAGGGTTAATGGTTCTTGTGTGTGGAGTGGCATGAAGCACAACAAAGTAGTTAAGTTGAACTTAGACTCAAATTTATCAAAATAGATTAGGAGTACCTCCATTTTGATACACCATACAAGCTTCAATTATTGAGTTTGCTTTTGTGTGAAGTTTCACACAGTATTTGTTTGTATCTTTAAATTTCAATAAAGTTTTAGTCAACGAGTGATTTATTGATGACGTTCTTTGTATGATATGTTTATTTTTTTACGATACTTCTTTCCTCATTGCAGGGCAATAAAAAAATTCAACATTTCGTATGAAGATTGAACCCACCATTCAGATGTATTGGTAACTAGTATACAGGCACATGCTTTGCATGAATTGGACATGTATGGGTAATGCAACCTTCAATTTTACAAAAAAATAACATCTCACAAATCAATTGGTCTAAAGTCTAATTTTATGTGTTTTATAAAAAGTCAATATCTCACAATTGGTTTAGAATCTAACCTTGATGCATCATCATTTTGGTTCTTTTTGGAAATCAAAAGTAGCATATGCTCTCATCACAATGCTCTTATTTTATACTTTGCTAGAGGCGTTTGGTGTTTTATTGTTTTTCTAACACATAGTTAGAGGGTGTTTGGTGTTCCATATTTGAGGCATCCTTTATGTTTCAACTTCCATCAAAAAATTATAGAAGATATTAGAAAAGGACGTAGTTGAAGGGTGCTTGGTGTTTTATATATAGGGCATCCTTCATTGCTTCAACTTACACCCAAAAAATTCTAGAAATTTCTAGAAAATGGCGCGGAGTCAATAAGGGTTAAGCTCACACTTAGTAGTATAGATAGAAGTAACAATTAAGGCTACTACATCACATTAAAACTTCCCATCATCAAAGTATGTGTTGTAAATATGTCAATAATTCTACGTTTCCAAGGATAAGAAACCATTGCCCAATAATTCTACATTTCCAAGGATGAGAAAATCACTATTCTCACTACCATAGTTTCAAATTGGACCACACAGCGTGAAACTAAAGCAACGCTATTGATATGCATTTGATACAGGACCAGTCTTTGGCTTGTTTACGGTGCATTGCGGCCTTCTTGATCAACTTCTAAATTTCCATGAAAAGAAAGGATATCTCTCATATCTAAAAACAGAATCCTCCTCAATTTTGATTTGGGTAATTGAGCTCAATTTCTTCAAATTGTGTAGGACCATAGATTCTGTTGAGTGACTTACAGTTCCAAGCCAGTACAAAAGAATATTCTCATAGCTTGTCAGTTTTTCACCTCAAAACTTTTTTGATACACCATAAAGAAAATCCATGTTTACAGAAAATCAACTATCATACACCATGAAAAGTACTAAAAATTCCCCCTCTTATGCAATCATCCAACAAACACCTGCACCATTCTGACGTAACTAAAAAATCTAGCTCTTCAATAAACTTGCTACCACCACACCAAAAGCATTCACTCATGTAAATCAACCACCATGAACTAGAAAGTAACAAAGATAGCTTAACATCTGCTTTTACCAGGCACCTCCACCACAGCAAACACCAAGTGCAGGACATTGTACACAAAAAGAGGGTAAGTAAAGCTATAACACGGAATCTCAGAGGCTGTCTCCTTCAATGAGAACAGCCTCTATTATAGAGCTAGAAACGAATATGATCAAAAATTCTACACATGGAAGGTTTTTGTAGGGCTACGTTGGATGGAGAACCTTTAGTCGTGTTAATTAAGGTTTAGGTTTTAGGGTTTAGGTAAGATTTAGACATGGTGGCGCGATCAGAAAGCAGAGATAATGCCGCCGAAACACTCACATACACCTCCCAGAAGGTCTCCACATCCGCCAAACAAATCTCCACAGGAATCACACCCATCGAAACAAAAACAACTGGCACCTCCACCAAAGTCTCCCAAAATGTTGCCGAAGGAGTCCGCCACGATATCCCCCACAGCGGCGTTTGCCACGGTCGCCGCCACACTCCCGAATCCAATAGCCAGTCCTCCAACCAACACCACGGCAGCCACTTTACCCGCCGTGAACTTCTTCACGTTCGTCTTCTTCCCCTGCAAAATCTCATCCTGTGTTCAATACTAGAAAGCCCTTGAAGAAACGCTTGATAGATTGTCTCTTAAACTAGTCAATCATGAAAAAATATATATCTCAAAACAACTCCCATTAAAATCAGAAAGTTATCCACGGTAAGATAATATTAAAATCAACGCCAAGTTTGAGGTTGCCAGCGTAAAATCAAGTTTCTGTCAATGGCACTAACATAATCACAAACAGCAACAGTAATCTTACAGTAGCATCGACTTGACATGAAGACCCGTATGAATTTACTGTGAATTCACTTAATATTATTTAAGATCTATGAGCAATGATTTGTGAGGATGTCGACAATAATTATATTCGTACGTCTCGTATTTTACTGCAGTTCCTATCGAATCGTCTTCAGAAGAAAAACTCAAAGCTTGGAAAGATGGTATCCAGAAACAATCCTGCATTTTCTAATCGTAATCACATTGGAACACCAAGAGTTTTTCGAAGAGATTTCACCTGTCGACGTTCATTCTGAAACTGTTGGTACTTCTCTGGAGTTGTCTCAAAGCCTATCATCCGAGTGTACTCGCAGGGCAATCCTGTTGCTAAACTCAAGTTTACAGCCTGCCACAAACATACACACCAAAAAAAATCAGACCAACAGAAATGTTGGGAGGGATACAACACTGCAACAGAAATGTATTACTAGGGACCAGTGTTTTAGCTTCTTGAGCTTACTTCTTGTTCTCTACTTTTGTCTTCGTATAGCCACGCTTGACCAGTAAGAAGATCCAACTGTTGCTTAGCAAAAACCTGCACAGAACACCACTCCAAATTTAAAAAACTTACATAGCCAAGACATAGAACCATTCAATCAACGTTCAGCGCCGTACAATTCCAGTCATAACTAGCACGGAGAAGGGTAAGCAGTGGATGATGCAGTTGGCTTCTCCTTGAGTTTTTACCTTACTTAGAGGAACTTTTGAGGATTTCCTGCTTGGAACCTCCACTTGCCAAGTACTTTGATCAGGCATTAGACCAAACACTGCTACAGAATCTGGAAATTCGCCTTGAAACTTTCCAGACACTACCAACGGGTTTCCGCAAAACAAATCTGGTATTGGAAATGGATACATCTGAAACAACCAACCATTTCATCTGCTCAGAATTCCCAACCTTGACAGTCATCCTTAACCGAAGCAAACAAAAAGCCACATACATACACTTTCCAAACACTTGCAAGAGCATGTGGCTGAAATGAAATACCTCACAACCATCTGGTAGTTTTGCCAAACCAATGTTGGTGAGAACTGGCGTAGCCGCAGCTACCAGCATTCTTTCCATTTGCTCCCGTACTTTGCCTGAGGAAGGTTATCAAATATTCAAAAAACCTAATTCCTGTTTCTACACGAAAACGCTTATACATCGAAGAGCTAAAATACAATATTCTGCACTTCGTGTTCTAGAACAGTCTCTACACCAGGATATGCCAGACACACAGAGCTGAGAAAGATGCAAGACAAATTAGCTTACCAGAAGTGAAGGCTACGTCACTCAAGCCACGACCGATAACGGCAAGCATCTTCAGAAAGTAAAAGTTGCAGTAGTTGCCTGTAAGATGAAAGAGGGTTAAAATCAAATTTCTGGTGCAAAGAGATTTCGTGAATGGCAGAAAATAAAAAAGCTCATATTTGCTAAATTAATCAGAAGAGCCAAAATACTTACCGCATTGGCATACCATACCAAGGGAACATCATATTAGTATCATCTAAGGTATTATCCATATTTTTGTAAGCTGGACAAGAGGATCACCTACCAATTCCAAATGTGGAAATACGAGGTGCCCGTGCACCAAGTGCAGAAACACGTGCCTGCATCGTCAGACAAATGTTCTTCTCATCCGCAACAGCCCCGTCTGTGATCAAAAAGACATAGGGCACTGCCTCTGGGAAGTTTTCAAGGAAATTAAAGGCCTGCACGACACACCGCACAAAACAGGAATCAGACAGAACGCTATTCCCATGTCATTCTCAAAAGTCAAGCCAGTAACGCCCCAAGTAAATGAAACATCTGACTTTGGAGAAACATGAGAAAAGGTGCTACAAAATCAGCTCAAGCTTGATTAGGACATACTTGTTGAAGAGGACCGAGAATATCCGTTCCACCTCGGGCTTTGCACGTTCCCGTGGCCCATTCACGAGCCTGACCGATAGACGAGCTGGTGGAGCGCACCATTTGAGGTGAGAAGAAGGCAACTTCATGGTCAAAAGCAATAATGTTGAAGGAGTCTTCTGGCTTGAGAAACTCCAGCCCAAAAAGCAAAGCCTGCAGTGCACCCTCCATCGGCTCGCCATACATGCTGCCACTCCTGTCCAGTAAGAAAACCACAGCCCTTTGAAACACCTGTGGATTAACACACCCCACGTATTATGCCACTGATCTGAAGCATAGGCATCATCGACGAAGTAGAGCAGAATAGAATACAAGAGGGTGTACAAATGCAGACACCTGGCACGAAACCATGGCGTATGAAGAGAGGATTAAAAAAAACTAAGTTCACTATCCCCCAAATTCATTAAAAGTGCAAAAAATCCAAGTGCAGCAGTTTTGGCCTTATTCTCCCATTTGTACAACCTTCAGCATTACATCCATTGTGCTGCTAATATGTTGCTCCTAACAACGTTAAAGATATAGAATGAAAGAGCCTATCCATCCCCTTTTTCGAAACCTTTGATGATCAAATTTGCACAGAAACGGTTTGAAAGAGGTTTAGCGTTTCATACATGCTTTCAAATGCCACGTACACTTTTGAACCAATTTGGTATCAGAAGCGCCCAATGAACATTTCTGCAAGTCAAAGAAACCAGTTCAAACTATACCGTGATCTTCTTCGGGTCTGGTGGAGATATGGAGAGGCAAAATGTTCCTCGTTTGTCAGATTCTTCGGGTTCCGCATCTTTGAAAATCAAATTTGGCAGTATACCATCTGACCGCACCTGTTGCCATAAATTCAATAATCCTTTCATACAGCAGGTATAAGGATCACAACACAGAATATACGTGCTGTCACTCCAGGTACAGATGACATGATATTACGTATAGCCAGAATAAGAGAACGATTTCTACTTACCCTGTATGATGCCATGAAATCCTGATTCTTCCATTCTTTCGAATAATCCTCGCCTCCCTTCTTAAACGTAACCATTCCAGCCTCTCTATGAGTTTCCTAATAAATAAGACAAACAGGCCAAAATCCTCAGTCCACAGCAGAGCGTATAGAAGAAACAATCTTCGAAACAATCCCACACCACGTTGGCATGAACTTAATGCAATGTAGCAAGGGAAATTGTGCTTGAAAGAAGGTGAGAAGTGCTTTCAAAAGAAATAAAAATTACATGTCTTGAATAGCAATAAATTAGGAAGTGCAGTGTAGGCAATCCACGGGTTCTATTGAAGCACAGAAAGTACTAGAGACCAAATTCTTCAGGCATGAGGTGCACACCTTCATAGGGTTACCAAATGCTCCCACTTCTACAGCATCGTTGAATCCATTGTATATTGTGCATTTGACTTTGGTAATGGAAGCCAAGTCTGCTGAAAGCGGCAGAGCAATGTCATGGAACACAAATGGGACGCGCAACGTGTAAAGCCCCTCCGCGAACGTCATTGGTTGAAACCATGTAATCTTCAATTTCACCTGTGAGCCACCCTCCACCTGCAAAGGCAAAGATGTGTGTCAGTGGGCTAAACTGCAACCAAAATACATAAACTATGGGCGCAACATGGCAGACTCTACGAGTGTCTTCCTACAGAAGAAAGAACTGATAAATTTGCCATTGCTTCCATCTGCTTGTTTGCAAACCGCTGGGTTTTGTAGTAGCAATGCATAAGCTTTTCTAAGCAATGAAGGTCGACGTCTAGACATCAATTGAAGTGAAGGAGGAGAGTTCACATGAGGAATGTTGAGTCGGAAAAACTCTGGATTATAGACGCCGGAGTCACCAACTGCTGCCTTCGGGCTTCCTCTTGCACCATAGTTAGCAGCTTCATCCGTCGGAACAACGATAGTAGTATAAAATCTACCGTGGCCCATGTCAACCTCGACACTCGATACTGTACCCTGCCACACAAACACACAATTGACTTACGAGAATCCATTACGCATGATAGGGTGCTGTGATATTCTTTATCATGATAAAGTGAAAAACAGGCATCTGCCCACAACGTCCAGATTCTTAACCATGTCACGAGCCTCATAACATACAGCTAATAATAACTTGTTTCTGGAATAACCAAAGTCATTGGTACTCATTCACAACTAGACTGCGAAGGAGAAACATCAGTGGACTGGTTGTCACACCAAGTTCGTTAAAAGCGCACATGAGCATACATTCTTATCAAGAAGTCTTCGCACTAGAACAATCGTCAAGGATACTGGAGAAGAAGGTAGATGGCTGTCTGACCAACAAAGCTTTGATTACCATGATCGGAACACTTGAAGGTCGTGTAAGTGGAATGGGAAGAGTAGGCAGAATAAGAGCACATGGCTTTGATACATATTCTGGAGAAATGCCTGCATGCTCGGATGAAAGCGAAAAGTGCCTACCTGATTATCCATGGGCACAGTAAGAAGGCAATCACAGAATGCCCCGCTCCGCACACAATTCAGGTCCCACACACTCTTGACTGTAACAAAGCCCGTGCTGATGTGACACTCCACGTTGAGTTTCATCTTCTCCAGACTGAGAGGAATCAACGCATGAAAAGGAGGCGCATCTGGTGCATAAGATGGCGGATGTTGACTGTGTTGTTCATTCTCCAGTTTGGGGTTGCCAAGCACATTCATGTTGGTCACAACGGCATACACCATGGGACATGTGGGAACGCCCTTCGTCTTTTGCTTTGCTTCCATGGTCTGCTGGGGAGGGCCGACATGAGGACCACCAGCACCGCCATGGGACAGCTGCTGACTCAGTTTCTGGCCGGCTGCTACTGAAGTGGCAAACGTAGAACGCCCCATTTCTGCACAACACAACCTCGACGTATCACTCCCTTCTGCCATTGACAAAAGTGCTTACAGAAATGACATGGCCAGAAGAAACCGGGCTGCTATGTTCATAACCCGGACAGATCCTCAACGGTAAGTTAGAGCTTGTTCAAGCCACATTCTCAATTAAGAATCTTAAGCAAAAAGATAACACAACACTAGAAAGACAAGACTACAAGATACAACCATGCTCTCCATATCCAAATTATGCTGAGCACACATAGATGTATGGAGATAGTTACATAGATAAGGATGTAACAACCGACATACATGAGTAGTACAGTACCATAGAGCACCTGTTGTAGATCATTGTTAGCTAGCTCGTACTAAAGAGGATCCAAAAGAGGAAACGTAACATATTTTGGGATTCAAGGCCAAATTCTTTGAATATATGAATGGACCAAATCCAACTTTGATAATTAGAGCGTGGACGGCAAGAGAATGCACGGTTTCCAAACTGATGGGGTGAGTAGCTTCTTTCGCAAATGCACAGAAGAGAGACTCTTGTATCCAGACACTTACTCTCCAGCAACGCCAATTCCACATATTCCAAGATTTCAAGGTTCCGATGCCCAATCTCACCTGAAAGTTTTCAGGTTGGGTGATGTGGACACAGACGTTCTCCGAAGAATCGACGCTATCGAGGACACTTGCACTCCCTCAATTTAGAAAAATAAAGAAACATCGCAAAGCTCACTTCTACTGGTCCGATCTATACAATACCAGAATCCAAATACCTGCAATTAGCAAGATGCGCAGATTTTCTTACAAAGATACACAGATTCATTCCAGATCCAGAATCTAATCATATCAAGCAAAGGGAACCCTATACAGAACCACGGTTATTCGCACAAACCGCGCACATAAACTTGTCCTCTCTCACGATCCAGAGCAATCTATAAATAAAGTTAACAGAGCACTCGGTTATCCTACAATCCGTCTAACGAAACTTATTTTGAACAGTTCAAACATCAAATGCACTTGTGACAAAATCATACATCCACGCCGACAGATCGGCATACACATTCTTCGCACGTTCGCTTTCTTCTTAATTAAGTCTTGAACGTGTCGTCCGTCATTGACGCGTGTCGGCATGTGTCTGGGCTGAGCATCATTAAGCTTGATTCTACACGCTTTTGACTGAGGGAATGAATTAATCAGAGTTCAGGGGTAAGCCATTGCTGTAGAATACGTGCATGTGCAGTCGTGTTGGAACAGGAGAGATACAACTGTAGATGCCGCTGTTTTTTCTCTTATTTTATAGTTCCAAGGTTCCACCTTTGACGGTTCTGCCATATCTGCAACGGTAAAATGCTCATGTCGAGGTAGTTGGGGTGGATTTTGTGAATAATTCCGCAGTAAAGTTGTGCAGGAGGTGCGCGATGGTGAGCCCGGCAAAGGAGGGATCGTTGGACAGCGACAGAGGACGCGACGCGGCAGATTAACGCGGCTAGAGATGCGGTCCCGGTCGGGTCTGGAGACTCTGGACATAGAACTTTGGATGTCGTCGACCAAATATCGTTCATCTAGGAGTACGTACGGGCCTACGGGGGTTGGTGGTAGGGACTTTTTTTTTGTTTGTTCAGCAAATCAGCCATGTGTGCACATTCATCCATAAGTTTTACTCATGTTAATATACTTCATCTAAATTCTGGTGAACTTGGTGTTTGTTTGAGATGGATTTGTCAATTGGTTTTGTTTGAGATGGTTTTGACAATTGGTGTTTGTTTGAGATGGATTTGACAATTGCTATTTGTTTGATATGGGTTTGACAATTGGTGTTTGTTTGAGATGGGTTTGACAATTGGTGTTTGTTTGAGATGTATTTGACAATTATTGTTTGTTTGAGGTGAACTTGATAATTGGTGTTTCTTTGAGATGGGTTTGATAATTTCATCCATTTTTTCATCTAGTATCTTTTAGTGTTAACCCCTCAATGCCCATGGGTACTTCTCTTGTTTTTGGAAAGCAATTTTGAAGTTTTTGAATTGTTTTTTGTATGATCATTATTAAACATTAAAAAAAAATGTAACTGTAGGATCCTCAGTAGCAATGTGAGGGGAGATTTTGAGCTTTTTCTAGCTAAAAACTTACATTTCTCATTATCATCCGGTTTTTTTAGTGGGTGCACCGGCTATTCTCCATATACTTACATTATAATTGGAAATTTTCTAGAAATTTAGTCGGTTTTTAATTGATTTATATAAACTTCAATCAGTTTTTTGCACATTTCATTTGACTGACTTTCTATTGTTTTTTGGCTCTCCCCATTCATTATTTGGTAGGATCTTAAACTTCAAGGCTTCTAGATGGTGCTACCAAAAAAACCTCCAAAACGGCCATGCAAATTTTAAGATTTTTGTGATTGAATGAGGATGAATATGGAATTTGTTGGATTTTTTTAGCGGCCCAAAATTTTTAATGCAAAGATTGTAAATTTTGAGTACATAAATGGGAAACAACTAATTATGATGATTTGATAATTGTTGTTGTTACTTCAAAACTAATGACCTCCCTTTCAAATTTGTGACCACAACTTCATAAATGAGCCTCCAATGCAACTATCAAAAAGCTACCACCTAATACAAAGTTTTTTTTAACTCCAATAATTGTAATCATCATAAATGAAAGAAAATTCAACGGTGAATGATTTCTAACATGTATAACAAAAATACTAAATGTGAAACTAGCACAAAAATACATTTAGATTTTGTTAGATGACAATTTTTTGGTAAAAGGGCTCACATTTCCCAAAGGAGTGTCCAAGGGATATCTTCACTTTATTCTCATTTTGATGCCAGTTTCTTCAATGTGGCAGCTTGTCATAAGCTCTTTAGTGATACTATTCATCACACTATTTGGTGTGCAAGAGGTATCCTTGCAATTTAGCTTCCACCAAAAACAACTGGAGTAAGTTATGAAGGACATTTATATTGAACAACAAACCTAACTTCATCTTGCAAATTCTTTAAAAAAAAAACCTTAACCCCTAAATGCCCAAGGCACTTTTGAGCTTCTAGAAATTTGTTCTAAGTTGAACAAAAAGCCAAAATTTTGATAAGTTGTATTAGTTTTTTCAAAGTTATAACCGTACAAAATCACACTGCATATGTTAGAGATCATATAGGAAAAGAAAACACAACAATATCATTTATGGATTGAATGATCATATTGTTTGATCAAGAGGGTTTAAAAATTGTGAAAATGACTTGAAGTCTTTCAATCTTCTTTTCCCATGTCAAATCTAAAAAAAATAGTCACATGAAAAATATGGGGTTAAAGGACATAACATACATAACTCTAGTCAGTTTTACAAGTTTTCAAAATCTCTTCTACAATTTTTTAAAATGAATTTCTTGTGTAATTTTTCTCCAAGGTTTGGTGTATTTGAGGCTCATTTCCAAGAGCTCTCAACACTAGAAAGGTCAAGATTGCAATGGACACCCTTGCACAAAATCTTGAATATAAAAATCATAATCAATCATTTACAAAATTGGTTTTTGTGATGCTAAAACCAGACTTCAAAAATAATAGTTAAAAATTAAATCTACCACAAGTAGCAACTTAGTTAGGTTTTATAGAAGTTCAAAATATTGAAAGCACTATAATGTGGTGTCTTGGGCATTTAAGGGTTAAAATAGTCAAATCTTTACCTCAACAGTGTTTTAGAATTTCTTGAACACTAAAATTTGGTGCTTTGGCATTCAGGGGCTAAGTTTGAAAGGAAAACTAGCACTTTGCCAAAAGTCTTGACAAGAGTCAAGGTTGAGGAAACCAAATAGAAACAAATCACTCAAAGTCTCCATCACCACTTGCAGCGCCCGTTTAGAGCCGATTTCTATTGGGGTCTAGGCATGAACCTCCAACTTACATCTCTGCAAAAGTTGACTAACATTCCTAGACCTTCCAGACTTTAGACCCTATACCGGAGCTTGCTTTCAAATATATATAGATTTCAGAGTCTTTTCTTCTCTGCTCGTGCTCGTGGTCAACCTGGATGGGCTCATGGGCCTGCAGTTCCGGTCCCCAATGGAAACCGACCCTCAGTATTATGGTACTGTACCTTTCATGATGAGTTCCACATGGCACATACTTCCTGCACCATTTGTAGCAAATGCCCCAGAGATCGATGGCAGGAACTGCTGTGTTCCCTCTGGAGGAGCTTCTCGTGTCCGTCATTCTTTCTCAGTTAAGTAGCAGTTTGTGCGGAGAGCAAGGATTTGCTGCGACGTCGGAGAGAGTGGTGGCATGGCGTCGAATGATGCAGCGGGCTATGGGAGCACCCGGAAGAAGGAATCTGAGGCGCCAGAAGAAGGTGCGCAGACGGGGCAAGTGGGAGCTGGAATGAAGATGCGCCGGGTAGCACCCGAGGACGCTGAGGAACTGGCACGCAAATGTTACGATTCGTTTCGGGAGTTCAATGAGAGTGTGGGCATACCGCATCGTTTGGATTTCAGCAGCGTTGAATCGGCGATTGAGTTGATGACGTTCATGGCGTCCAGTCCCGCTGTCTATGGCGTGGTGGCGGTGGAGGAGCACTCCGGTGCCATCATGGCGGGCGGCTTCATCACTCCAGGTCTTCCCTCCTTCTCGTCTGTCTAAATTTTCTCCCTTTCCGCAACTGTGTGCTCTGTCCCTGCGCGTCCAGCAGCGTGCTCGACTAGACGTTCTCTGTGAAGGAACTGTGTTGGGACTGTATTGGAGTATTGCCCCTTTTTATGCTTTCGGCAAAACCCTAGTTCTGCGGACATGGCAAGCAAGCCACTGGTTGCAGTGTATGTTGGGAGGTGCTCAGCAAGGTCGCCGGAAGCAGGGTTTTTTTTTTTGTTTTTCTCTAGGTGGACAGACTTGCAGTCTTGCACTAATAAAAAGTAGGCTAAAATTGGAATGAATGCACACATTCATCCAATAAAGTTACTAATATAAGTTACTTTCATCCAAAATCGGAATGAATGCACACATTCATCCAATAAAGTTACTAATATAAGCTACTTTCATCCAAAATCGGAATGAATGCACATGTTCATCCAATAAAGTTACTAATATAAGTTATTTTCATCCAAAATCTGGCAAGCATGGAGTTTGAGTACGGACGAATGTGGCAATTTCATCCACTTTTTCTCACAAAATTTTTAGTGTTGTGGTAGTCAGAGGCAAATTGAGGTAAGAATTAGGCAAAAAATCGCCAGAAAAAAGAACCCTGCCCTGGAAGTCGTCCCTGGCGTTCCTCCCGTATGAGGATTTTGCCGGTTTGTCGGTTTGTCGGTAAGACTTGGGGATAAACCTGAACAAAATGTACACTCGATATCGCGTTTAGGTTGCCTCACACTAATTTCTCAACATTTCATACTATATAAATATTTACTGTTGCTACAGTAGTTTTCATCAAAAATTACTGCAATGGATATTTTCTTAAAGGCCTGTCAATAACAATGAAGCTGCAAAAAGACAAACTAACAAACCAGTGACTTTCAAGTCATAAATCATGTGAAATCTAAATATTTAGTGAGTTGCATGCGCCTTCAAGTGGCCAATTGATGAGTCATGAGATAACTTACCAGGGTAAGGTAACCTAATTGTCAAGGGCTCAAGGCAACCTAATTGCAATATTCAGTGTACATTAGTTCAGAGCTGTCGCATGGCTTCGTTGCAATAAGTTAAGTGGAAAGAACTAGAAAATGGTGTAGCGTATACTTATCCGATAGGTTTTTGAGCTTCACGGGCTAAAATTTGGTAATTCTCATATTACACCTGTTCTTCATGGGTATGCATTGGATATTGGTTGTAGTTATACTACAACATACTATGATTTGGTTTTGTGAAAAATCTGGCTAATGGTTTAAAACATAAACCGTTTTTCTTTGCCACTTCAACTGGCAGACTCTGTATCGATAGCCGGTTCTCCCCAATCATTGATACCCTCCATGGTCCTGCTATTTGCAGCTGAAGAATTGGTTTAAGCACTCGGAGACCTCCCCCATCATAATCTTAAGCACCTTGTTGTTGAAGAAGGTTCTCTGGGAAAGTCCTATTTGTGATGAGCTACTTCTCTCATACTGTGTTTGTTGTGGCCATTGGTGTAGGGGCCTCGAGCAATTATACTCTCTTCGTTCATGCTAGCCCTTCAAACTAGGACTAGAGTTCTTCATCTTTAGAGAGCTCATTTCTTTAGTTGCCGGTGATGGGAAGGTTCAACTTTCAAGCACTTGGTTGTAGTAGCTTAGGGCTTCTTCTCTTTGGAACTGTCACTCTCATGAAAATGGCGTGTTTTAAACCACCACCAAGCTTGTGACATGAAAACTCTGAAAAAAACTATAGATCCAAATGGAACCTTTACAGAGGAGTCAAATTCTGGAGAATTGGCTATTTTTTGTTGAATGCAGTGTGTGGGTATTACAGGAGATATGTACGAAGTTGGACCCATATTTGCAGACAATGCGTTCAAAAGAAGAGGGGCGGCAAAAGCTGTGATGGTGTCATTGTTAGAGAAAGCCAAAAGTGCTGCTCCCAAATCTATTCGTTTGAATCAGGTAATCTTTCTCTTGTCTACTCCATTTCAAATTACCTCATTATAATGGAAACTAGCTAATGCTTGAGAGCCAAGAAGGTCAAGAGCATTATGAAAATGGGCATTGCAAAAGTAAAGCAAGTAACATGTCAAGCCATTGGAGTGGCAAAGGATATTATTCTCATAATAAGGCTTCACTCTCACATTTTCAAACATAATCTTCATGATTGTATCTAATTCATTCATGGGTGGAACTTGTTTATTTATGCTCTATGGGTTTTTATTGAAGGACTTTGTAATCTTAGTAGAGCTTGTTTTTGCATAGATTGCAGTTGCTCATTGGATAAAGGAGCACTATTGTTGTTTTTTTTTTGTATTGTGGCTATTTTATCATTACTGACAAAAGGGTAGCTCAAATTCTTGGAAATGTAATGTTGTAGTATAAAAAATGCAATTAAGCAATGCGTATTACATAAAATCTGTAATTTGTGACCCATCAATCACATCCACATGGTTTGATCTACCCTTGCATTAACCAATACGTATGGACAACTCCTAAATCATTGAATTTAAAGATTTTTCTTAAATTTGATTGTAGATTTATTTTCACTAGGTTTTACAAGGTCTCAACATTAAAATAAAAGCAACACCAAGTAAAAGCTCTAAATATTGCCGTTTGTATAGATTTTTGAACTCTTCTTTCTTTATTGGAGTCTACTTTTTACCAAATACGTTTTTGAACTAGAAAAAAGTATTGTTTCAAAAGTGAAACATACTTGTATTGCTTTGAAGCATGGTATTTTTGAAGAGGAACGTGTGGACAATTGTATTGTCCAAATGTTTGAAAATGAACACAAGAATCTATAAATATAGATAAAACAACTTTGATATGCTCGTGAAGATTTGGGACATCTTTGCATCAATATGTTGTTCAAAATTTGCCCTTCTGGTTTGGTTGTTGAAGGAATAATAGTGGTTTTACAAGCCTAATACCTTGTTGGCTCTTGTGTTGTGAAGGTTGTTGCCAATACGACCAGTTTTGCGCTGTATGCGAGTTTGGGGTTTGTGCCAGTAGACACTTGGATAGATTTTGAGGGTTGTGTGACAAGTGTGCAAGCTTTGTCTGCAAGCCACTCTGTTGGGTACCAACCTCTCCCAGGTAAATTCACCATTATTGACCCTCCTTTGTGATTAAAAAAGAAAAAAAACAAATGAATAAACATATAATAGGAAATCCCTTTCAAAGGACGTGCTTTTGGTTAATCATGGTACTTCCCTATCTATATATTTTTTTCTTGAAAAATGGGAAGCAGTTCTTTTATGCTTTTCAAATGATTCTTTTTAGCTCATCTAGAGAAGGAACATGCCGCATGTTTGCCGGAGATAGTCTCTAACGCATCTGCACCCGCATTGCAAAACATCAAGTTGGGGGGACTTTTGGATGAAAAGGGAGTAGTCAATGCATGAATCCTATTACAATATTCTTTCTTGCACAATCAAAATTGTAATTTCTTTGTACACAAGTAACACAATAGCTCTTTCACGTACAACCTTTTCTTCCATGATTAGTAAGTTGAATAACAAATGATAGAGAATTTATCTGCTCTTGCAAACAAGGAGACTTGCGTTGGTTCAAAGTTAATGTACCTAGTTAGACAGATGGGGGAACCACGTGGTCAACTTTTGAAACAAGGAGCGTTGGGCTCCTAAGTGATGAAGCTTTGGAGGTGTGGAGATGCCCTTAGTGTTTGAACTGAAAGTGAAATGGTCAACTGAAAAGCTTATTTACTCAACTATTATGTAGGTTCAAATCATATTGTTGTTATCAAATAATGTAAGTTATAGTTTTTTCTTTGTAGGGATATGTTGCTACCTTCTTTGAAGCATCCTACATGATTCATTTCAACATGTTTACACATACAAAGGGCCACTATTGGCCATTTAGGCACTTAGAGGAGGTACACCATGTGCTAATGCCATGGCGGATTACCTCACTACCAAAAATTTGCAAGCTTGGGATTTCAATATCAAGTGGGTTTGATGATGCCAAGCTCTTGAAAATGAAGCAGGAGTGCATGTTCGGAAAATGGAGGATGCTGATGTGAAAGCTTGCAACAACCTTCACATCAAAACCAACAAACTTGGGCGGGAGCAGGAAATACAAATGCTCCTCTCGAATGCATGGGTTGCCACTCAAGATGGAGAACTTGTGTATGTTCCCAAACCTTGAAAAAGCTCATAAGATATCAACATGCTACCAATTTAAATTGCTCTTTCTCTCTGATTGTTGTAATCTAAACTTCCATACCATGTTGTTTGCATCTTTGGAACAACTTTGTGCATTTCAATAGAATTTTAACATACCATGGAAAAATTTGAAGACTCTAATAGATGTATTTAACTAATTATGGACTAAATAAAATTTGTAAGTAATCATCTAAAAATAAAGAGATTATGGATATGTGCATAACACAAGGAGATCTCCCAGAAGTTTGTCTTGTATTGTTCAAACCTTGGAAGATCTCCAAATAGTTTTGCATAGTCCAATATCTGTTGAATATAGCATAATGTTCTTTTTGTGTACAATCTTCATCTCACCTAGAAATTGTAAAGAGAGTAGTAAAAGCTACTTACATGAAGGAGCTTGTAGAAGAGATTGAGGCATTGACCAATCTGCAAATATCATGCATGCTCTCTACAATGAATGTGACATTTTCTGAATCTTTATGTTTCACTAGTAGAAAAATTTGACTTTTCACAACTCTTAATGCTTAAGAGTGCAAGGGGGATGAAGCATGTAGATTTAAAGCTTTTGAGGCAAAGTAAATTCTAACCTAAGAAGTCTCTAGAAGCTAGATCCTCATGTTTGCAATTGCTTGTATCCTTTCTTCTTCCATCCCAATATGCCTTGATCCAAAGCTTTGCACAAAACTAAAAAAGCACCCAATTGTCAAACAAGTCACATAGTTGGACAAATAGACCAAACTAACTTTCTAAGCATACTTGAATGTATTCTTTCCATGAGCTCCTATTATAGTAAGCATTTGAAATTAATCGTTGTCCATTACATCCATGTTACAAACAAGTTGCACACTCAAGGAATCCAAGAATGTTATATAATGTACATGTCCTTGTCTCATTGCATTTTCTAACTCAAACTCACACTTCTTGGTCACATAAGCATTCATTGGCATCTTTGCTTGTTGTTGGATACCTAAGCTTGGTCTAGACATTCTACAAAAACGGTATCCAAATATGCAATTAGTTACAATATTTGTCGATACCCTGTCTTACCCGGATCTATACTGGTGCATGTGCAGGGCATACACAACAGGCTTCAATCTAGTGGGCCATACGGTGGCAGAGTCAGAAGAAGTGTTGGTGACGTTGTTTAGGGAGGTGTGCCTCCAAATCCCTGTATCTGACCCTCTTCCTGCATTTCATGTGCTTGGGAGGCTTTATCCTTGCCTTCTCCAGTGGGCGATTGCAGCCAAACTCAAAGTGAGAAGGTACGTGCATCACACTTTAATCCTTTTTCTTAAGAGATTTCTCATTGTTGGAATAAATGAATTCTCACAAAGGGGTTTAAAAGTTAGGATAAAAAAATGGGTATCGTGAAGAACCTAAGATAAAATAGCTTTGCAACACCTGCTTTTGTTGTCTACTTTCCTCATATACAATAGGTGAAGAAAATTCCTTGACAAAACTTACGGGCATGTTGCGGCAAAAGTGAGATGTTTAAGGATAAAGAACCCTAAACATGCATAATCATGACAACACATTGTTATCTCCAAGGTTCCAACACCAACCTTGTTATTTTATTTTATTTTTCAATTCCGCAACAAAGTTGGTTTTATAATGATAAAATATGTGTCAAATCACACATGTCTTTGGTGATGAAAAGTACTAAACTTTGAAACCCCTTGTTGTTTACCAAAGTTCAAAGTACCTTTGCCTTACTTGAAATGTAGATGTCCTACCATAGTCAATGGCTCTAGAGTTTGCTTTCACAATAAGAGTTAGAGTTTGTATCATTGAGGTATCTTAAGAAAAGATTTTTGGGATTCCAATATGGTACATAAATGAGAGCAAGATATTGTTACCTTTTGCTTTTTTAGAGGTTTTTGAAGAGTAATTTTACTCAAGATGGTTAAGGGCACCTTGATAAATGGTATTGGTTAATAGCAATATAGTAGAATTTGTCTAAAAGCTTACCACCTCTAGTGAATAGACTTTGTAAATGAATAATATCTTCTTGGTTTAGCTATAAATGAATAATCTTTTATTGGATCAAGGTTGGCCTCTTTTATTGAATAACTTGACTAAGTGCATATCCTACCTTTGGTAGGTTTACTTTAATGAAGATATTGAATATTTTGTAAATGATTAAGAGTCTAGAGTTTTCATCTTCTTAACAGTTTTCTTGAACAATTGCACGAGTTTGACGTCTTCTTTCATGGCATTCTTTATTCTTTAGTTTAGGTCTTTGTTTATGGTGCTCCTTTGAAAACATAAATGCTGTTGACATTGTTATAAGAATGTAAAGATGTGCTACAATATGCAATGTGTTCAAATAATGACTTCCAAAAAGACCTTTAGATTAAAATCCATCAATAGTATCCATACAATAAGATGCATCATTGTACTCACCAATATTCATCAATAACATTTGTAATAGGTATTTCAAATTTCTTTCTAAATGGATTACAAATTGATAAATAATGATTCTTGACATGTTTTTTTTTCTTCCTTAAAATTCAAGATGTTAAAAATTGTAGTTAATAGTGATTACTAAAAAAAATCTTGTGCTTACTTTCCAAGGTCATCTTTGAAGGGCCCATTTTGTTGAAGTAAAGAAGGTAATTTTTGTAGTGAAACATACCTTGTTATTTGAACTATGGAATAACACTATATAGTTCTTTTAGAAATCTATATTGTGCAAATATGAAAAAACTCATATAAGAATCTAACAACTTACACTTGAAAAAAATCAAAAAACAAAGTTATTATATGCATGGGACTTGTTTTTGTTCACTTGATGTTCCAAACAGGGGTCAATCATCTTGTGAGAAGCTCAAAGAACATTGAGGGGATTTTTTTGTGTCATTGTGTTGAAAAGTTTGCAACTTATATCTCTTACAAGACTTGTGTGTCAATTTTTTTTCTTCTAGGAATTGTTGGCTTATGGTGATAGGCTTCTATCAATCACCCCAACAGGGCATGATTTATTGTCCTAGTATAAATGCCTAAGTGATACACTATATTTTGTTGTATAAAATGAGGAGCAATACCAAATCTCTATTGGGAATGGTTTAACTACATGCAAGCTTCATAGGAATATGGAATCAACCTATATCCTTTATGTTTGTTTTGATTATAGATTGTGTCTTTTGTAAGACTTGATTTAGTCTCTCTCCAAGGGTTTTTTTGGAGTATTGATAGAGGAAGTTTTTTACTAGTGTATAGAGTAACTAGCATGGGATATACAGGATTCTTGGAAATTCAATGCTTGATCGCAAGGGGCTCAAGGTGTTACAATTGTATCGATCAATTGTAAAGTTACTAAGGCAAAAATTGTAAGAATACACCAAGAATTTGACTTGGGCCTAGGAGATACTATGGTTCAATCTCTCATCTCTTGGAATAAGTCATAGGTGAACTTGTTGTGTCTAAAGGTTGGATTCTCTTGAGTACTATAGTAAACTTTTTGCATGATACAAGTGTTGGAAGGTCCCTCATAATTTAGATCAAACAATTTGCTTTTGTGGATTCTTTTTTATTGTTGTAGACAAGCATTCCATATGATTGTAGTTGTTCAAAGAGAGTTCAAGGTTCAATTATGTTGCATTACTTAAAGTTGTATTTCTACAACTTATTCTTGTAACAAATGAACTCAATCTTTGTCCCTCTTGGCATATCTTTGTTGCAAGAAGCAAGAGCTAAACAAATGGTGTAATACCAACGTTTTTAGCAAACTCTCTACCTACTCCTTCACTTGTAATTGGTTTGAGAACACTCAACTGTATCCCTTCATGTATCATTGATGTGTGAGGACTAGTGTCATACTCTTTTTAGAGTTAACATTCCCTTAAATTTGAGAAGTTTTACAGTAAAGAATACAAATAAACCTCCAAGAGTTGAAGGGACCTAGGGAAGGTAAGCCAACAGCTTAGATTGTAGTATCATGACTTCTTTTCTTATTAACAAAGGTTTGTATAATACAAATGAAGAGATGGTTACTTCTAAGTTGATTAATTAATATAGTACATCCCACAGTTAAGATAAACAACTCCCCTGCAAACCAAGTCCTCCAACCAAATCGTGCATTGGCGGTACAAAATAACAGATGTGGGGGCGTTGGAAGCAATTACAGCAGCGTACGCCATGAAGCAAATCGAATCTCACTACAAAAAGTTGCAAATTAAGCCCAAATGCATATGGCAGATATCAGATTCAGCACTTTGCAAGCAACTTTGAAAGCCCAAATGCACATGGCAAATCCCAAATTCAGCACCTTGCAACACCACAAATAATCAATTCAGGTTCCTGCGCACGAGCTCTGATAAAAATCTTTCTTAAAATCCAGTCTTTGAAATCCTAGTATCATGATGGTCTACTCTCCTATCATGTATACCGTCCAGAAGCAAACTACTTTCGTCCCTGAAATCGATATGCCACGCCACTCAATGTCGGAGGTAGCTCCAAAACAATAAACTACCACGGTACAATGGCAGTCAGTTCATCTACAAAATCGCCACCCTTGGGCTCCATGACAATAATCTCTCCATACCCCTGGCAACCTCCAATGCACCCTCTCCAGCTCCCACCTTGCCTCCTCCTGCTCACACACGTCCCTGAGATTGTGCTGCACTGCTACATTAGTGGTGCTGCCCTCCCACAGAGCAAGCGTCTGTGCAGCAACACGTCTCCAGGACTTGCACGCATCTGCACCGCTCCAGCAGCACACGAAGAAAATTGAACCAAACCCGAATGCCATGCCTCAGTTGATTCGGAGCTTCCGATGTCGTCTGTACGTCAACACCATCAGGAAATCTTTTGACGTCGGGAACTCCGCGGGAGCACTGCTTCCGTCTGTTGGGGTCGTCGAGGTCTCCCCCTGTGCTTGCGCTTGGCCTTGGGCTTGCTGGGCCTGCGGTAGATCCGAGATCTGGGCGCTGAACCAGATGTCGCAGATGCTCTCCAGGGGGAGGCTCAACACAACAGGCTGACCCCGGCACGTGATCTCCACCTCCATCTCGCTCTTCACTTTATGCGAGAACTTCTGCACCAAATATGCCTTCACGTGGTACACCGGCAGCTTGCCGTTCTTGACTCGCACAAACGGGGACAACAACGCCGGCAGGGCGTCCTCGCTCGCCTGACCGTCCCCTGATTCCAAGTGGAACCAGATGCCGTTCGTCGATGTCAGGGACGGCTGCCCTGCGGCCGTGCCTCCAGGTGAGCGACGGGCGTTGTTCCGCGGCACGGAAGGCCGCTCCATCGCGCCGTTCAGAGTTTGTTTCAGACGCGACTGCAACGACAGCTCGTTCGTCGCAGCTGGGGAGCCGCCCTTGGTCAGCACTCCCTCCTTGCTGTCCCTGTGCCTGGGCACGGCCCTGCTGCCGCTGCCTGGGGTGGGCAGCTCGGGCGAGGGAGACGGGGACGCCGGCCCGGACCCCGGCTCTTCCAAGCCGGCGTTTGCGTTGGCCACTTGAGCCAGAGCGTCCAGAGCCGATGGAAACGCTTCAGCTTGAGGGGCTCGGGCGGGGACGGGGGAAATGTTGCTCTTTCGGGAGCCCCGACCGATCCTCGGCTTCGGCAGCGATGCTGAGGAGGCCTTGTTGCCGTTGGGGACACCCTGAGCCAGCCGCTTTCTCAGCATCGTCGTCAACCACGGCTCCACGTTCGGTCCTCGCAGATGCAGCTCCCCATCCCCTCGGGGTGTCGCTGCCGAGTCCTCTGCCCGCCTTCGGGGGTCGGAATACGGGTACACCTTCGCTTCGCGGACTTCCTCCGGAGACGCCCGTCGCGATCCGCCATTGTGAGACAGCTTCAGGATGGTGGTGGGCGAGTCATCTGAGATGTCGCCTTCGTCGTCCTCATCGTCGTCCTCATCATCGCCCTCATCCTCGAGCTCCTCGTCCGTGCTGCCGCCGTGCGTGCCCGGCAGCGCCCGCGTCTTGCGACTGGCGTAGCCCGGATTCACGGCGGGCGGTCCCTTCATCCCGAGCGAGTACAGCGACCTCTCCTTGCGCCTGGTGGCGTTGGACGTCCCGGGGCTGCCGATCGACACTCCGGGCTTGCGCTTCTTCGCATTGCACGGGAACAGCTTCTCCTTCAGGTCGTTCAGTTGGTGATCCGCGCGCAGCTTCTCCAGCGGGAGCGTGCCCAGGTTCACGTGGCACATGGGGCAGCAATCCGCCTCGCCATGGCTCAGCTCCGCCGTGATGCAGTCGCGACAGAACGTGTGCAGGCACTCCGAGATGGTGGTCGCCTCGCGGATCAAGTAGTGGCACAGCGGGCACGTCAGGCACGTCAGCAGCGGCGCCTTCGGGACGCGCACTTCCTGGTACGCCCCGTCCTCTCTCCCCATCCTCTCTCCCCATCGTTCCTTCCCAACCAGCCACCCCTCGGCCTTCGACACAATTCAACGCCGTCGCATTCGGCACCGTCATAAGCACCCTAAATGCTGCCACTCAGTCAAGTCGACTCCAATCTTCCTCCAGCCGCCACCATCTCCAATGAAATATCGAGAGCATTTCACTGCAGCAAGAAATTAATAGATCAGCCAGATGCAATCAGAAGATGGAGCATGCATGGACATGATTTCATCCAAGTTACCATGCACACGCGGAAACCCAGCAATCAAATGCGATCTGCACGTCAAGAAGATCTAAATTCTCCCCCGGCCAGCATCCGCCGCCATGGCCATCGCTGTAGATCTAACGTTGCATAGTACGATCACGTCTCTCCCCCTCTACTTCTTTCATTATTCGCCATACCCAAGAAGTTCAGCTCTTGCACAAACCCCATGCACTTGAACGCAGAAACGATGCACCCAATTTGAAAACCCTCATCTAGAACTCAATCTCTCAAACTACTGTCACGTGTCACGCAGCTCTCTCCGCCGTCGCCGTACCCGCAACCAATGCCCGGCCATATTTTTCGTAGACGTCCCCCAGGCAGCATGGACCGAGACCCAAAATCAGCAAAGCTATCAAATGCATGGAAGATGCAAACGCACCGCGAAACGCTTCAAGCGGACAAGATTTAACGTGCAATCCGAAGCTAGGGCAAATGAAAACAGTCCTCGTCATTGCCCACAGCACACGTCAACAAATTCAAATAAACCAGTTTGCATCCCAAGCTCCCGCACCAGCTAATTCGCATTGCTCCGCACGCCGCCCCCGACCAGTGGTAATTTTACGTCGCCTTCACATCACCAACGCCAAGGAAGCAAAACGGGCCCGGAATAATAAACATAACGTGCACCGCCATCGCCGCGCTACTTAAGCTTCCCCTGTTCCATGTTCGCTTCAGTTGCGCTAGTGCGGGAGAGCTCACTTCACGACCAGCAGCCGCAGCAGCGTCGCCAACATGCGTCGTTCCTGCGCGACGTCACCATCCCCGATTCAAGCCCCGGCCTCAAGCCTCCCAACTACGAATCCGTGCGCCTGGTTTGCTTGTTGCCAGGCTGGAGTGTCATGTCTCGTCGTGCGTGGACGTTTGACAGAGTGCGAGCTTCTGGCTGAGCATTCCGGCTCGGGTGCCTTCCCTGCAAAGCTCCTCCCAATTCCACCATGCCCATTGCCCACCCACTCATCAACGACGTCGCAACTAATCTTCTGGACGAGCACCATGCAATGATCAATTTGCCGTTACGCCCGCGGCGTCGTTGATCTCTCGCCCAAACCCTGCCACTAACATACGTCCCTCCACCACGTCGACGACGACGGCGACGAACTGACGCCCACGCTTCAGTCCACCTTCGTTATCCCAACTATCACTTGTCCTGCCATTTCGCCTTTATTGCCACACGGCCTAATGTAATTGGGCTTAATTATTGGAAATTCGACTTGACAACATCCAAGCCGACGAAACGTGATACAGTAGTCAGTGGTTTGAGCACGAACGGAAGAGCGACGAACGAAAGAGCCGCAAGTAGACCGGATGACCGTTGTGAAGATGCATTGTTCCCATTGGTTCCCGTTAGCCAATTGCTGGAGCGAGCGTCGATCGGACGGCGGAGGCCACGTTGTGTGGTATTGGAGGGTGGGATGAGTCGGAAGGGGATTCGCTGGACAAGGGGGGGGGGGGGGTTCCGACATGCAATGAGACTGCAGCATCAAGGAACAACATGCGATGCTTGTGGAGGGGTCTAGGAAGAGACTTCCCCCTGCCCTGATTTGATAGGGCAAATTAATCCTTGATCCTTTTCTTGTAAGGTGGAAGCATCCATAATCAATAATTTAAGAGATTCTACAACAATCTATAAAGAGTTTGAGGCAACAAATATTTTTCCTATGTAAGAAGATAAGAAATATTGAGACTGCAAAATATTCATAATTTTATGTGCAAAACTGAAATTACTATGAATTTTGGGAGTCAAAAAGTGTTCCAAGCCCATGGCCAATGTCTAGACTCGTGCATTTATGCTCAACAAATAGAGTAGTTCATACTCATTATGGGACTAGAAGTAAAGGACATGCGTCATGTTTTTATTGTGAACACAATGCTATTGTCTCTAAAACATTGAAACGAATGCCAAACAATGCATCTTCTAAAAGCAAGCACTAGCTTTGATAGTAATGAAGTCTAAAAGAACCTAGTTCTGCTCATTGAGAACTTCAATTGCAAGCCTAGAGCTGGGTTCAAGAAGAAATTTTAGCTTCACTAGAACTACAAGAAAACAGGCATTTTATGACTCTGGTTTATGATTGTTGTGAGTCATTTATAATTCTAAATGACTCATGAGTCATGACAATAACAAACCATAGTCATAAAATGCCTGTTTTCCCGTAGTGTAACTACAATCCAGCATTTTCCCGTTTCAACTGGATTTTGACTAACATATACCAATTATTTTTTGTGAAATTACTAAATTTCTATTGTAAGCATACGATATTTAGATTTTTTGAAAGAAAATACCGGTTTTTTATCCAGTAGTTTCAAGTTTGAACCAAGTTTATTGCAATTTCAATTGGTTGCCACTACACTAACCGCTGGTTCTCTCCAAACACTGGTTTGGAGTGTCCGGCACAAGAAATAAGAAGGACCCAATGTGCTAACACACCTGTGCGCCAATTCCAAAGTAAGCCTAAACTACATGCTATTAATGTGAATATGAATAACTCACAGAATTACTAATGTTTTAAGTTGGTAATCTATGATTTTGACCTCATGTAAGTTAACTTAGTGCTAAGATCAGCTATTGAGCTTTCCAACTTCCAACCAAAGGCTGACAAGTCACTTTATGTTCTCAAAAATTGAATTCTACTGACACTTGTGGCCTTTTCATGTCAAGGTTTTTTTTAAAAGAAACAATCTGCACATGTTTGCATTTGTACATTGCATACCTTTGCATGTAATAGATTAACAAGATTTTACTCATATTAACGTAAAAAAATTTTAAGATTTGCTAGCCAATTTCTATCATTTAGATTCAATAATTACAAGTAAACTTTTGAAACATTGAACACCATATTCTTTAAATTGGGAAAAACAGTGCATTTTGGGACTTTTGAAGGTTTGAGGTGACCGCCTAAAACCAAGCTTGCAGAGTTTTTTTTGGTACATTTGCCCTCACTTGAGAGGAGGAATTTGCGAGGAAAAAATCTTACTGACTTAAATTGAATTTGATACCTTTGAATTTGGTTTTAAGGTAACTTTTTGGGTTTAAGGTGGAGTACAAAATGGTACCTTTGTTTTTCCCAATTTAATGAATATGGTGTTATTGGCCAAAAATTTGAAAATAGTAAGACTATTTTTTTGTCAAGAAACAAATAAAAAATCTAATGAAAAATCAAACAATTCTCAAAAAGCAAAACCTGGATGTAGATTCCATAATGTATTTGTATTTTACATTTGATGCATAGAAAAAATATATGTTATTTTTTATTTTTCTTTATATTTACATTTTCAGGAATCTGATCATAAATGTGTTTATTTGAGGTTTGTTTAGCTTTCCTTGTCTCATCTATCTCTTTTGTAAGTCTTTCAAAAAAGATAAAGCATACATTTTTGTAAGAAGTGCAACTCCAATTTGGTGGAATCTCATCACGAGATTGTCACGGGCTTTTTTAATATTTTTGTAGTACTACAAAAATACTACTAAAGTGGCTTAAGTACGTAAATAATGCTCTTGCAATACTGCATTTTTAGAATACTTTGCCGATATTAATGTTGTATTGCATTGTAGTATATTTTATAGTATTTTTACAATCCATAAATATTATATAACACTACATTGTTCTTACAAAGATACAATACTCATATAATTATATAATTGTTATATTTATATATATATAGTTGTATATATTTTGTATTGTAATAGAATTAAACATACAAATCTATTTTACTAAACAATTAAGATTGTTATAATGATAAATAAATATTTTGTGGTACAATATTTGTACACAATTTTTGATTTTTTTAATAGTACTACAACAATGTTATAATGCTATTATAAAAATATTGTATTTATATATATATATATATATATATATATATATATATATATATATTCTATACAAAATCAATATAAAAAAAATTATACAACAATACAAATATAATATTGCTTTACTTTAAGCTTCAAATTTCTTTACTATCGTCATATGTCATTTATTTGATTACTAGAAATTCAATAAATGTACATATAATACATAGCCCTTACACCTGAATGCATTGACTACAAACAAGATTTGCAAATAAATGCATGTACAATAAATTGTTGAATATATTCTCATATTTCAGGAACAGTGTTTGAGATGCACCCCCTACTACAGGCCTATAACTATTTACAATTGTAATCATTAGCTTGTCCATTATTACAAAAAAGTTGACACTAATTTAATCCTTCTCAATGCAAATACTACTCCAAAGGGGTTCAATTTCTCTTTGGAGTTGATTAACTACAAAGAAACAAAACCCTATCATCTTTTGAAAAATGAAGAAATTTATTTTTGTTAGAAGCAAGATATGTTGATCAGCCAAATAGTCATTTATTTATAGCAAATATTTTTGCCACACTTTGGTAACGCACTTAAATAAAGAAAAGATCTCATATATCTCAACATTGCCAAAATGTTTTAAGAGCTTGCTGCTTTTGGCAAAGAATTCTTTAGCAAATTGCACACTATGCCAATATAGGCAGATTCATTTGACCTAGCAACATTCATGAACACCATCTACTCAATGTCAAGTCTAGATTAAATAAGCCACTACGCTAAGCTCCAAATTTTAAATCCAACTAGCTACCATCATTTGGCTACAATTTTTTGTTGAATGATTGCACATCCGAACAAAAACTAAAGTACATAGTGAATCATTTTATGTCAAAACCTCATGTCCATAGTCAATCAATATATCCATAATATGAAATAAAAAATAGTAGCAAGTAAAACAAGTTATGATTGAAAAGATTGAAAAACAATGTGACATAACACTTAAACCTTAAGGAATGTCATAATCAGTAACGAGGGATAAATCAACATAACTAATTGCATGTGACAATCATAAAGCACAAACTCTCATCAGTATCAATACAGAAACAAGTAATACTTTCCAAAAACAAGAGCTATTAGAAAAATTCAAACTCTACTCATCTGAACCATTAAGAAAGAAAATCAATTGACTCTTCAAGAATTTATTCGTCTAAGGAAGATGCAGATTCCAAATCTGTCTCTAGCTTATTGTGCACATTGTCACTAATATTTTCAGCCTCATATATCACATTCATCCTCTTAAGTAAATCACGTCTCTTCAATATAAATGATTTATAACCATTTATATGTGCTTTATGAAATCTAAGCTCCAAATCATTCATGATCATGTCTTTTTCCATAGCCAAAATCCAACAACATAAAAATAAAATAAAATAAAAACAAAAAAATATTATGAAATAAGATATAATAGAAAAATTACAATTGAAAAAAACAAGTTATAAAACTTACTACATACGCAAACCATGTCAATTGGTCAAGAAGCATTGTAATAGATGCCTTTATGGAGTAGTTCTTCCCACTAAGTATGCATGCAATTGCATCAAAAAAAGTATGCGCTCCAAATGGATCTTCATTTTTTTGATTGGACAAAGTTTTTTTTCTAAATTTTCCATATTGGACTGGCTTCCATGAACAAGTTTTAGGACATTCAAAAGTTGCCACAACTCTAATTGTGCATAAAAGTCAAATCTACCTTGCCTATTAATGATAGTCATTTTTACTTTTGTCTTCATATTTTCTTCCCAAATTCTTTCAAACGAAGATAGTTTATAAATATCCCCTCTCCAATATTAAAAATAGCCAAGATTTCTTGTTTCACAGGCTCTTTATTAAAAAATATTCTACTTCTAATAACATCTATTCCCAACATTAATTTTTTTGAAATTTTCTTCATATGGAATTTCATCATATTTCATTTAGCAATATCTGATGTGGAACTTTCGTTCAACTAATTATTCATGAAACCTTGTAATAACTAGTTGTTTGCTCTCAAATCATTAATTTGGATGTCCATACCTCTTATAATCTGCTTAAGTGTATTTATCTTACTCTCAAAAGCAATGGCATGGGGTGTCGTGGTTGTCCTCTAACATTTGGGATAGAAGAAGTAGGCTTAGAAGGATTTTGAGAATTTGGAACAAAAGAAATTTGGAGGTTGTATAGGTTCCATTAATTCTGTTAGTGATAACATGCATTGCTGAAACCATTGAACCAACTTGTGAAGATCTGCATTTAAATATAACTCATTAATTAGATGTACTGTTGGAAGTGAATGCACCAACGGAACCAAATGATTATCTAGAATTAAATTTTGATGAAACAACTGATGATGACTTGAACATAAAATATTCCATTTTTTTTATCACAGTAAATCTACTTCATATTCATATGATTCAACTTTTAGTCTTATCAATTGAATTATAACATGTAAAAAAGGAGGAGGCTTATTTAATAGTGACTTAGATAGATTGTTCAAACAAGTGTTGTTCAACCCATCATTGAAATTAGAAGATATTTTGGTAAAATCCTCAAACAATGTTCAAAGCTTTAAGAAAATAATTTACAATGAAGGAGATGGATTGAGAAAAGAAGAAATTGAAGGTCATGTTCTCAGTGACTAGGATCCAATTATTGCATTGGAAATATTATTTTCATCTCCTATTGTGGCTGAAATTTTTTGTCTACAAACATCAATGACAGTACAAGAAGAAAATTTAAGGAGAAAAAATATATTCTACTCTTGCAATTAGAAATTGGTGGCGTTCAATGCAAATAAGTTCTCATATTTATAAACTTATAGAGAAGAACAAAATTTTAATTTTGCAATTTTCTATTAAAGTTTTTTAATGTTTCAAATTTGGAATATATATTCATGTTCATCTTATGAATGTTTTCTACATCTAGAATTTTCATGAACGTTAAATATTCATATTTGTATACAAACATGTAAAACCTGAATATGGAGAAGATATGGTAATTGCACCCATAATTTTGTATAGTGATAAAACGTCATTATCAAATAGTGGTAAAGTAAGCAGGCATCCCATTTATTTCAGCATTGCAATTATTTTTTTGAAGATAGATACCTCCTTGAGGGACATTCTTTGCTAGCAATTTTGCTTAATATTAATGTTACTGAATCTAAATCTTTAGAATGGTTAGAGCTATTTCAAAAATGTCTCTTATGCATTTTAAAATCTCTGAAAGATGCAAGTTTTAGGAGACTCTTTTTTTCATTTAATTAAATTTTCTTAAAAATTATTTCTCTTGTATAATATTCTTATCATGCAAGTTAATGTTAATATATAGTTAAAAAGATTATACATTAAAGGTGGAAAAAAAAGAATCAATAAGTGTTTGATGTTAATGTTTTATGAGAAGTATGAATAATTATTATTGAGACATATTTAAATTATTTTTAGTGATTTTTATATATTAAAATTTCATCAATTAAAATTGAATCAAAATTGTTTGTATTTAAATGTTTGATGTTGTTGTTTGCTAGTGGAATATCTTTATGTGATCCGTTCAGCACCAAACAAAAAGTTTATTCTTGGTTGTATGTCTATGTTTGCGACTATCCAAAATGATGCAAGGTCAAATAAATATTATAAATATAATGGTGAAATAATCAAATGATATCATTTTATTTCATAAATATCAAATGTTTTTCATATATTTCAAAAAATTTATATATATGTATGTATGTCCTGAATAGTAACTTGTACATAGAATACAAATAAATCTCATTATCCTTGCAATATGTGCATGTGTCCAACTCATTCACTAGTAAATGTTGAAAGGGGACGCAATGAATACCACACCAAGGCTTCTATGAAAAGAATTTTTCAACAAGTGTCTACACAACCTTGAAGAATTCAAGCTTCAATTGCAAAATCACATTCACTTCATCTAGTGGAGGTAAGTTACTCATACCATACGAAATTCGTATGTTGAAGTTGAATAGGACAACGCTATTTGGTGAGCATAAAAAGGTGAGTTGTGAGTTGGGATTCAAAATTTTGTGAGCAAGAATGGATTTTTAACATAAAACCAATAAAATAATTTAAAAAATAGTAAGTTTTTCAAGAGAGGATAGTTTAAAATGTATAATTATAGGTTCTTATATACATAAATATATGTGGAATTTATTCTTTTGACTAAAAATCCTTGCTCACGGCTTATGGCTCATGGATCTCTGCTCATGAAATAGCATTTCCCATTGTGGTATGAGCAACCACCTTGTAACTTTGAGTAATTTTCCAAATACATGAGTTATACAAAAACCTTTAAAAACCAAAGGTTTGACACCTACTAATATATATTCATGTTTTTCAACATGGATAACATATGTGTCCGCAAACAAAAACTTCTCATAACTTTCATCTCATTAATTAAAATTGAATGATTCAAAGCTCCCCACGTCTATATAAGTCTAAAGAGCCTTTTTCATATTTTTGTTTGAAAAAAATGCAATTTTTAAAAAAGTTTTTGGGCTACCTACCCTCCCTTGTTTTCCATAAATTCATTTTTAACATCTTCAATAAATGTCAAAAAGAAGAAAAATTTAAATGCCCACATAGATCTTTGAATTCCCCATCATACATAAAAGTTTCAAAAAATTACCCAAAGCAATTTAGCCGTAAGTACATGCCCAAAATCCCATTTTTCCCCCAAAAGGGCCAACGGTCCTTTAGGGGTTAAATGTGAAAGGTAAATTCAGTAGTTGAATTTGACTTGCTATAAAAGATCACCACAATTTTGTTACATGTTATATATAGCAAACACTAAAAAAATTGTGTTTTATAATGAGGTGTACAAGATATCATTAGAAAAGTGTTGTCAAAAGCTTTCTATATGTGTATCACGCATTTGATTTAAATAAAAATACAACTAGATTAGAGTTGTAGTTGTCTTTAACCCCTAAATGCTTGAAGGGCTAGAGTTTGGTGTTGACTATGCTCTGAAGTTCAATAAACCTAACTAAGTAGTTGTATTTAGTTGTTTGTACTTTTGAATTATTCTTTTTAGGGAACCGCTAAAGTCACACCCAAAATTGCTAACGCCACACCCATAGGTGTGCTTTGAGCATGAAATGTGAGAATTTAATGCTGATTTTTTTGATTTAGATCAAAAAATTTGTTTCACCTTTATCATTGTAAGGTCGTATCCAAAAAAATTAGAGGTGCTTGAAGTGGAAACTAAAAACATAGGACTTGTGAATTATTACTTAAAGCAAAAATACATCAAAATTATAGCAATGGTGCAATAAAAATTCAACAAAAATATGTATTTGTTCATTCTTTGAAGGAGGTGGTTATGTAGTGATTGAATGAATACTTGACCACTTGAATAAACAAGAATAGCACTAAATTCTCAAATTACATGCTCACAAAGGTGTGGTATTAGCAGTTTTGGGTGTGGCTTTAACAATTCCCTCTTTTTAAAGTACGGTTTTAGTATCAAAAATCTGATTTTGAAAATGATTGATTGTGATTTTTCTATTCAAGATTTTGCGCAAGGGTCTTGACTTTCTATAGTGTTGAGAGCTCTTGGAAATGAGCCTCAAATATAGTAGATCTTGGAGAAAAATCTACACTAGAAATTCATTTTAAAAATTTGTAAAAAAGAATTTAAAAAGCCGTAAAGTGATTGGAGTTATGTATATTATGCCCTTTAACCTTATGAATTTTAGGTGACCAATTTTTTAGAGTCAACATGTGAAAAGAGGATTGAAAGATCTCAAGTCAATTTTTGAGTTTTTTAACACTTTCATGATCAAACATTATAATCTTTCAATCCATAAGTGCTCTTGTTGTGTTTTCTTTTCCTATGTGATTTTTAACATATCTAGTTTGAACTTGTACAATTGCAGTTTAAAAAAACATTTAATACAACTCATTAAAATTTTGGAGTTATGTTCAATTTAGTGAAAATTCCTAAAAGCTCAAAAAAAAGCCTCACACATTTAGGGGTTAAAAGATTTTGTTAAAAAAAATTGTGTTCTTTTGAAAAGCGAGGTGAACTTTTAATTTTACAATTTCAATTGCTAGAGGTCCAAATATTCCAAAATTGTGAAGAGCCTATCAAGAATTGTTTTATTCAATACTGACTTGATTGAAATAAAATTAGAATATACTTCAATATGTTGTTTTGCTATTACTTCTTTTGGGATAATCTAGTGATTTTCATATGAACAATATGGACAACAATGGGCTATTTTACCTTCTATTCATTCAAAGACTTGAAATAAAATCAAAACTTTAGTTTCGATAGCATAATTTATGGCAAGGAACCAACATATCTTTGGTTTAAGACTACAATTTATTATAAATAATGAAATCTATTCCAAGTTCCATTTTAAAAAGAATTGTGTATTTTCTAAAGAGCCTACATGATATGAAAGTTTACTTTTAGGTTTCTAATCTCACTCACTTCTTAGGTAAGAAAGATGACTTGGTGTAATATAAATC
Source organism: Ulota crispa (assembly GCA_963920765.1). NCBI lineage: Eukaryota > Viridiplantae > Streptophyta > Bryopsida > Orthotrichales > Orthotrichaceae > Ulota > Ulota crispa. The sequence continues at coordinate 9,837,488 of OY987248.1, read as the reverse complement.
TTTTTTCGCCCTCCTCCAAGTACGTAATTAAACGTAACCAAACACATGTAAGTATCCATGTAAACCTAAAACCTAAAATACCAAGACAGCACTTGTTTACATATCAAATAAAATCATCACAACAACAAAGAAAACATAGAGAACTGAATTTGTTAGTACGGTAACACTAATGTATCTTCCAAACTCACAAAACCAACCCTTCCAAAGTTTGGCCAAAAATGTACACATTCTAAAAATTAGAGTCTACAATTGATGATTAACCCCTAAAGCCCAAAAGTCCCTTTCGGGACTTTGGGTAGGCTTGTGTGATCTCAATTTTTTATATGATTTTTTGAAACTTTTTACGAGTGTGTAGAAATGTATAAGGTTTGTGGGATGCAAAAAAACATGTGATTATGTCACATGGTTCACAAGTTATGGGCTCTTTTTGGCCAAAAGGAGTTCAAGGGGTAGCTTGGGCAAGGGAAAAAATATTGACTTTGAAGGGGGGAGCAAGGAGGGGTTGCCACATGTTGCTCTGGTGGTCCCCATTATTTCCCCTTTCATTTCCAATTAGGAAATCAAATTGGGCTTTGGGAGCTTCTAAAGTTTAGAGTTTTAGAGTTTTTAAAATAAAAAAATTTGACATTTGAAGTACATGTTCATCTTCAAACAAATGGTTTGGATTTTCCCTACCTAAAAACATGTGGTGGGAAACTTTACTCAAAAATGTCATAGTGTATTTGCAAAACTTGTCATATAGTGGCATTGTAGTATTTTTAGGATGTGTTCCGTGTCTTTGATTGCTTTGAAAATTGGTGTACAAGGTCTAACTTGATTACCTATAAGACAAAATTACATCTTCAAGGTCCGTAGTGCAAAAAAAATCAGCAAATGTCAATCAAAGCCATCTGAAATTTTTGGGCACAATGGAAAAAAAAAAAAAATTCCTTTCAAATGTTCATAACTTTCAACCATGAGGCCAAATGTCACAAAATTTTTACCACTTCTTCTAAAAGTGCATTACAAGACCGTATGGTTAGGTTTTCAAGAACAGCATTTTGTTGAAATTTTTGATGAACGCAGCAATAGGAACAGTTTTGAGTGGTTTTTGGCAGAATATGGCCTCGGTAGTTTAGGGGTTAACATACCAACAAGTTCATTCACACAATGTCCAAAATACATACAAAAAACAAAGACGAAAGCTTCCATTCAACTTATCAGAAATATCAGAAATCAAGAAATTCTAACAATAAGAACTAGATTTGAATACTCATTCAAACGATTTTGGGAATCAAGACATTCTAATGACAAGAACTAAACTCTAGTGCTTATTCAAATAATTTTGGATGTAGTTCCCTTTCACGTAAACAAGACTCAAATGATTGTTTATGACCACTCATCTTTGAATGAAAATGGGATTGTCTAATATCCCATCCTTTGAAATAACTAACAAACAACTTTCATGCGTAGTGGTTAAGATTCAATCTCAACAGGTCAAACTCTTGCTTGCAAAACCATCTCCTCATTACATTAAATAGCATCCTCTACCTTCAGAGATTAAAATGATATCACATTCCTGCCCTTCTGCGGTAGCAAATGTTTCAAATGCAGCAAACCTACTGAAATATGCATCAGGTGCTTACTAGAGTAACTTCAACCCTAAACCCTAAAGCTTTCCAAATAAACATGAAAAGCCACAAGAGTAAGGACTGAGGCCAGAGACATCTTCCCAAACCATTTCAAGTGAACGTGTAGGTCACTTACTATTATTCTGTATAAGTCTACTCCATACTGGCACCAACATCAGAACAAGCACCTGTGTATGAGCTTGAAAAAGCTTACACGTAGTCTCCAGCATTGTAGTGTCGCAATTGCGGCACCCTGAACAGCATCAGAAAGGCAATCGCAGCATAAGTGAGGCATATTTGGTGAATTGACAGATTTTTACTGGACACTAAGCTTGAAACGAGGAATGTCATATTTGACTAATTACAGACTAGTAGGCAAAATTAGATTCTTATATAGTGCCCAAGTTATTGGAAGATACTCCAATGTCATGCACATCTTCTAAAACTAAACTCTCAAAACAAAAGCATGCACAGGCCTTGTCAAGGATCTCCCCATGCATGCAGTTTATAGGGGCTATAAAGCCCTTAAAACTTCCAGACTTCCAACTTCTCTTTGCCTTACGGTATGGTTTTTGTTTCTAGACTAAACTTTGGATTGTGTAAAGCTACTTGAAGATGGCATGTGACATGCTATCATACCTCTAGCAAATTTACAATGAACACTCTAAAGATGTCATCACATCCATGCCAACAGAATCATTGAAAGAGAAATGAACTCCTTCACCAAAATCATAAAAGAAGCTTTACGGGCACTTCAGGGTGGTTACCATTCTAACATGCACAAAAGAACAAAGAAAAAGTACAGCTCAAACCCACCTGGGAGGGAATCTCAAATCCATTGCATCTTGCAATTTTATTGGGACGTGAGTCGCCACAAACACCATTCCTCCTTTGCAGCGGTGCTCATGCATTAAGTACTCGAGAATCTCAACTCCCTAAACCATAAAGGAGTAGAATCAGAAAAACACTTGTTTTCATAATTGATATAAACTAAGCAAGATACACAATTCACCTGATATGCACCAACCATCGCGACAGGAATATTTTATATAAAAACACAATTGGTGGAAAAGAAGAGCTAGCAATTGTAGTAAATCATTGCCCTGGTACCTCAGTGTCAAGACCAACAGATGGCTCGTCCAATAGCCACAATGGCCTAGGCACTGCCAACATCCTTGCAAGCTGCAGCCTTTTTCTCTGCCACAAAGACAGGTGTCAATCCAACTACAATAGCAACCATGGTTAAATTTACCTCACAACTCTAATACCCTCTCTACCAAAAAAGAAGACGGTCACAACAGTTTACACTAACTTGTACTTGTGAGCTTTTAAAATGAATCCATGTTATACAAATTGAGATCCACGCTTTTATCATACATCAGAGTAGGTAAACTAGAGGCTCTAAAGGGTGTTATAACGTCCTCAATAAACTATTTGAATTATAAAAAAGATATATGACCGTTTAGAAAAAAACCTGCCCCATTGACAGCACGACTGCCTTCTCTTGAGCAAAGGGCCCTAAACCCATGGTATCCAATGCCCACTGCGTTCGTCCTTCACCTCCTTCAAGCACCTCCCAAAAATGCTACACCAAAATTTTCACAATTAAAGTTAAACACACATCGATATGGATGTAGTTCTGATAATAGGATATTGAGGGATAAAGAGCTTGATTACCAAAATACCCTAAACCCAAAAAATAAAAACTGGAAAAAAAGAACACACCACATTGTCGTATACAGTCATTGCCTTCTTGATGGCGTCCTTTGCAGCTATCAAATGAACTTGAGGCAGGTACACTGTGCTGCACATGGCCATGCCATCAGTCCCCCCACAAACATCAAAAAATCGGCATTGGTTTCTTCGCCCACAACACTTGAAATTCCAATGAAAACTCGGGATCCAATTACAATACGTGGTCTACACCTTCCCACTTTGGAATTGCACCAGAAATTTAGACATAATGAAAAAAAAAAACAAAAAAAACAAAAAAAACCTGGCTTTTGCCCCAAAATAATCTCTCCAAAGTGACCTCTTAATAAAAGGATACTCGCACATGTTGCTTAACCGTTTCATGGTTCATACGCCACATTTTAGTCAATGTGCATTTATCCACAACTAATAAAGGAAGTCCGCTTGGAAAACCAAAACAAAATCTTTGAAACTGGATGGTAGATCAGTATCAAAACTCGATGCCCAAACTTGCAACCAGAAACAGTGTTCTCCAATTTGCTTGGCACTGCATTGAAGTTGTTCACATAAAAAAAGCTAGAAATGCTGTCATTCATACATACATCCAAGAGTATGAACATTGAAGAGTTAGAATGATTCGAGTGACTTAAACGGAACTTTGAATTTTCTAGCTTGATGTGAAGAGAGGAGGAAGAATGGCTTACAATCGTATAGACCAGCCTGCGACAAATCGTTGCCATCCCAGAAGAGGCGACCGGCACTGGGCTTTATGAATCCGCAGAGCTACCCAGCCATGTGAGAGTCGCACACGTCAATCAGAGAACAAGAATTTCTAATCAAACGTAATGAATAAGGTTTGAGGAGACGAGCAGGCTTTGGCTCTGCATCTACATGGCAGAAAATCAAATGAAAAACATACATCGTGCAGACAGGTTTCGAGAAAGACCACGACTACAAGCTCAGCGCCTTTGCATGAAAATTGGTAAGGAAATGAAGCGTGGAGATTTACTTACCACACGAAGGAAACTAGATTTTCCTGAAGCATTAGGTCCAGTTAAAACTACCGCAGAGCCTCGGTGGAGAGTGAAGTTGATGTCCCGCACTATCACCTGCTCATTGCGCATAAACGCCAGCCCACTCCCTACAAGCCACGGCACAGGCGGCCCTCGTCTTCCTCGCGCTGCCATCGCAAGCCCCCAACTCTCGCAAATATCTGCAGAAATCCTCAAAACTCACTCAAAAGGCACCAATTTGCACCCACCCTAAAACCCTAAACCCTAATCCCAACCCCGCAGAGCCAAATCTGCCAATCTCTTCAGCAAGCCTAAACCCAAAACCTGGAGGACACCGATCTGTACACGATCTGAACCCTATACCCTGCAGCACCCAAATCTGCCACTTGCTTCAGCAACCCTAGAATTCACTTGTTATGGTGTCAAATTTTACAAACTACGCATCACGGCTAGCACACGATCCAAACCCTAAATCCTATTTCCTAAACATCTATTACTGGCCAATCGCTTCAAAATCTATGAATGGTATAAGTTTCCAGAAACTAGCCACGATCAGAACACAAACTCTAAAGCTTGACACGATCCAAACCATAAACCCTAAACCCTAAACCCTAAAATCCTGCAGACATATAATTGGCCAATCGCTTCAAAAACCTTTGAATGGTATGAGTTTTCAGAAACTTGCCACGATCAAACCCTATACCCTAAAACCTGTCGTCCCTGATCTGCGCTCTGCTTTTGCAAACCATGCATGCAATGTCCTCAAACAAAAAAACTACTATCGTAGATGTTGATGCCGAACATGATCGGTGAATCAACAACTGTCGAGGAGGCGGAAATCAACAACGGAATTCCCGATTTGGATGAGATGGGTTCTGTGTATCAGTGTGAACTAAGAGAAAGAGAAATGATATATGATAAATGATCTATTTGAAGCAGCTACAGCCTACAGATATGTGAATGATGCATAAGAATTTGGGTATTGGAGGGGTTGCAAATTAATTTACCTGATGGTTGGATCGATAAATGTTTAGATTTTTGTGATTAATTTTACTTAAAGTTGATGAATATGAAAAACTCATTACACAAAATCCTATGTTTTTTAAAGCGAGTACAAGGAATAGGCATAATCAAAAACACCATATTTGTTAAATTGAGGAAAATAGTACATTTTGGAACTTTTGGAGGTTTGAGGTGATCACCTAAAACCAAGCTCATAGCATTTTTTTTGGTACATGTGTCCTCACATGAGAGGAGGAATTTGCAAGGAAAAAATCTTAGTGGCTCAGACTAAATCTGATACCTTCAAATCTAGTTTAAGGTAACTTTTTGGGTTTAAGGTGGAGAACAAAATGGTACCTCCGTTTTTCCCAATTTAACGAATATGTTGTTCAAAAGAAAAAGCTATATAGTGGGGCTTATCTGGACCCATGTTACTTGCATGCTTCTGTAGTTCAATGGGATCTTCGAAAAGTAGATCATTACAAATGTTATGATGAATTAGATTGGCAGATTCAATGGCAAAAAGAAGGTGATTCATTAGCTCGTTTATTATTTAAGTTAGCACTCATTAGCTCCGCAGAGATTTCTGGGGCTGGCCCACTTCACCCACTTCTACTGACAGTCCCCCTTCGCACTCTTCAGGTAAGTTAACGGTTAGTACAGCTTTTCTTCGTTGAGAATGAACATACATGAAGCTTGGCCCCAAGGCAATCTTGCAAACTCCGTCACAGCATTGCAATACTCCAAGCATGAAAATCGCTTTCAAAATCTGCACCTTTTGTCTGGTGTCTGTCTCATGGTCGATATTATGCACAATGACTTCAATATTTTATCAGCCAATTTGTTTGTTACTTCGATCATAACAGTATTTTGTTAAGTGCAGTATCTGGGTACCCCAAAAAAAATGGAAAAAAAAATGGTTGAATGTGGACTTCCCTGCGAACAGAGGATTGGGAATTGGTAGAAAATATACAAAAGTTTGGTCGCTACTGATGCATGAAAGTGTGCGCAACATGAAAATTGAAATCAAAGAAATTGACCGTCGGGCAAGATTTACGGACGCTTCACATAAATACAAGAGCCAGTCACTTTTACATGAAGTATAACCCAATTCTTTATTATCTGAATATAGCCTGAAGGGACACTTGCACACCATGAATGCAAGACTGTATAAGAGGCAGAAAGTATAGAATTGAGTTCTCTAGGAGGTGTAGAGTTCAATCCACCGCTTACCAAGAGAGACTCTATGTATGTTCACAGAGATCCCGTGTTGAAAAGGTTCTCAATGATCTTGGGATATCTCTGCGGTTCGTTACGATTACGTTAGAAACTTCACAAGTTGCCACATTTAACAGATTATGAATTATCCAAATTAGTATATAAATTGTTATGGTTTGCAAAACATTGGGAAATGCTTACAAAAAAACATCCAAAAATATGTTCAAATATGCAAAATTTTGAAGAAATATATCTAAAATATCAAAAAATCTCTTGGGTTAATCCTTTTAGGTCTGGTCAACCACTTTTTGGTTAATTTAAACACATTATCATTGCATTGGTAGTCAAAATTTGACAATGAATTTGGTTATGGATGAAAGGGGACATGTATGGGGAATTCAGAAATGAATGTAATGGGACAAATTCCATGAAGATTTGTGTTGGCATGTGGTGCAAGGGTTGAAAAAATTGCCTACATGCGAGTTGAAAATATGCAAATCGTTGGAGAAAGACAACCTTAAATGCAAAAGAGAATGGCATTTACACTAACACACACAAGTTTGTGGATTGACAGGTTGAAGTTCCATATGGTTCTTGATGGTAAAAAATGAGAAACTTGGCCTTATAAGAACAAAAAAGAAGTCCTCAGCAAGAAATACGGTGGCAAAGGTAGCTTGTTGTATGCATGCTCACATTCAACCATATATGGATTGAGAGATCTTCTATTATAATTTGCAACAAAAGAACCCTCAATTGCCACCAAATTTATTGTGAAGGTGTAAGCATCAAATCACATTCCAATGGTATGGATAAATCTTCACTACAAATCACAATTAGGCCATTTCTCATTTGTGTTGACTTTAGAATAGGAAACCTCTTGCCCGCCCCCAAAACCACAAACCTTAAAGGGTTAAACAATATAAAAGGTTCATAGTTACATGTGTATCCCATATTTAGTTAAATGTGGCACTAATTCAATGAAACTAGCCTTTAAGTTGTGAAGTAAATTATTATGTCTGTTCAATTGCAACCCTTTCTTCAAAAGAGACCCTATAATTCATTCAAGAATGAATATGAAGTGATTCTTGAATGGACCTCTTTAGTGACATAGAAGAAAAGGTGTATTCTATTACAAGAGCCAATCATACTCCTTGGATTTCCCTCATCTCTTTATAAGTTGTAAGCGAACGGATTTTGGGAAACCTACAGGTCCCAAACAAGTGCCTACTACTACATAAAGCTTTGAAAATCCACAAGCAAATCAATAATACTTCACACTCTCAAAGAAAAAAATGTCATAAACAATTGGTCCACAATGAGTGCAAATGTCCTAAACAACAGTGTTTGAGTCATTGTATAATTATTTAGGACATTTGCAATATGAACTAGTTGTTTAGAACACAATCATTTTTCTTCTAGTGTCCAAAAAAAAATGAAAAAAATTGTGTTCCATTTGACATTTGTTTCGCTTTGTCTCAAAATTAGACAAAAGATCTTTCTATCTTGGAAAGCCCATGAAAAGGCAAAGCCCTTAAAGCGTCGCTTTTTCGAGCAAACTACCTTAGAGACAGAGAAAGAAAAGAGGGCACGCTAGAAACATGCAGTGAGGTTCGCAAGTCTCGCCCAGCCAGTCCGCCCTGGGTCGGGTACACATACAGGTGAGGAGTTGTGGGCGTGTTTTGTACATTTTGACACAACTGCACTGATGGCATGCCACCCTACGTAGTTGACACGACAAGCGACTACAACGCCTCTCCTCATGCCAGCTAGCAGGTCGGCGAAACGGAACCAGCTCCGAGTCCAGCTCTCATTTAAACCATACTTCTAGCTCCGAATTGTAGTCGAATCTAGAGACCGAGGGATGCATTTGCAGACAGTGGATCAATAGAATAAATTCTAGTTCTTTGGGGACTGTGGTAGACAGTTGCAGGATTCGATTCAGGTCTTCTAGAAAGACGGCGACGCTGCATAGAACTTAGTCAACGTACTGTAATTTATACACTTACCAGGTGCCAGATTCTTACTTAAATCCGAATCAGATCAGGTGATCATGGATATCTGAATACATATATTAGCTACTCACTAGTATTCAAGGTAACTAGGGGACTGTTTTAGATCTGACATCTGTAATGAACAACTGGACCAGTGCTAGTTTCTTAAAATTTTGACTTTTGGGGATTTATGTTACTGTACTAGACTATGCTGTTTGAACTGATGTTGTTTGCCAGTTTCACAGCAAAAGTTTGTTGATTTCCGTCTGTCAGTTTCAGGAATCCTTCACAATTTTCCTGCAAGTATTCACAAATTTGTGGTTCTCCCTGCTTGCTACTGTTCACTTCAAAAAAAATTGTTAAATATTTTTGTGTATTTTTTCTATGATTTTTCCCTCTGTCACATTTCCTTTTTACAACATATTTTCCCTACGTTTTGTATAATACACAACGAATTCATATGCAAACCTCTACAGGGAAAAGAGTTTGTTGTGTTTGATGGAATCTCGGTGATTTGCGATTAGCTACTGATCAAGGTGCTGGAAATCCAGGAAGCTGAGGTATTGGAGAAGACCAGGCAGCGTCAATGGCTGATCAGAAGTGTTTACAGATAAATGGGAAGGAGGATCTAGGATTGGTGCATAACGACGCGAATTCGGAACCACTGGAACTCCACGAGTGCGTAATTCTTGCCCTAGTACCGAAAAATTTGCAGCTCACTGCTCTATATCGGACATCGCTACGAATTTGGTTTTTTGTTACTCTTGATTTATGGGAAAATTTCATGGGTACCCCTGAAGTTCGCAATATTTACATAAATACCCCTGTTTTTCCAGAAATTACACAAATATTCTTGGACCAAAATCTTCAGGCGGTTGTTTTGTTGCGTGAGCCACTTCCCTTCTTCCTTTGTGCGCATGCTGCTTCTTTTTTGTTGCATTACATTCCGTTCTTCGACATTGATTATGAAGGAACTCAAGGAAGTACAAGGCTACAAGCACAACAAATAAATGCCTGAAAATTATGGTCTAAGAGTATTTTTGTAGTTTCTGAAATAGCAGGGTATCTATGTAAATATTGCGAACTTCAAGGATATCCATGAAATTTTTCCTAGATTTATTAACATGCCTCTTACCATAAGAGCAGTTGGCTCTCAATAGCTCGGAGCACTCAAATGTGAGATTTCAGAGTTCGGCACTCTGAAGTCTGAGTTACTCCAATTGGATGAACATGTTTAAGAATTCTCAGCAAACTCTTGTCGCGGGATTTGCATATGAATTCCCTATTAACAGGGAAATGTGAGACACGGAAAATCATAGAAGAAATAGACAGAAATATTTAACAACTCACAGGGAAAATGTGAAGATTTCCTGAGATAACACATGGAACTTTACAAAGTTTGCTGAGATTATATTCGTTGGGTGCAGGGCTGAACAAGCCGTGAGGCGTTGCAACCATGCACGTCGTCTGGAATCAACCATTACGTCTCGGATGCATTCAATGGACGAGCCTTGCTTCGTGGCGCCGCATCCGGATCTCCTGAAGGTGCTCATCGCCAAGTTCAAGCAGCTGAAAGAACAAGGCGGGGAAGAACTCCCCATCCTTCGCACTTTGTTGCGTCTCAAAGAGCCTAGATTGCCATACCTCAACGACGGCTTGGTTCACGCACCCTCGCTCTCGGGCTCAGCCACATCGACGTCGCCGCCACGCGTGCGCGCCAAGCTGACGGGTGCCGTTAACGTGGCGGTCATCCTGGTGGACTTCTCGGACTCGCGTTTCACATCCTCTCAAACCGCAAGTCATTTCAAAGACCTCTGGTTCGGCGTAGGCAACAACAGTGTCAACGAATTCTACCAGGTCTGTACTCAATCGGCACCTTTCTTATTGAAATTTAAGAAAGACACATGTATCTATGTCTCTGAAGGAACCAGATGGTTTTAAGTATACAGCTAGTTTTACTGATAGATGAAGAATTATAATATTGGGAATTGATGTGGGCTCACCAGGGGTTGATATGCACACCCCTGCGGGGTAAATTTTAGATTTCTACCATCAAAAAGTTGAATTTGAGAGTTTTGAATTCAGATTTGGACTCAGAGACCTTGATTTTGTCTAGAACCATCAAGTAGATTGCACTTAAACAACACCCAATGAAAAAGTTCAGTTAGGGGAAAAATATTACTTTATTTAATTTTGTTTGTAAAAAAGATAAGTTTTTTCATTGGGTGTTAGTTAATTGCAATCTTGTTTATGGTTCTAGACTAAATCAAGGTCTCTAAATCCAAATCTGAAATCGAAATTCTCAAATTCAACTTTTTGATGGTAAAAATCTAATATTCACCTCGCAAGGGGGTGGGCATATATCAAGCCCCGGTGTGCCCATATCAATTCCCATAATATTAACATGTGAATAGTCTCTCACTTTCATCATACCTTTTAGGGTACATGAACAGATTTTACACCCATAGATGAATGTCTGCAAACGTCTAAATTCTCAAATTTAATACACTCACTGAATTTGATGTTAGTTTAATATTCTTCAATTTTGAACTTCATCAATTTTCTTTTAGTCGTGAGCGCAAGAGCTTTTGTATTTGAACTTCATGGACTTGTTGCTTGTGGACTTGAGGCTTTATTTAGCCCCTAGTGCAGCCCTCTTATTCCTCACGCCAAAATTGTGTGTACACCATACATGTTTGGTTTTGGGGAGCCCCTTTGTTAAAACATCTGCCACCATTAATTCCGTGGGACAATATTGGATTTTCATTTTTCCAACTTCAGATTCGCTTGTAGTTCTGAAAAAACATGGATAGATCTAGATGTAATCTTTGTTGGAATATCAATTGTTCCAAGTGTGTGAATTTGCTAAGGTGGTAGGGGGAATGTGGATTTGTTGTACGTAGGATGCTTCAAACAAGATTGTGCGAATTACGGGCGAGGTAGCGGGGCCGTTTCGAATGCCGCACCCGATCACCTACTACGCCAACTCCTACTACGGCGTCGGCTACACCACCCCCAACGCCAGCAACCTCGCCACGGACGCCGCCAACGCCGCCAAAAGAACCATAGACTTCTCCAAGTACGATAATGACGGGGACGGCACGGTGGAGACACTGGTGATCATTCATGCTGGCCAAGGCGCGGAGCGGACGGGGAACGTGAACGACATCTGGTCGCACAAGTGGGCCATGTCGGCTCCCATGCAAGACGACGGCGTGACGCTCTACCCGTATCTTACGGTTCCTGGGGATTGTAAACTCGGTGTTTGTGCACACGAGTTGGGTCACCTCGCGTTCAACTGGCCGGACTTGTACGACACGGATTACTCTTCGGCTGGGATTGGGAACTGGTGCCTCATGGCCGCGGGTGAGCAACTGGCCATGCATTCACAACACAAGATTTAACTTGCTTTTTCTCTAACTTGTTACGACTAAATTTTCTTCATGGTGATATCTTATTGGAAAGAGCTCCAAAGGATGAACCTATCCTGGGTATCTGCATGGATTAAGCCCGGTCAGGCCAATGTACGGGGAGAATCCGAAAAACAATAGAAAATCAGCCAAATGAAATTCAAAAAATACCAAATAAAATGTGAAAGTAACCGATTGAAATTTAAATCAATCAGATAAAAACTGACAAATTTTATGGAAATTTCTAAATATGGTGTAGCTATATAAGGAATAGCCAATGCATGCACTACAAAAATCGGATGAAAAGTGAGAAATGTAGGTTTTTTTTGCCAAAGAAGCTCCATGTACCATGCTTCATACTAGCACACAGATGAAATTATCTCAGACATCCTTGGTTGAAATATTAGTTTTGTCCACCGAAGGATTCACACTTGGGGGTTTACTTGGGGGTTTGTCCGGTACTTCAACTTGTCATGTCACCAACTAATATGTTTGCTTTAGTGAACGAAATAGTGAAATTTTAGGACTTATCCTAAAGGTGGTACCAAACTTGTACAGTAGAGGAACACTCTTGTAATGGCTCACCTAGTGACTGGATGCTTTGGGATGAAGTGCCAGTTTTTGTGTTTCGTCTGATCCCTAGTCCGAACCGGGCCTTAAAAGTCAAATTTGTTACCGTGACGGAATTTCACGAAAACCCAATGTAACTTATACCACTCCGAGTTTTTTCCAGCTTTGCGCACTTGAGAATCGCCAGATTGCGCCATATGGCCATCCCTGCTAAATAATGAACTGTTGTTACTTGCGCCATGGCTGCAGGGTCGTACAACGGCGACGAGAGCAACCCGTCCCCGCCGTCGGCGTGGTGCAAAGTAGAGCAGGAGTGGGTGACAGTCACTACGGTCTCGAGAACAACGAAAGTATCCCTGCCGGATGTGAAAACAGGCCACTCCGTCGTGAAGCTCACGGAAGCGGGGGCACCGGCAACGGAGTACTGGCTGCTGGAGAACCGGCACGCGGTGGGGAGGGATGCGGATCTGCCAGGGGACGGGCTGCTGGTGTGGCACATCGACGACACCTTGGAGACGAACGACAGCGAGCAGACGCACTACAAGGTGGCGCTGGTGCAGGCGGACGGGCGCCGGGACTTGGAGCTCAACGAGGATCGCGGCGACAACGGCGACCAGTTCCCGGGCGTGAAGAATGTGCGCGCCATCAACGCCACCAGCACGCCGTCCACGAAAGCGTACAGCGCCGCGGCCACGGGCGCGTTCGCGTTGAGCGGGATTAGTGACCCCGCGCCCACCATCTCCTTCACCGTCACCATCTAGACTTCGATCGCCGCCATCGTCGTCCAGCACCAGCACTACTTCTCGGGAGGCTTGGATTCTGAAATAAAATTGAATCTAAACTCATTGGATGGAGAGGCGACCTTTCTGAGGTTGACCCGCCTCAAATCTCAGATTTAGACTTTGCTATGTCTTATTGCCTTTGGTTATTCCTTGACACTAGGCAAGCACATATTTTTGACGTTATTCAGCAATCGTGGCAGGGAGTCTCCTCGTTTCATGATGAAGACACAAAATAAAGTCTAATGTATAACTTACACGATAAACCTTTGGCTATCTCATTTCTAAACTAGCCGTTGTGCAATTTATGTTCAAAAGTACAAACTCCTTGCCCTTTGACTATTTCAAAAATGTACACAAGCTAGCATGTTGTAACTCTTTATTATATCTAACATCTTTGATTCTTACATGAGTACAAGTTTATGTTTTCTTTTGGTTATGAATGATGAGCAACCTTAGTACAAAGGTATGTTATTTAGTCGGACATGGAGAAAAGCATCATTGAGGTAATAACGTGTTATTCGTTAAATTGGTAAAAACGTAGGTACCATTTTGTATTTCACCTCAAACCCAAAAAGTTACTTTAAACCAGATTTAAAGGTATCAAATTCAATCTGAGCCACTAAAATTTTTTCCCTTGCAAATTCCTCCTCTTAGGTGAGGGCACGTGTACAAAAGAAAAAATGTTGTGCGCTGGAATCCAGGTAATCACCTGGATTCTTGAAAGTCCCACTTTGTACTGTTATTCCCAATTTAACAAATAACGCATTTAATGCATTTAGCTGTATTTGTATTCAACCATGGTACAAAGTTGTCATTTGATCATGAGAGGGAAAAAGACGAGTTTATTTTACCAGAAACTTCATCACTAAATTAAGGTAATACATGTTTAACATGATTTTAGCAATAATAGCAAAGAAGCTTTGGGATTTGTGAAATAAAGTAATGTTCTATTCACTACTATGGAGTAGTTTTTCACTTTTACACCAATAAAAGTTGTGATATTATGAACAAGTTATGTTTTTATTTACTGAAGGTTTTGTGAGTTATATAAATTTTTAAAGTGTTACATACTAGGTGTATCTTTCGAATCACCATCAAAAACAACCAAAACCATTCAATAAAAGCTATGTTGTGGTTCTACAATGTTTTGCCTTGTATAATAAATGAATAAAGTTATACTTCACTAATTTCAATACATTATCAAGCATAGAAATGACACTAAATTTGATTTACTAGCAATACCAAACAACAAACATTGTGAAATTAAAAGCCAAATCTCATCAATCATTCTTCAAAAAAATCAAGCCACTTTACATTACAAGTAAAGATTGGTTACTAGCCTCTGACACTCCCTATGTTGACTTCCCATTGGTGGATTTTTGAAAACAATTCCATGGCTTTTACATGAATAGTCAAGGTCAAATTTTCAAAATATAATTTAATATTTTAAAAAGAAAAATTCAACACTTTTAGAATTTCAAAAATTAGGTTTTCCAATAATGGGAGGCCCATTCTTGGCCCAAGGGCCATTGTTAAACTTTACTAAGATATGATTTTTTGATTAAAAATATTACTTCGAGATAGTCAATCCTATAGGATGGAATAAAAACATCAATGGCACTAACTTCGTCTCTTTCTTTATCCCCCTTTTCTTTTTTTCAGTTCAAAATCTACACCAGTAATCTCAACTTTTTGGCCTCAAGGCCCTTTGCATACAAGGGAATAGGCTTTCATTATATTCTTATAACAACTGTGCTTACGGCCATTCTTGAAACCATTCAAGTTGAAATTTTGGTTGGAATGACCCCAATAATTCATGGACTTCACTCCTAATGTTGACGGAAGCTTATCTTGCAAATACTCCCTCTGTCTCAAAAAAAACCGTGTTTGAGAATTTGTGAGGGGTTAAGAAATATTATCAATAAATTGTAATTGGAAGATATTGTATAGTAGGTTTAAACTGTTCCAAACACAATTTAAATTTTTTCAAGAATTAATGTTTTTTAAAAAGGAAAGGGATTTAGTGTCAAAGTTTTGAAATTTCAAGTGTTTTGTTATTGTTGCCAATAATTAGAAAAAAAATTGATATGAAGTTTTTCAATGCAATTGTAAGTAAAGAACAAGTTAGCCTAGTTGTCCAAGTTGTCTCATCTATCAAAAAACCAAATCTTAATGTTGATACTATTGATGATTCTAAGTTAATGATAGACACAATTTGCAAACAAAAATCACTAAATCAAGTTTGCAATGCTAACATTAGCAATCAATGCACATAAAATGCCCAAAAATTATCACCAAACTTGCCAAGTAGTTAATGCTTATTTTAGAGATAAGCATAAATGGGATATTTGTTAAATTGGGACAAAATGGTCATTTTGGGACTTTTTGAAGGTTTGGGGTGATCACCCCAAAGCAAGCCCCCAACTGAGCTCTAGTATTTGTGAGGGAAAAAATCTTAGTGGCTTAGACTGAATTTTATACTTTTGGATCTGGTTTAGGGTGACTATTTTGGACTGAGGTGTACAAAATGGTACCTTTGTTTTGCCCAATTTAATGAGTATCCCGTTCATAGGTTTTTTTTTGTGACAAAAATCACGTCAACATACAAACATGGGTTTTTTTTAGATAAAGAAAAAGTCAATAAGCGGGGTTTTTTTAGATAGAGGGAGTACATTGTATGTTGAAAAAAATACCACCCTTTTTAACTTGTAAACGTTGGCACAAACAAAAAACATCCTTTGCCTCCGAAAAAAATTCTATATCCCAAAAAAAGACCAATTTTGATCTGATTTTTTTTCAAAAGTGATCATAAAAGCATAGTGCATCATGGAAGGCAAAAAATTTCCTCTTGAGATACATTCATTTTATTTTGTA
Organism: Ulota crispa; assembly: GCA_963920765.1. Taxonomy (NCBI): domain Eukaryota; kingdom Viridiplantae; phylum Streptophyta; class Bryopsida; order Orthotrichales; family Orthotrichaceae; genus Ulota; species Ulota crispa. Next base: position 9,821,326 of record OY987248.1, on the reverse strand, counting down.
ACCAAAATTGTGATACATAGTGTTAGCTCCCGAGTTGCCCTTCTTGCGATTTTCATGAAGGCACCATGCATTGTTGACTTTTCCAACTTTTTGAAGTAATACTATTGGTGCCCATGTGCAAAACACTGTAGAATGCTACACGTAGGGCAAGCCACGGTGATCCATCTGTCCTTTAACCGTTTAATGACCACACCCATTTTCACAGAATCCATTGAAAAGAAGGGCTATAAGCTTAGATTTGGAATTGACTCAAATATGGACCCATTTTCAATAACCCAACCGTACAAATGAGAAGTACACCTTGTTTATTGTAAAGCACCAAAATTTCAGCTAGATCTACCGTTGGAGGTGAAACATTATAATGATTGAGTGAGCCGTGTGCTAAAAATCTCTAGTGTTTCATGCTTGTGTGGTTTTTAATATTAATTCTTCGAGCAGGCTTTGATTGAAAAGAGCCTTACATTTCTAGAAAGCAGGGTTTCCCACCTTTCCAACAAGACTAGTTTCACAAAAAATAGACAAAAATAGCAATCACAAGGTGTAGCTAAGTGGACAAAAAGGGTCAAAAAACCTACTTTCTTTGCTATCCTAAAATGGTTCTACAAGAAATTTGATAATTATTCTGGAAAATCCAATTGGTGAAAACCATCAAGAATTGGCCTTCATTGTTGGATGACATATTTTAAAACCAAAATGACAACACCATTTTAGTTGATCTTCAAATACTACAATTATACTACTACCATTTAGGAAAACAATACAAGTGTATTTCTTGAGCAATTTGAATTTTTTTTAAATTGTGCAATTGAAATTTGACATTCTTCTTGGATGTTTAATGTATTGTGTTGTTGCTTTGATCCATTTTTGACAAAAAATGGATACGTATTTTGAAGCCATACCATATAAACGTCATTATTTGTCAACTCACATACCCGATTGCATTGTTATTTTTTTAGATGAATGCAAAATTCTTATGATCACACGCGTACTTCAAGACCAAATTCCAAATGATTGAGCGATTTCAACCTGGAGGCCAAAATCCACTCCCAGCGACCAAAATATGGTCGCGTGGTCCTTAAAGGGTTAAGGGTTAAACTTCCCACAATGAACTATTGAGCATGCATATTCCCCGCCAAAAAACTCCACTTCTTCTCATACCCCGCGAAAGAGGTGAGAGAGAGCGCGGGGTGCGGCGGGCGCTGGAGAGAGCCGCGGCCACGCCCTTGGCGCGGTGCAGTTCCGGCTGCAGCGGCGCCCCGGCTCCGCCATCGCCGTCGTGCCCTCCTCGCGTCGTGCTGCTCAAGGTCACTCCCCTCAACGCCGACACCGTTGCCCCCTACGGCCAAGTTATCTGCCCCTATCCCGATGGCACCCCGTTCAGTCCCAACGACGCGCAGCTCGAACTCAGCCGCGGCATTCCCCGGTACTGGTGACCTCTGCTCAATTCCCATCTCAAATTAATTCTGCTATTGTTTACCCTCATCAAACGAGTTTGAATTTTCAATTTCAACCCTGCCACTCATGCGCACAATCTTTTTTTTGGGTATTCGGTGCTCTTTATAATGTCTGCATTGGTAAATGTATTTGTATTTCGGTGAATGCGTTGCAGAGGTGCTCAATTTTTTCATGTGCGATCCATGACCTCTAAAGGAACAAACAGCCCACATTGGGCCCCCTTTTTTTTTTCTTTTGCCAGTTTTGAGTAGGTCATAGAGGGACTCTCTCTCTCTCTCTTTTGTGTGATTTTGTTTATTTTTTGACCGACATACGCAATGTTCAATCACTGATTCAGGTGATGTGGAATTCGGCTCTTTGTTTCAATTATGTTTCTCCAAACACAATTGGTCTTTCAAAAACCTGAAATCTCAATTCCCCGGGGGTTTCGTTTCTTACTGAAAGTTTAGATCGGCGATATCAGTTTGCCATCTTGTGTTTGCACTTTCTTCATTTTGTCAGGTATGTTTTTTTAGTCTTACTTGAGTGGATAAAGCAATTTTTAAGTTTCGATGTGATTTTTATGAAATCATCAGATATTGCTGACTGTCTGTTTGGCTTTTATATTTAATCAGGGTTTTGCAGTCTGTTCTCATAAAAGAAATGAGTAGGTAGGGTTTGAGATATGTGGTTTTTCTTTTTTGCTTTATTCTTCCTTATGATTTAACCTCTAAACGACGACGAAGAAGCCTCATGTCTTTTTCAGCAGTTCTGAGTAGGTCATGGATGTGTGGACTTTCTTATGTTTTACACTTTGTTTTTTTATTGACCAATACAAGAACCGTTCTTCATTTGATTCTGGTGATATTAAATTTGGCACCATTTGAATTCTGTTTTTTTGCAAGATGACCACTCGAACTGGTCAATGTAAAAGCTTGAGTTTATGGTAATAAACACTATATTTGTTAAATTGGGAAAAAAAATTATACATTTTGGGACTCCTAAATTTTGCAATTGTGAGAGTATTTTGGTGATTTAGAGTGAATTTTATGATGTTTTCTTCAAGATCTTACATCGATGACTTAGGATCTTGAAGGATTTATCATAAAATTTACTTTGATTTGCCAAAATACTCTAACAAATGCAAAATTTAGAAGCCCCAAAATGTATCCCTTTTCCCAATTTAACAAATATGGTGTTTAATGTAGCGGTTAAGTGGACTGCAGTTTTTATGGATGATATGGAAAGCTCTTTGTATGAATGTGCTCCTGGTTTATTGCTGATGTATTTTTCTGTGCTTCAGGTTTTATTTGATGCGGCTGAAGAACAGAACGTGGCAATTTGATGCAACCACGCATCATGCGAACACGACTCTGTGTTTGGGTTCTTTGCATGGTTTACCATGGTATATTGGAGTGGCTGGATCTACCATTCTTGGAGCTGCGGAGAGGGTTGATCCTGACAAATGTTCAGAGGTTCTGAACGCTGATGGTTACAAGTATATGCCACCTGCTGTAGAGGACATCCGACTATTTAGGGTTGATGGTTCACGCTTTTTGAAGCTACATGTGGGCACATGGCATGCTGCCCCTCTTTTCCAACAACCGTACATGGAGTTCTACAACTTCGAGCTTAGCAATACAAATGTAAGCCTCCACCGACCTTGTGTTCATAATTTGTGTACAATGAACCCTCTCTAATGTCACTATTTCAGGAGATAAGCACTCTCATGCTTGTTTACAGATTGACGCTTTAAAAATTTGACGTGTAAACAACATGACAGATGTGCAATTACAGAGTGCGTCATTAGAGAGGGTTGAGCGTAGTTGTGTTATGCCAACCCTACCAAACCCTGAACATTTTTCTATTTCTCTGTATCATTTCCTTGCACATAATGATGTTTGTGCTTCATTCGCATTCTTGTTTGTGTGAGGTGCCTCTTTCCGATGTTTTGTGCTGCAAATGTGTAACACTAATTTGCTTTGGAGCCTTTTTTGAGTCATTGCTCTGTAAGAGTGAATGCTATTCTAGTGACAGAATTTGAAAGCAGATGTTTGAATAGAACTTATGAAGAATATGCCTTATGATTACTGCAAGAACGGAAATGTGAAAGATCTAGTACGTTGAAGTCTTGCCTACCAGCAGGGCTCCGTAGTGACCATGATCCAAAACTAGCACTCCATTATGAAGGCTCAAATACCCACTTCTCATATGTCTGTATCCGGTCTTAGCTTCTCAATGCTTTTTTGCTCGAGTTTTCAAGACTTACACCTTTTTGGCTTGTTTGGTCCCTAGTTATGCAGAGGAATTTTCAGTTCAGAGAGTAAGGGTTTGTCAGAGAAGCACTGCTGTAGCAGAAATCTCTACCTTTGGAAGAGCTTTTGTTGCAGGCAATTTGGTTGTTCGGAACTTTGTCAGAGGATCTCCAATGTTTCAGTGGTGCTGCATGAATTTGCAGGAGGTGGATCACCCGAATTATTTCTTCAAAAGCAGCAAGGGCGTTGTTTTCGAAGTGGAGAATCCGTGTGCCTGCTGATCCCGCTTCTGCCCCGGATCTCTGCTACAGGGACCTGGGCCTGTCAGATGACATTTTGCTGCAGGCACTCAAGAGAGAGCAGCTGCTATCCAGTGATCCCCAAATGTGATTTTCATAAGTGGTTAAAAAGATACTGCTAAAGCTGGTAAAAATTCAACTTCGACACTAAGATATTCACATTTTTTACTATGTAGCAACAAAAGAAGGTTTTGGTAGGAGTATTTGTTGTATTTAGCTACACTTGTGAACAGTTGAACACTGCTCTGCTATATTTAGGTACACCTATGAACACTGCTCTTATCTGGGGGCTTCTTTTCTTGTGCTCTCTGAGAGCATCTCCAGCGCTGTACTTCAAACTTGACACTCTAAGAGATTACATCTATTTTTGAGGAGCCTTCATAATTCTTATTCTCCACTATTCTCCACTCTTGTTCTTATTCTCCACTATTCTCCACTCTTGTTCTTCAAATATGTCCATAATAATCATTTGACCATTCACCAAAGAAAATATAGGATAAAGCTCACTTAGCTGAAAATGATAAAGCTCACTTAGCTGAAAATGTATAGTATAGTACGGAGTATTTTGAAAGACCATTGAGTTGACACTCTAGGATGGAGTGGCATGAGAGAATTTTGAGGGGCTTGGAGCACTTATTGTGCATGCTTGAACTGTGTCAGACGGTCGATGGCAACGCGGAAGATGCTCTGATTACTTGAGTTGTTAGAAAGGGGCCTGGTCGGTGTAGGTGCCAGATTTTCTATTACTCTGTTAGTATTCAAGTGTACTTTGAAGAGTTTGGACAGACTTCCTTTGATTCCTCTGTGTTGAACTCATACGTTTTTGCATTTAAAATAAAACAAGTCCCATTTGGTCTAAGGGATTAACATATGAGAATCTGAGATTGTTTATTGAGATGCATGACCATTGGATAAACATGGGGTAAAGTTTGAGCTATTTGGATAATTTTTAATTTTTAATGGGCATCCAAGTGTTGTATAGCTTCTACCAATTCTACGACTTCTAATTAGCAAATTAATGAATATAAACTTCTATATTCGAGTTCACGAGTAGTGTCTTGAATTCAAATATAATAAATTTCACAATATCAATCTTTTAAATATGAACATGATATCCAAAAATAAACAAATAAAATGTCGTATAAGTTTATACTTATGTGATTTGTACCTTAATAAAATTTGAAGTTTTAACCCCTAAAGGACCATTGTCTTTTTGGGGGATAAATGGGATTTTGGGCATGTACTTACAACTAAATTACTTTATGTGATTTTTTGAAATTTTTGTGGAAAATGGGGAATTCAAAGATTTAGGCGGGCATCTAATTTTTTCTTCATTCCAACATTTATTGTAGAAGTTAAAAATGAATTTCTGAAATAAAGGGAAAGGCAAGCTGTCTAAGCAGTTTTAAAAAATTTCCTTTAAAAAAAGAACTCTAAAATTGGTTTTTTAGATTTATGCATATGTGGGAAGCTTTGAATCATTCAACTTTGATTGATGAGATGAAAGTTTTAATGTGCAAATAAGTATGGAACTCCCAAACCTCCATTCTTTTTGCCCCTTGTGAAATTTGGTGCTTTACTTTTTTGAGCTCTTTGTGTATTTGATTGTTGACTCTTTTTTTCCAAGTTGTAGTAGATAAAGATTCCTTTGTTTTCATCATTTAGGTAAAGGTAATTTAGATTTTTGAGTTTTACATAAAGCCTCCAATTTTGCTTAGTGTATATGCAATTTTCATGGCTTTAGGGCATTGCAAGATTTTACAAATTATGATTCACACCTCCAATTCATCTGAAAATTCTCCCACACATACCTAACTTGATCTTCTACATGCAAAAAATAAGCCTCAACTTTGCGTATAGCAATTTTTTTGATATAAGAGAGATCAAAGGCTTTTGAAATTTTTAAGGAGTAGGAGGAAAAATGTTTTTGGTCACTTCAAATGTCAATATCTCACTCCTCTACATCTAAAATGAGCTAATATTTTTCCCACAAGTACTTCCCATAGTGCAGGGCAAGATCTTGTAGTTGGGTTCCCAAACAAAACTTTTTTTCCTACATTTCTACTCATTCCTCCAAAAGTGGTAGTTTTAAGTGATTTTCACAAAAAAAAAAGGGGCTTAGTCCTTTAGGAGTTAATGAAAGTTTGTAAATCATATGATTTTTTTGTTCTCAAGAATTTCAAGAGTTCACAAAGGTTGCAATCTTTCTTTCAAAGATTGTTTTCTTACTATAATTTGTGGATGTCGTAGCGGGCATTAAGTATGGAAAATATAAATTAAAGAAAAAACTAAAGTCTACACCAGCAATTAAAGATTAACATTAAGTTTGTTTAATCTTAACTATTACACAGTTTTTAGATCATTAATACAATGGCAACAACTCCATTCACATGCATGATTATAGGATATTTTTTCAATAAAGAGATCGAACTATTTATTTGTTTATATTACACAAGTATTAAAGCAATTTGCCTCTTAAAGTTCATCAAAGAATTTGCTTTTTATCTTTCGAATTTAGTTATCTTTATAATAGGCTTGGAAGGACTCTTTGATTTTTAAGTACAAAATACACAATACATTGTTGATGAAGACATCAAAAATATCTTTTAATTGTAAGCTACAAAAATCTTAGCAAATACTGAATCCTTTGCACTTTATTTCATGCAATAAAATTCTCAAACATGGTGATTATAATTTAGAGAATATAAACTTTATACAGAAATAAATCATAAAAAGTTCATATAAATAACCCAAAGTAAGGCAATGATCAATCTATTAGATCGTCACCTCTGTTGTTAGGCAATTAGAATTAACAAATTCTTTGGTTTAATTTGTAGCAAACAATATCGATAGAGATTTTTGAAAAATAGTGAGTTTGAGTTTATATTTTTTGATTTCTTTTAAACTTTATAATTAAAATGTTGAATTGCCTAAAACTACTCAAACTTTATTTAAGCTAACTTGTCTTACAATCTACTTTTTTATATAAGTCATATGTTTTTGCTTGATTTGTCAAGTACTATAAAGTGATTGAAATGTGGAAATAAGTTTGTCATGGTATGTTTTGGGGCACTCCAAATAACCCAAATCATCTAGAGGTATTCTAAACTTGCATCAACTTCTTAAGCTCTTTTAAATTTGCTCCAAGGAGTCCTACAACATCTTCATGTTTTATGTTTGCTTTAAGAAACTTTAATTCATCCTAGAACATTTTATGCTTGCCTAAAGGAAATTTTTAGGGAATAAAAGCAATAGTAAATCAAACAATCTGAAAATAAAACCAATTTGCACAAGAAGGAAAACAACATAATTAGATATCACAACCTCTCAATTGAAAAGAATTGAGAGTACTGGAATATAGGTTAGCTAGTACGAATGATTAGCAAAAGGAATTCATGCAAGTATTGATTTGTCAAACAACAAGTATGTTGAATAAGAGGGAGGTAATAAAGACAAAAATAGACTACATGATGAATTAAGTAAACACAATGGAAGAAAATAATGTAGTAAGAGTTTAATACAATATGTGAGTTTGTGATTGCAACTCAGTCCTAAATATATGGAACCTAAGAAGGACAATTTTTTCCTTTACCCAAACTCAAGTATTTATTTTGAATAAAATTCAGGACACAAATGTTTGAAAATTTAAGCTCTAAGCTTCACTATGTCTCCTGTTTAAGGATTTACTTATAGTCTTTGTTGTTGCAAAACCTCCTAAATTGAAGTGTTCTATTATTTTTTAAAAAAAAAATTGATTTCCACAAATCAATGACGTTTGCAAGAGATAGTAGCAAGAAGTAGTAATTTAACCCCTAAAGGATCAAGTGGTTATTTGACAGCCACTTGAGAACTCGGGTAGGGTCATATGGAGTCAATTTTTATTTGATTTTCTCAAAACTATTACACAAGGTGGAGATATGTATTCCTTAAGTGCAAATGTATTTTTTTCCCCAATTATATGCCCGGTTCAAAAGTCATGTTCCCCAAGAGAAATTGGGCAGCTTGGGTAGTTTGGGCATCTTTGGAGAATCTTATGCTAAAACTCTCATCAACTTTTGAAATTTGCCAAGTAAGGTAGTCTGCTCTAATTGCGACCCTCACATTTAAAGAGTTCCATAGTCAGTCCAAGAATGGATTTGAGATGGTTCTTGAATGAACCCTTCTTAGTCTTAAAAGAGAAAGAGTATTTTATAGCAAGAGCCAATCATATTCCTCTATTCACTTGATCTCTTTACAAGTTGCAAGGGGACGCTTTATGGGAGACCTAGGATTACAAATAGGTGCGTACTACAAAAAACTTTGAAAATTCATCAACAATTCAATAATGCTTCAAAAAATAAAATAAAAATTGGGTTACATTGAGCATCCATTCCTCTTTGATGGAAAATTAGGCAGAAAATCTTCATGTCTTGAAAAGCCCATGAAAGTCCAGAACAGCCCTTAAAGTGATGGTTTTAGAGCAAGTACCTTATGTTATTAAAAAAACATGGTGTACAATTGTCAAAAAAAAATGAGCTCTCACATCACATTTTGAAGGGAGTCAAACTTTGTTAACCATGTTCAAGCAGTTTCAAGAAGAAAAAAAAATCCTCTAACTTCAAGTCATGTTATCTTTCAATTTATAAATCCTAAGCTCTTGAAACTTTTTTTCATATGTCCCAAATGTTTGTCTCTAATTTTTCACAGTTTAGATTTCAAATAAAAGACTTCCTCATTGCACAAGAAACCATGAAAGAATGACTAATATATTGCCAATTTGCTTAACTTCTTTGCATTGTATGATGATTTAGAACAAGCTAGATTGTATTTTTGCATCTGAAAATTTTCATGAGTGGACCTAACATCATATACTTGTGAATGGTCAAAAAGCTCAAATTTGTGTAGAGCAAAATTTTACTCTAGGAAGGGTCAAAGTGAGCTGACCTTGTTTTGCAGGAATAAAAAAAAGTAGTTTTTTTGACTTCAAACATTATAATCTTACAATCCACATGGTCAAATGGGCTGAATTTTTTTGCACAAATTATTTTATCTATTTTGCACATTTTTGTATGGTTGAAATTGAGAAAAAAGGTTTTTAATTTCAATTTTGGGCAATGCACTAAAAGTTGACAGTTTCTGAGATTTATTCTCAAAAAACACCCTTGGTCCTTTAGGGGTTAATAGGTTGGATGGGATATTATCAAACTTGCTCCAAGAAAATTCTATTGTAAAGTTTAAAGTTTTTTTTTGTCACAAGAAATTTGAAATTCTTTATTAGAAAAGGAGAGGGAGAAAAAAAGGCAAGCAAAAGGAATGTGAAAATGGAAGATAAAAAGAGGGACAAGTTGGACAAGACAAATAGTAAAAAAGAGGACAAAAAACAAGTGAGACTGAGCAAAGTCTAAGCAAGGCATACTTGTGCAAATGATCAATATAAATACTTCGTTTTGTCCAATTCATGGGTATACATGAAATACTACTCTAATAAATGCACTACCGTTTCATCACTTATATGTTAACTAGAATGGCCAAAAACATGCCTTTGTAGGAATAGAAAATTCTTCAATCTTTTATTTCCCAAAAAATCCGAAAAGGATCAGATTCTCAGTTCTATTCTGTTTGCTTAGCAGAATAAAAACTTCAGAATTTCATGTAAATTCCACATTTAGGCCTCTCATAAAATACTAAAGGTGACCATCCAGGTTTCCTCACATCAATTTCTTTGAGCATGAAGGAATTCTTACAACGTGCCTCTGATGTACGTGGAAACACTTAAATATTTTTTTGTTTCAATAGTAAGCAACTATAGTGTGTTATATCACCATTTCGTTTTGGTTCATAATGCTTAATTCTGAAGTTCCAAAAAAACCTTTTTATTTAAAATTAAATTATTTCTAAATAAAGCTTTCAAAGTCTAATTTTCTATACCACTTTATTTTTTCAAAGAATTTGTCAAAAGAGTGTTTTATTTGCAGTTTTGAAAATCAAAAGCATGAAATTATGTCCCTAAGTGTTACAGAATATTGATTCATACTAGAGTGTTTTGCAAAATTACAAGTAATGTACCAAGTTTTAAAATTTTAGGCACATTTTGTGTTTGGAATAAATTTACTTCACACCCTCTAAAAGTTCAAGACGATCCAACAACTTTAGTACAAAAAAATCTTTTTTTGACTAACTGCACACAATAGAGTAATTTTGAAATTCAAACCTTTTTGCACCCATTGTCATCTTGTGTTTTGTGGTTTTTATGGAACAACAAAAAACAAGTGCAAAAACAACCACATCGTGAAATGGAGTTGTATTGGTTTTGTTGTAAAAAAAAGAAAAAGCATGCTAGCCCATTAGTTTGGCCTATGCAAACTTGAGATCAAAATCAACCAACCACATTTTTTTTTATGATAATCTAAGTTTGGTCTTCTATTTAAAATAGACTAAAAATCTATATTGTTGGAAAGCAAAAAATATGTATTTTTTGTGAAACAAAGATTATAGACTCCAATTTACAAGTAAGGTAGCCACCCCCATAAGTGTGAGTTTAGGCACTTGAGCATGGTTAGGGTAGTTGGACAAGCACAAATATTATATCATTAGATTGGAAACAGAGAACAAAAATTATTAGTTTATTTTGGGAAGTTATCCACATAGTTATGTGTGCGTGGGTATTTTCCAAAGTGCTAAATCACTGAAATTATAAGAACCATGTGTAAGAGATGCTAAAAACAAGGCTTGTTGATTCTTAAATAGTGAGATGGGTACTCAAAACCGTCATATCAGTCACTCACAACCATCACTTTGTCACCCATAACCATCACTTATTTCACTCATAAGCATTCACTTTTTTAATTATAATATCAGTGATGCCCATGGGGATGGTCACACTGATGGGTGCCGCTACCTCACTTGTAGGAACATTCTAACATGCTATTTTTATCTTTAATGTAAAAAATAAAAACACATGAAATAATAATAAAAATAAACAGATTTAAAATAAATAAATAAAACTAGGACCAAATGCATCATGCATGAAGAATTTTGATATTTGACTACAAAAGGTAACTTGATTGGGCACTTCAGGTATTCCCGGAATTCGGTTAAATTGATACCGGCATTGAGATTTCGTACGGGCCGGTAATGGGGGGGCTTTTGTGACCTTTTTGAAACATTTTCCGGCATGCTCCAAACTAGTGGCTTAGATTGGATTCGAAGTCTAACTTACATATGGCCGGCTTTTTTCGAAATTTTTTAGATTTTTTTTTTCATTTGATAGTTTAAAATTGTTATACGTGCTATCTTATCCAATGATGAAGTGAAACGTACCCTACACTGAATATTGCGTTTAGGTTATCCCACACTAATTTCTTGACATTTCACGCTATATAAATATTTATTGCTATTACAGTGTCTTTCATAAAAAATCATTGCAATAAATTATTTTTAGATAGTCTATCAACAATAATAGGGGTTTCAAACATGTAATCTAGCCCTCAAACTTCTCACCTCACAAGATCTCCGGCACCAATGAATTGTTTTTGTTCCCTTGCAAGCGCAAAGTTTGAGACACTCATGAGTTTGCAGAAATTTCTACGAGAGAAGTTTTGGGGTTTGAGGAGCACATGAATGAGCCGCAAGAAGCCACGAAGATGAGTTCTAAAGTTCACACCTCACGTGAATCACGTTAGGAGTGAAGTCCAGAGGTGAGTCCCAGTGAGGTTCACTAGTGAATTCACTGAGGTGAATCGTAACGTGAGTCACCTAAAAACTTTGATGTTTGAAGCCCCCTAATGAAACAACAAAAAGACAAACTAGTGACTTCCAAGTCTCAAACCATGTAAAATTTAAATATTTAGTGAGTTGCATGTGCCTCCAAGTGACCAAGTGATGAGTCATGAAATAACTTATTGGAGTAAGGCAACCTAGTTGCCAAGGCAACCTAAATGCAATATTCAGTGTAGAATCCATAGCGGTAAGGAGTGACGTAGATAGAAACATCCACCAAGTGATGTTCATCTGTAAAATCAGCTCTTCTTCATAACTTCCATCCGTAAATTGGAGAACTTACCGTAGTGTATTTCTGAGGGAGATTTAGCAATTTTATCCAGTAGTCAATGTCATCCATCCGCTTGAGCAATTCTACACTGATTATTGCGTTTAGGCTGTCCAACACTAATTTCTTCACATTGTACATTAAATAAATACTTGTTGATTTTATATCAATTTTCATCAACAAATGTTAAAGTTAGGGAGGAGGGCAAGGCAAGAAGATTTGGAACTTTTGGACAAAAAAGTAAGTGCATAACAATTATTTTAGAATTTAGAAAGTGGCATGCGCCTTCAAGTGGAAATCCAAAATGCCCAAGCGACCAGATTTGGGTCTTTATAAAACTTTGAAGGTGAACAAAACCTTATCAAATCATTATTTTCAGTTTTTTTTTCAATATGAGTTTTTTTTGAAGTTTACTTTCAACATCAAAAATCTGATTTTGAAAATGAAAATTGATGATTTTCTACTCAAGATTTTGTACAAGGGTATTGTAAGCACTTTGCCACACCAACCACATCATTGTAGGGAAGCTGTAGTTCAAGGATTAACTCGTAAAGGACTAAGCCCTTTTCTCTGTGAAAATTGCCACTTTTAGGGGAATGATTAGAAAGGTAGCAAAAAAAGTTTTTTTTGGAAATCCAACCATAAGATCTTGCCTTAGACTATGGGAGATATTTGTGGGAAAAAATCAGCTCATTCTAGATGTAGAGGAGTGAGATATTGATATCTAAAGTGGAAAAAAAAGTATTTTTCTTGTTGCCCAAAATATTCAGAAGCCTTTGATTGCTCTTAAATCCAAAAAAATTGCTCTATGCAAAGTTGAGGTTTGTTTTTTCCATGAAAAAACCAAGATGGGTAAGTGTGGGAGGATATTCAAATGAATTGGAGGTGTGAATCATACTTTGCAAAACCTTGCAATGTCGTAAGGCCATGAAATTTGCATATGCACTAGGCACAATTGGAGGGTTTATGTAAAATTCAAAAGTTTGAATTACTTTGACCCCAACGATGAAAACCAAGGAATCTACTACAACTTGGAAAAAAGAAGAAGTCAAAAAACAAATACACAAAGAACTCAAAATAGTAAAGCACCAAATTTTACAAGGGGTAGAACGATTAGAGGTTTGGGAGTCCCATATTTGTAAACTAAAACTTCTCACTCATCTGAATTCAAAATTCTCAAATTCAACTATTTGATGGTAGAAATCTAAAATTTACCCCATGGTGTGGTAGAATAGTTGAAAGGGTGTGGTACACATATCAATCCCCATTTTTTTTATCATGGCTTGAGTGTTATTGATTGTCAGCAGATTTAAGTCATTTTAGCTTAAATTCTAAAGTTTTTATTATGGTCTTCTTGGAGAGTGCTGTGTAGTTGGAACATTGAAGCAAAAAAATTTAGGGTATTTCTTTAACTAGGAAAGTAACTTCTTAACACCATGTTAGACAAATTGGGAAAAAAGGTACATTTTGGGACTTTTGCAGGTTGTACATGATGACTTACAACTAAGCTGAGCATTTTTTTTTGTACACGTGCCCTCACCTAAGAGGAAGAATATGCAAGGGAATAAATCTCAGTGGCTCAAATTGAATTTGATACCTTCAAATATGATTTTGAGTGACTTCTTTGGATCTAGATGACATACAATTTAGGACCCCCGTTTTCCCAATTTACCTAATATGGTGTTTCTTCCAATGACACATAATTATATTTCTAAAATCAAAGAATTACAAATCACTTCTTTGGAGTTTATTAATATAATGTAATATTTAGATAGATGAACAAATGAAAATGGTTTTGCATATTTGCAACATATTTTGATACGTTTGTTGTTTAAAACCTGAAATAGAATTCTCAAAATGTTTCCAATAAGTTGAAGCATTTATTAATACGGAGTAGAAAACCAATCATATGGACAAATTTGGAATTTAAAAGTCTCTTTTGAGTTTATTTGCAATGAAGTAGAGATAGGATCACTAATATTTCTTTGAGTTATCCAAGTTATTATATAAGGTAGGACCCATAAACGTCAAACTGAGGGTTTTGAACATGATGACTATTAATAAATAACTAGCAAATTATAGGATCCTATTAGGAATAAAAAAAAATGAGTTTGCACTTTCGAATGTATTATTTGGATATTGTGAAAATAAGCTGTGAATTTTTAAAGAGCAAACTGTCATTGCACCCATAATCACTTTTAAGAATTCATGTTCACATGTTGTATATTTTAGTCATTACATCTATTCACTTCCACAGATTTTCCAAGATTTCAAAGGTGACAATTATGGGGATAGTGACGCTTAAGGGTGTTCTTACTTTAGCAGTCTTTTTGAAGGTAGATTGTTGGTGAAATAAACAATGCATTTCTTCCAAAATACTTGCTATTGATTACTTACTCAATTGGGTTAATATTACCACTTGCTTTTAGAAGTTAAATAAAAACACAATCTGATTTGGATGATTTACATTCTATTAAAAGAATTGTAGTACATGTCATGCAAATCATTCCTTTAGTGATTATTCTTAAATAATGCCCAAATATTTAGAATGCTTAAAATTTAGACCTTTAATTTTTAAGTTCAAAATGATTTAGATTCACTAAAATTAATCATATGTATAAAATGTGGCAAAAACATGATTGCTAACTTGAAACACAATTTTCTTAGCAATAACATACTATAGGTCCTTTTGCTATTGTTTTGTAAGAAATAACTTAAAGTTTGTTTATTGCTTCTTATATTGGAGCAAAAATTCAATCATAATTCTTTAATTTCATATTTTGAGGTGATAATAAAAATAAACTATAAACATTTGAGCTTAGCTTTCCATAATAAATCATACTTGAAACCATTTTGAGACAGATGATCAAAGTTTGGAGAAAGGCATATTATTTCTTACTATCATATAGACTTGTTTTAATCATGTCAAATTATTTCTAAAAAATCATTTGAAATTGCAATTACTTCAAAGACCATGTATCGTAAAAAAGGTTTCAAATATTTGTTTGATGGTTCATTTTATTTGATGATGGTAAACCTTTCATTCTTTACCATCATTGTATTTATGATCTCAACTAAAGCCTTTCATTCTTTAACATAATTATATTCATGATCACCTTAAAAAGAAAGGACAACACCAATGCATTTGAAATAACAATTGTATGCTAATTCAAAGAATATGAAATATATAATTACAAACACATTGAAAATCACCTTGCAATATAGAGTGTTGAATTTTATTTGTGATTGATGGTTGTCACAAGTATATTTTCTTTTGATCTTCAATAATTAGATTTTTAGCATTGGTTAGTATGAGCTTCTACACAACTTTCTTGCAAACATTTTGTTGTCCAAAGGTTATCAATATGTTTCTATTGAAAAAGCAAAACTTTTAATTTAAAAAACATCCAAACACACTACTATTGTTACTATTTGGTACTACAGACATAATAGTACAAAAATATATGATGTTAGTCAATAATTATTCACAAATCTCAATCAATCTTAGAAGAAATTCTAATGTTTTGGTCAATTAGTATGTACAAGTACATAGTGATAGATTTAACCATTTGAATATTCTATGGTTAGATCAAAATATGTTGTTCAAATGTTATCATCGTATAATTCTTCAAATTTCTACTTTACAATACATCTTCAAATCTCAGAAATCTAAGCTAACTTCCTAATCCTCAAAAAATAAAATTACCAAGTTGTTACTGCATCATATTGAGTGAGTCAATTGCACACCTTTTTACCCAAGAATCTTCTTACCATTGCAAAAATACTCACAATATGCGCTTTTCCCAAAACAAATTCTTTTCATTTACACACTATTAATCAAATTTGTTAATTTTAAATCATAGAATATTAGCTGTTACATATTCATTTGCTTTTGGAAATTTTCTTCAAGAGAACCAAAATCGGAGCTTTCCTCATTTCGTCAAAAAAACAAAATAATCAAAATAATCAATTTTGAACAAACTTGAAGTCAAATCCTTCTCATAAATAAAAATTTGCGGAACTGTAGCCATAACTTCATTGCACAATGTCAGTAAGTTTTGCCAGAAACTATAGCACCACGTAGCAACTCATATGTACTAGAAGTACCCAACCGTACATATCTTCCTTCCTTTCAGTGTTTATTCTCATTCGGGAACTTTTTTGAAGACCTTTTAAGCAATTAGATGCCCAAATAAATGTCTCAAATACGAATTACCGTACGACCAGTTCAGAGGAGAAAACACAATCCTGAACACTTTTAGTTAGTAGTCTCACATTCCACCTAGCATTACAGTGGCCAGTCGAAAGCCTGTTACAGTATCCATTGTCCATTTTATTGTCATATACAAATCTTGTAAGATTGGCAACCAGAACACCGGGAACCTATCAAAGAACAGATTATAATATTCAAGAAAGTTTCTATCTTCATTGGATATGGGAAGCTATATATTGGACACGAAAGGAATCACTCGATTTCAGTCACATGTCCGTATCGTGTATGATCAAACGGTACTGATATCAAAAGTTCTTATCACGGCTTCCGTATCGCCCAGATTTTCCCTTTTACACGACCATAAAAATGAAGTACAAGCTTTTCAAACAATTTCAGTACCGGATCACATGCAGGAGCTGTTACACAAGAGGTTCTCGAAAAAGTTCTGAAAATAAAGATGTCCGCATCTTTACCTCGAACTAACAGCGCCCTTCTACGTCATTATGTAACTGATTAGTTTCAAGTATTCTGCTAATAGTAGGATTATTTGATCTCAGATTGCTACAACGCTAGAACACAACGAAAATCGAAAAAGAATTTTACCTCGCCTAAAATTCTGATGAAAGCTGAAAACCGATTCAATGCACGATTTTCTATTCAACTACTGCTAACGGCGGTGGGTTCAATAGCCCTCAAGATGCTATTTTGCAATTCAGCTGCAAAACAATGAAGCACGCTCTCATAAACAATATGCACACATTATCTCACCGAATGGGACTGAGATTGATTAGAATGTGCTACAAATACAGTACTCCAACGCTAGCTCGGCTCCCAGGGAATGCAAGAATATAGCAAAGATAATTGGCAGCCTCCTGTCAATTGAAAATTGGTGGCTACAGCATAGGATCTTCTCCTCTCTATCACAGATGGTTACTGTAAGAGACAAAAATGAATCGTCATGTGTGCTACTCTGCGTTAACTGGCAGCTGGCTGCTGAATTGCTGCAGCCTCAGCAACGTCTTTCAATGTTTTCAGAACCCTGTAAGTCCCAGTAGCCATACTCACGTCCTCATAGATCAGTCCATGCTTCTTGCATAGAGCTTCCACCTGAGGTGAGATCTTACTAAGGTTGTGTCTGGGCATTGACGGGAACAGGTGGTGCTCTATCTGTCTGTTGAGACCACCAGTGAACCAGTCGTTGAAAAAGCCTGCTTTAATGTCTCGGGTCGATATAACCTGCACAGCAACAAATACGCTGGTTAAAGTACAATCCGAAAACAAATTCTTTCCGCAGTATTGAACGCTACGCTCTACTTGAAAATAGAGACCTCCAGATCCAAGAGTTCGTTACCAGATAGGAGGTCCTAAAGATGTCCCTTCCATCTGAAATTCAGACAGCAGCTCCTGCACATACTTCTATACCTACGCGAACATGTGAAAGCTTCCTCGGCTGTGCACGAGATCCTACACGCATGTGCGATTGTGTTTATCGTACCTGAGCGTTCACAAAATCTTTCGACGTGTTGTACACCTCCATTCCGTTATGACTAAGTACAAATACATACCCCAAGAGGAAACCGGACATGAGCTCGGTCACCGCCATCCATGCGACGGGCTTCCAACCAGGGAGAAGATAAAATGCGATCCCGATGAACCAACTGTAGTGCACAATCAACGTTCCCCACTCGAGCAACTTTCTGCCGAGTGTTAGCGTTGGCCTGAAGTTGAATACTACGCTCCACAGAAGCCAACTACCTCGAGCGAACATCAGAAGAACTAAGAAGAATAGATGTTGATATTGAAGAACCCGCAACATAGTTTTACTCTGGACGGTAGCCAGCAGATCCTTGCTCCAAGCAAGGAGGGGCAGAGTATCAATGTCTTCATCTATCGGAGTGTATGTTTGATCACACTCGTTTGGGGCTGCATGATGCATGTTGTGCTTAGTCTTCCACCATGACACACTAAAGCCCAGGATGACGTTGCCAAGTACATAACCAACAATCTCATTGAGCCAACGTGACTCGAAAACCTGCAACAGTTGAACAGCGCATTATCAGAAACATGTGGCAGAAATGCCAAACGCTGGGTAATTGAATTGGTGGTCGAAGTAATTGCAAAGCTTTCAACCCATTAAGTGCTAGCAACGGTTCACCAAAGGATGAAGACGATAAAATACAAAACGTTATCGGACGTAAGGAATTGTAAACCACTAAGGGCCAAGATTAGACCTGATGATGTAGAAAATCATGGGATGCCCAGCCGCACTGTTGAAAAAACAATCCCATCAAAGTGGCTGACATAAGTACCGCCCAGGAAGTCTTGAACAGGCAGATTAACGAAATACTTGCAGCCAGAATAGCTGCAATCGAAACTGCTTTAAAGACGTAGTAAAGTTTGGAACTTTTGAAAAGTTGATCTCTCAAGAAGAGGGCCCTTAATTCCCTATAGTCTTTTAATAACTCTGGAGTTGGCTCTTCCCTCTGCCACAAATTCAATAACGTTCAATCAGGGCTACGATAACGGTATGATGTCGATAAATTCCCACTACAAATTCCAGTAAACTGTGCGTCACCAAGCACAAAAGCTGTTTGCGAAGATATTAGAATAGCACAAGACCAAAAGGTCAGATTCCGCAGTGTAAATTCTGGCATAGATGAAAACAAGATCGGAAATGCGAAGTAAACAACTTACGACGAAGTCCCCAATGTAAAAATTTCGAAGAAGCTTCCATGTGGAAGATGCATGGAAAGTTGAGAAAACATCGGTGGCATCTCGACCAAAATAAGTGTTAATAACCAGCCCTCCAGGGTGCTGCTCCGCAAAATTGCTGACGTCATACACCTGGCAAACACAGATCATGTATTACTACAGATTGACAGGGTAAGCCGCCTTCAAATTGGGCCCGAAATTGAACAGGATGCTTGCCTATGCCGAGAAGCAAGGAACTAAACAGATGAGATATTCACGTAAGAATAACAGTTCTCTGACCTTACAGCTAACACTGCAATTTTAAGTCCGAAGCAGTAATTTCACAGCTTTCCTGTGAATACACACCTTCTCTTTAATTACGATCCAGCAATCGTGAGGCTTATCGTGTGAAGCTACATCCTTCAGAAAGTAAGTAGCCGGCTTCTTATTCTGCACCGACCTCCGTCTACTAAGCTTCCCGACTGTCTGAGAGAGAATCTCCGACGTCGCCCTTAAATTCGAATCCCTTTGAACTTCCGAAGGAATGTTTTGTCCAGAAGAGGCATCCGAAACATGTTTTTTACTTGTCAGCCGCTTGAAAGCAAATTTGGTGGATAGGCTCCATTTATCCCAAGTTGTGCTCAGAACATCTATAAAGTCACCAACGAGAGGCATAGTAGCAAAGTTCTCTACGTCGATGTTTTCTTCGAGAGAACCTGATCAATCAGTCACAAAAACGAATTAGCCTTCACTATTCAAAATACGGCGCTTGACTTTAAAAAGCTATCAAGATATCCATGCATTATCATAAGAAGTGGTGGTTGAGAGAAAAAGAAGCCTCACTTTGATGAAACAAGTGTTATAATTCGGTGAGAACGGTATAAAACTCCAGGAAAGATTGATGAAGGAAAGTATTGTTGAATGGACAATCGTGTGACTACGTGGTTCAAGTTATCTTTCTCAAAACCTCAGTGCAGATCGACCGCGACCGCAATGAGTGCGCATCACGGAGAATTGTGCTTAGGTGTAGCGATTCAAATATCACGTGGCCATTTTCATATGCCCCTTCCAACAATAGTATTAAGAGAACTCGAAATCGGCTCTTAGCGCAAAGCTAACTTGAAGATCGGTATGTATTATCCAACTCAGTCGCTAAAAACAGGGCATTACTAAAATGAAAGGCACATAGTGAGAGATGAATTGACAAAGAACTTCACCAACGCGAGGGATAGGAGACTCGAGTAGACAATGTGAACTAACACTGACACAGTTATGACCGAATATCTACTTCTAGTCTCGTTATCCACGCACCTCATTAAATCGACTACATTGGCGATCTCTGGCAATGCAACACAAACGGAAGTAGATTGAGCAATAAAGAGTGACAGTAAGAAGGAAAACGTGTCAGAGTAAAAGACGCACTACCACACGAATCAACCAGTGACACGATTGCTCACCCTGCTGGAGTCCACCACCCGCGGACACCATTTCTTTAATAGATTCACGACCACTTCGTCATGCACAGATAGTACGGACCAGCTTGTGCCCTGTCCACGCACTGAACACTCTGTCTGCCCCGTTCTCAACACAATGCCAATGCAATAAACGCAAACTGCACCGCACCGCTCCTATTGAACCACAGTCCGCAACGAGCGAAGAAGCTCCTTCGACGCAAGAATGATTCGACCTTCTCAAGATAAAAAGCCAGTACAGCAGGTAAACGTTACTAAAAACTAACAACTACAAAAACCGAACGCCGCGCAAAAAGAAAAGGCTTCTCCACTCCAAAATCCCCGCTCTGTCTGTCAGACCACCTCGACCAACGAGTGGCCAAGAAGAATTTCACAACAGCCAAGGCAAGGCACCAGGATCAAGAACTGAACACGCACGGCCGGAGACCAGAAACGATGTATTCAATAACGCAAAACCTCGCCTGCATTCGCCACAATGCCAGAGCGCGGAGTTTGGAATGCCTTTCGCTTCGCCACAACCGCCCTTACACAATGCAGGCCATCTGCGATCGGCGGTGGCTGATCGCGGACGGCGAAGGCGATGCAAACATAAAGCAGCCGCAATGGAAAGCTGACCATATAAATATGTATGTATGCAAAAACAACGCAACCAGCAACACAAAGCAACACGGTCCCCCTTGCTTGGTTCGTCCCTTGGAGGGCGAGACCAAGTCGGGCCGGCCCGGGCCGGTTATCACGCCGACCGGGCAGTCGGGCACCCTACTACGTCGTCGTCGTCGTCCTGGCGGGGCCGAATGAGAACCCCGAGATTTAGGTCTCCTGCGATGCGGGCGATGGGGGCGACGGCTCCAATGCTCCGCCCTGGGCCCCGCCACAAATGGAGGACGATATTTCCAGAGGCAGATGAATGGCCTGAGCGCACTGGCCGGGCTTGGCCTCTGCCGTTCTTTGCCCTTTTCTTTTTCTTTTGCCTTCCAATGGGTTTGAGGAGCACCGGCTTGCCTTTACCAGTGCGCCGTTCGTTACTTTTTCATCCGTCGGGGAATCTTCTGCCCCTTTTATTATTGGTGGGAGCTGAGAACTTGCGAAGTAAACTGTACTGGGATTTTTTGTGTTCCATTATTGGGCAATTCCGCTCTCCAGTAACTTGGGCCACTGCGTGTTACCCTAATTTAATTGGTAATCTGCAGCCGCGGTAAGTCTAATTTGTAAAAGAGGTCTGGTGTAAGGTAGAAACACCCATAAGCGTCACTGTTCCCATAATTGTCACCTCTGAAATCTTGGAAAATTCATGGAAATGAATAGATGCAACTACAAGGATGTACAACTTGTGCACATGCAATCTTGAAAGTGGTTATGGGTGCAATGGTAGTTTGCTCTTTAAAATTCACAACTTATTCTCACAGTATCCAAATAATACATTCAAAAGTGCAAACTCAACATTTTTTTGTTCCTAATAGGATACTATAATTTGCTAGCTAATTATTGATACTCATCATGTTGAAAACTCTTAGTTTGACGCTTATGGGTGCTCCTACCTTACTATTGAAGCTCTGGGACAAGGCCACTGTGAGCTGACCCCCTCTCTGCCCCCCCTGCCTGGATGGACGGAGCCTCTAGAGTCTGTCTACTACACATCCAAGTTTCTGGGCCATTGTGGAAAAGTTCTGTAACTCTAAGACAAGGGTAAAAGTAATAAATTTTCCCTTATTTTTTAGTGTTGTATTACATCTTCCTCCAATGTTTTACACTAAATTAGGATCTTTGAATTAGGGAAAACTTTCTTGAATTTTTTTGCCTAAATCTTACCTCAGAACCCAACTAGTGACTATAACACTAAAAAATTCTATGAAAAAATGGATGAAGTTGTCAAATCTCTCTCCTTGTTAGCATCAAGTTTGTCATATGTTGGATGAAAGCTACTAATATTACTAGATGTTGTGAATGAACGTGCACTTGTTGTTAATTGAATCCAATTCTATCCAAATTTTCTTTGCATGTTTGCATTGTGGGGTACGAGTCACTCTACCAGCAAAAATATTAGAAGGAAACCATGCTTTGAAAGTGTGAAGTCAAAGTTTCCAAATTCAATCTCCTAGTGGTAAATTTCCAAACCCCCAAAAATTCTAAAAATGAAAATGAGGAACTTTTCACCTTGACCCCACAAACTAGTTGACTGAGTTCCCACCCATTCATCCAAGAAAAGGACAACGAGGGAGTCAGTTCACCCTGACCCTCACTGCACCCCTGCTTGAATGAAGCTTTCTGAATATGTGAGGTTAGGTGAAACCCGTTCATTACAAGGGATTTGGACCCAAGAAAGGGTTGTGAGTTTGGATGTTCCCAATGCCACTGCTAGTCGTCAGAAAAACAATAATAATTTTTTTTTTTTTTTTTTTAAAAAAGTCAAAAAAAAGTCAAAAAAAAGTTTTTTTTTTCAAAAACAATAATTAAATAATAATGTCTAACATGGTCACACTAATGCCATGTCATACTACTGCAGATTGCTTGTGTGGAAGTGTTATGGAAGTATTCCCAAAGTTCCATAGTTATGGGAGAAGGGGCCCATTCTTGGATCCAAATCCCTTGTAATGTTGTCACATTCTTGAAATTATAAGAGTTTTGAAATTTAATATCCTCTGGAGATTAAATATGGGAATTCCAAATTCACATTTGGATTCACAGACCTTGATTGAAGATATGAGCGTTGGGAGGTGATAAAATCGACCAACTCCAAAGTAGGGACATGTTTTTACTTTCACCCTTATTTGAAAAAAAACGGAGCTTTTCTACACTGATCTAAAAGCGTGAAATGTAGCTCAACCCATTCATTAGGGGTTTTCATATATCTCAAAAAAATAATGAACCAATGATCGTGAACAAGTTTTCATTCATCGGTGAATAAGCTATGACAACTTCCAAGAGGTTGTCATGGCTCATTCACTGAGTGACTTGCTCACGTTTTTCAAGAATCTTATTCACGTGAACAATTTTGGTGCTGAACGACATGTTTGAAACCCCCTATTCAAGCACGAGGGCAATGAAACACTCAATTCACTTGAGCCCTCATGGCTAGGCCGCATCAAACTATAAACTTTTTTTTTGTAAAAAACGGGTGGCAACTTTGACTTTTGTGTATAAAATATATTTTTTGATTTTGTAAACCCATTTTTATGATTTGATCAAAAATGAAGCTTTTGAGGGTTCATAAACCGGCAACTCAAACTCCTGCCCTAGAATAGTGAAGAGGTTATCTTTAGAAAGGAAATAAATGAAACTTGGGAAAAGTCGTTGTCTCCTAATTTTCCAAAAATACAAGTTACTTCTTCATTCGTTTCAAATCAATTATTTTGACATGTGTGTCCTAGCATCAAGTAGACAGTAGCTTGAAAAGCTAACATATGTGTTTGTGGGGCCAGGGTGAAAAGTTCAAATTTTTCACGCTGTAATGAGTGGAAGAGTTCAGAAGTTTACCACTTGAAATTGAATTTGAAGTTCGGAATTCATGTTTGTATTCAAAGGGCCTCATTTGATATAGAACAATGGAACTAGCAAAAGGAAATGAACTTGACCAAGTACAAAACAGCCGAGGTGAACGGACCTCCTCAACTAAGTCCTCGTTGCCCCCCATTTGGATGAATGGGGCCAAGAGCTTGGTCAACTGCTTTATGACTTCATGGGCCAAGGATACAAATTTGAATTTCAAAATTTGTGAGAGTTTGGAAATTTAGCATCAAGAGAATTCTGAAATTTTGAAAAGTCATGTTTGATTTCAAAAATCTTGATTTGATTTAGAACCATGAAGGAGAATACAATTGAAGAATGCCAAAACAAGAGAAAAACTATTATTTCTACCCTTATTTGGAAATTATGGAGTTTTTTATCCTAACCAAAAACATGGATGTGTAGTGGACAAAGCAAAGCCCCTGTTTATCCATGCAAGGGGTAATGAGAGGTCAATTCACCATGGCCCTACAAAACAAGGGGCAAATTTGTATTTTTGTGCTTATTTGTAATATCATGTCGAGTTTTTCTACCTCGGTCCCCACAAACACAAATGTGCAGTATACAGTAGTGCTTGGTTAACGTCAACCTTTGCAATAGAAACAACTAGATAGGATCACAGTCCCAATCCCCTTTTGCGTGAAATGTGTATCATGAGTCGAGTCAAGTTCAAGTGCTTGTGTACAAGCAACGATAGCTTTTCAATGATGCCCATTTTGACTCATCAACTAGAAAAATGTATGGTTAGTGAACTAGAAACAAAGATGGGAAAGCACCTCTTGAGTTGCAACCACCAAATTAGAGAGAAGTAATACAAACTAAATGCTTGTTTATGATCAATATTTGGAAACGATTAACATTTTAGCCCTAAGTGTTGACCTCACCCAAGAACCACTGTACCAAACTTGGGAGGACGGTAACGATGTGCCATGTGGATCCTTTATTAGCACAAGGAACCAGGGAACTTTTTGGGCGACTTTGAGCACAATCTTTACCTCATTTTGACACCTGCAGTTCCAGAACACACGAAAAAGGGTAAAATTATGGGATGGGATCCACAAGTGCCTCTGAAAGACACGTCACCTGCACCAAACATTTGGATGTAATTTTGCTATTATAAACTTCTCTCGTCGATGAAGTTGACTGTGCTTACAGATGAGTATATCCGTTTTCCCTTACCAGCATGCATGCCTTTTTGCTCCACCAATGAAAACACAGGAAGATTCACAGCACTAAACCGGTACTATAATGCTACAAAATCTTTAATTAACCCTTTAACCCCTGAAGGGCGTGAACGCTCTTTGTGGCCGTGATGTGCTGTTTTGCTAGTATTTGGTGGATGTTGCGGCAATTTCAGGTTTTTGTGTACACTAGAGAGTTGTAGGAAATTTTGAGCTGCATCCGAGCATGTGTTTAGATTTTGAAAATACATTATCGGTGCTTCCTTGAAGTATCCCATCTCCCCTACGGTCCCCATACGGTATGTGTTTTTCTATGGCGTGCTTCTGGCAATCAATCTTTGGATTCACAGAGAGATAGGCCCATAAAAATTTGGGTCCCTGTCAATACCTAAAGCTGCAATCTATGCGGTTGGAAATCCAATTAGCACCCTAAACCAACAAAATTGATTTCTAGTATTCACGAACTCTACGAATATAGTCATGTATCAAAAAGGCCCAAGAGCCCTCTAGGGGTTAAAATTGTTGTTGTTTTGTACATGTTTCCCGTGCTGTATACAGATGGGACATTTGGGTAGCACATGAATTCCATTGGAACTGTAAAACTCAAGTCAGGAAGCCATTTCTTCAAGTACTAAATTTTCCTTGTATGATTATAGCCAATACTTTTGGTAAACAACATCCTTAACCCCTAAGCGCCTAGGCAATTTTCAACAAAATTAGGGTTTTGGGAGACCTACAACTTTGATGTACTATATCTTTATCAATTGGATGATCCACAGAAAGTAAATGTTAAAAATAGTGGAAAACCTACTTAGAAAAAGGCTTGCAAATTTGGGAACAAGTGACCATGGGAGATGGGAGATTATAACATTTGATCAAACAACATATGATAGTAAAATCTCACTTTTTGGTAGGTAGTTGCTATTTGATTATTTTTACAAAATTCTATAAGCCCTTGATTCATCTTAAATTTTGTGAGCATCAAGATTAGATGTGAATGCACACACTTGTAAATTATTGAAGATTGCACTTCTTTTTATGTTAAGTTTTAGGCCTTCAAATTGTTATTTCACGGAAAATAATGACCAGCACAATTGGTGACAGTTGCTATAATAAGGGTCTATAACATGTTTGAACCCTTGCCAACAAATTTCTACAAAGCACACACAAAGAAGCTTGCAAGGGATATAGACTAGTTGCAGCCTGCAAAACGCTGCTTGCCACCACACCCCGTATGCTTGCCACCACTCCCCGTATGCTTGCCACCACTCCCCGTATGGTGTTTCACCCAATGAAATCTCTTGCAACACTTGTACAACATCTAGCTTTCCTTGCCATTACTCCATCGGGATAGATAACTTGAAAGCCTTCATAATTGTAGTTTATAGCAAGGTCAAAAAAGTAGATCCGGTGCCTCAAAGAAGCCTTTGTAATCATAAGCAATGGAATTCTATCGTTGGGGCCCTAAGCAATTAACCCCTCAAGGTCCAAGTGGACCAAAACTATCCCTTCTAGTTTGTAATTTGGGATGCCTAAATTTTCTTCATGATTAATTACAATGATTTTTTTTAAAGTTCTTGTCAAAGTCTTGTTTTAGTATCAAAAGTCCAATTTTGAAAATGACTAATTATGAATTGTCTAATCAAGATTTTATGCAAGGGTGTCCATTGCAAATCTTCACTTTCTAGGGTTGAGAGCTCTTGGAAACAAGCCTAGAGTACACTAGAACTTGGAGAAACAATCACATTAGAGACTTAATTCAAAAAATTATAGAGTAGATTTTAAGAAGCCATAAATAGATCATGGTTACGCATGATGTACTTTACATACTCATATTTTTTTGGTATCCTCAAATTTAAATTTGAGATGTGAAAAGAGGATTGAAAGACTGCAAATCACTTTCACAATTTTAACACCCTCTTGATCAAATGTTATAATCTTTCAATCCATAAGTGATATTGTTGTGTTTTCTTTTCCTATGTGATCTCTAACATATCTAGTTTGAATTTGTATAGTTACAATTTTAAAAAATTAATGCAACTTATCAAAATGTTGATGTTCTTTTCATCCAAGAACAAATTCTAAGATACTCAAGAAAGTGCATGGGCCTTGAGGGGTTAAGGGCTTAACCCTTTAACGCCTATAGGGCATAGTAAATATGCTGACGTATAATTGTCCTTTGCTACCAATGAGAAATTTTAATTTGGGATCTCAAATAGCTCACTAGAATAGCATTGATCTATTTTCCAACTTCTTTGTTGGTCCCAAACGTAATAGAGGTGTGGATCCATTCCAAATACAAGAAAAATACCATGTATTATACTGGCCGCAAAGGGCCTTCCCGTTGTTCAAGGGTTAATGATTGGAAGGAGCCGGTCTTCTACAATACTTCACGATGCTTGTTGATCCTCCCAATTCATCCAACTTTATGGTAAAAAATAAGTTGGGACACCTTAAGTGATGTAACAATGATAATTAAGAGAGAGGAAAATCTCTTGATAATTTAGTCTTCTAACAATTTTCCCTTGAATTTCTTGATATCTTTCTCAAATTTGTTTTGCATTTATATATATATAACTTATCATGCAAATTGGATGTCTTTGGTGAATAATGCAATCATGATAGACATAACCTGGTTGCTAATTTTCTATTGTATGAACAGTCATAATAGGGGATTTGAAGCCAAAGTTAAACAAAGTTACCTCACGCACATTTGTATGAGAAAACAAGGTCCTCTTATGCAAATCTCCCGGTATTCTCATGAAAAATGAAGAGTTTTGTGCATTTATCATAGTAAGCAACAGTTGAAGTATGGAGCTCTCTTGGGCGAGAAAACAAAGAAATTATTGTAGATTTTTTTAATATAAATATCTCGCACAAAGATTTGTAAGGAAAACATATTTACTCTCAAAGAGAAATGAGCTTTTAAATCCCCTAGTTACACAATGTTTTGACCCAAGTTATTTCTAGCAAAGGATAGTCTTGAATCTTGATTTGCTAAAAAAATTAAGAGGTTAAGCATTGGCCAAGTAAAGACGCACCTACAAAATTGAAGATGGACCATTCTTCTATATTTATAAGGGTATAATGTCATCAAAGTTTCAATTGCCAAAGAAAACATTTTGAACGGCAACTTCGTATAGTAAAAAATGGCAACTGATGGAAGTAAAAAGATTTCTTATAACTTTTGGAATATTCTTACACAAAGTATTGAAATTAAACATCTATTTGCATACATTCCTAATTAGAAGCAAAATTTTTGAGGTGTTAACCCTGAAAGGACCATTGTCCCTTCATTCAAGGGACAAATGGGATTTTGGGCATGTACTTACAACTAAACTACTTTGTGCATTTTTTTGAAACTTTTATTGAAGATGGGGAATCCAAAGATTTACGTGGGTATTTAATTTTTTTCTTCATTCCAAAATTTATTGAAGAAGTCATGCATGAATTTATGAAAATTTGGAGAGGACTGCACATCCAGGCAGCCCAAAAAACTTTTTTAAAATTCACATTAAAAAAAAATGAAATTGGTTATTTAGATTTTGTTATACCTAGGGAGCTTCAAATCATTCAATTTCAATCAATGAGATAAAAGTTATGAGGAGTTTTTGCTTGCAGGCAATTATGGATTCTCTACTCTAAAATAAGCTTTGAAGTCCTTTATTTTACTCAATTTCAATATTTTTGGAAAATAAAAACCCCCCAAAGGAAGTAGATTGTTTATTACAACCCTATAACCATCAGGATTTGCATTTTCATTTTAGTAACTAAATTCTTAACATTTTAGTGTTTTCATTCATTCTCCACTTCCTTTTACTTACAATTTTTTTCCCATATGTTGTGCAGTTCCAATTGTTTTAAAAATTCTCCCACATATACCTAACTTGATCTCCTACATGGCAAATTAAAAGCACGACTTTGGATAGAGCAATTTTTTTCATGTAAGAGAGGTCAAAGGCTTCTAAAATTTACATACAACACAGAAAAAAAACTTTTTTTCTCACTTCAGATGTAAATATCTTCCTCCTCTCCTTCTAGAATGACCTGGTTTTTTTTCCCAAGAAGTACCTCTTCTAGTCTAAGGCAAGATCCTACGGTTGGGAATCCAACAAAAAAAAAAAAAACTACTTTCTTACTCATCCCCTAGAAGTGGCAGTTTTCAATGATTTTAGCAAAAAAAAGGGCTTGGTCCTTTAGGGGTTAAATAGCACAAGTTTTGAATGTAATCCAAAAAGTGAATGACATTTGCATTTTATTATGAACTTTTTTTCCTTGTTCATCTAACAATAGTATGAAATAATGCAACTTTATGGACAAATTGCTCTAGAAAACAAAATTGATTTGGTAAAAGTATTAGAAGCCTTCTCCTAAAAATTTATCATGTGAATTTTAATAATCTAAAAACTTCAATTGTGTTGATTTTTGTTTCCTATAACAAACCAAAAAAATCATGTTTCACAAAACATAAAATTTTATACCATTCTTATTGAATGCTAGAGATTTAAATATAAAAAATCTTAGTATATACGCGTTAAAAAGCTTTGAGATAATAAATGACAATTGTCTATCTGATAATGGTGGATAATGGTGGATAATGGTGGATAATGGTGGATAATGGTGGATAATGGTGGATAATGGTGGATAATGGTGGATAATGGTCGTCACTATCTGTTAACCTTGAAGACTTACTTCACAATGGTAAAGGAACTCGGACACCAATATATTACGAAATTGCAGCTGTCCAATAAAATTTCTCACTAACTTTATTTTAAGAAGTATTGTACATGAAAATCTATTTTTCCCTCGAAATATTTAGTTAGGAATTAGTAT
Source organism: Ulota crispa (assembly GCA_963920765.1). Lineage (NCBI taxonomy): Eukaryota > Viridiplantae > Streptophyta > Bryopsida > Orthotrichales > Orthotrichaceae > Ulota > Ulota crispa. The sequence goes on along the minus strand of OY987248.1, from coordinate 9,791,418 downwards.
TGCTTACAACATTGTGTTATCCCAAGCCACATAAATCATGGTCCTATACCACGAATCAATTTTGCCATGACCGTCTTTCATAGTCATTTGATAATCCATCTCAAACATCTTCTTAAATTTTGTGATTGATCAAAAGTTGTTCTCTTATACATCTATATATATGCATATTTATTTATACATACATTCATATATATGTAGATGTGGACAAAAAGATCCATTCCTCACTCAAACCCTCTCTATGTAATCAATTTTTCACCAAATCTACAACCAATTACATATTTTAAAAGCCTATATAGGGTGAAAACATGCATTAAATTTTGAGATGTAGAGTATTCCAACTCCATGCCTTTAACCCATGCCAAGTGCAATTTTGCATTACCAAATATACTATATTCATCAATTTTTAATCTTCCACCAACAACTTTTTTAGCATTTAACCACCTTCTAGAGCTTGAAATTGCCTCAACTCAAGCAAGCCTCTTGTAGATAGAAAGAGGGACACAATGCACTAAAATTTGACATGAATCAAATTAGGAGAAGTGTTAATAAAAAATCATTCAGAAAAAGCATCAAATTATAATTAAAATGCTTTTAAAATCATTACAAGTTCACCATTAGTCTAAAACCAATACATTCTCATGTTAGCTTTGAACATATGTAATTTTAAATTTTAGATTTAGTGAAGTATTGATGGTGTGGGAGGGGTGTGATTAAGGAATGGATCTTTGTGTCCCCATCTCTCTCTCTCTAGATAGGGAATTGGTAAAGTCACACCCCTAGGTATGCTTTGAGCATGAAATGTGAGAATATAATGTTGGTTTTTTATTTTGATCAAAAAAATTGTTTCACCTCTTTCATTCAAAGGCTATATTAAAAAAAAATGGAGGTGCTTGAATTTGAAACTAAAAATATAGGATGTTTGAATTACTTAAAACAAAAATACTTCCAAAAAATAGAAATGGTGAAATAAAAGTTGAACAAAAATTTTGTTTTTGTTCTTCTTTCTTTCAAAGAGGTGGTAATGTCATGATTGAATGAATAATGAACTCCTTGAATAAAATAAAATATCATTAAACACTCAAATTACATGCTCACAAGGGTGTGGCATTAGCAATTCCCTATATATATGTATATGTATATATGTATATGTATATATGTATATATATATGTATATGTATATATGTATATGTATATATGTATATGTATATATGTATATATATATATGTTTATATGTATATATGTATATGTATAGATAGGGAATTGCTAAAACCTTGGAAATTAAAAAAATAGACTCTTGATTTACTTAAAGCATTAATACTTAAAAAAAGTAGCAAAGGTGCAATAAAAGTTCAACAAAAAATTGTATTCAAATGTCCTTCTTTCTTTAAGGAGGTGATAATGTCATGACTGAATGAATGATGGACAACTTGAATAAAAAACAAAAATATCAAATTCTCAAATTGCATGCTCACCAAGGTTGTGGCTTTAGCAATTTCCTATTTATATACATACACACACATATACATGTATTTCAAGAAATGGATAAACATTGTCAAATGAATAAAATACGAAAAAAATCACATACTGTTCATGTCTATGAAATTTGATTTACAATAAACTCTTAGCTTAATATCCACTTTTGGAGCAACAAGATTGCCAAATAATTCCTCAACATGTCTTGCATCAAGGAAGAGCTTTGTCCAAATTTGGACAATCACCCTTACATTCACAATGTTGGATTCACTCTCATCTAGAACTTGTGTATGTTTCATCTTTTTTTATTGAACAACTAGTATAGGCACCCATCAGTCCGATGGGACGCAAAATAATATCAAGCCCAATTATGCAAAACATTTCCTCTACAAGATTTTTTGTTAGTACAATTTAATTTCAAATTTTACCCATGCACTAAACATTTGTCTTTGTTTACAAAAAATTCCCTTGTAGCAAAGCATTTTTTGTTCAATATTGTACCCATAGAGTTTTTTACCCATGCAATAAAAGGAACATTACAAATTCTCACACAAATATTTGTTATTAGTTTTCTACCAACACAAAAAATTTAACAACATAATAATTATTTACGCAATTTTTTAGTATTTATATTTTTTACCCACACAATTTTGTTACATTTTTTGTTATTTACTCATGCATTTTTTTGCACATACAATTTTTTACCCATACTTTTTGTTCTCATGCAAGTTTTTACCTACATAAATTTTAACATATGTAATTTTTTTACCCAACCAAATTTTTATCCATGCAAGTTTATTTACACACGCAGTAAAAATATTACAGTAAAAGGATCGCCAAATAAGTAAATCGTATTTTGTTATATAAATAGATTCTTTGGAGGAGGTGAAACGTAATATTTTGTAGCAATGATTGTAAGCTGTCTTACAAGTATTTCTGGTATGTGAAATTAAAAAAAATGCAAATTCAATTAACAATCCATAATTATACTATTTTTGCTCGCTTACTTCAAGGTGGCTTGTCTAAATGCAAATTCTCCTCCACTAATGTTTAAAGTTAACTAGCATTTAACCCATGAGTAATTTGTTAGTCGCCTTTTTCAATCCTTTCACATTTTTCCATCTGAACAATCATATCTCAAAGTTACCGTTTTTTGCAAGTTTTTGGATCAAAGTGCAGAGGATTTTGAGGCATTGAACACAAACAAGCAAATGTATCATACCACTGCAATCATAACTACACATCGAATGTGGTGTCCAAAAAGCTGAATTTTGATGTCAAAGATACCGATAATTGGTGTTAAAAGTATTGAAGAAGTTCTAAGGGCGCGCAACGTGATACATGAGTCTGGGCCAACTGGGCTGACAAGGACGCTCTGCTAGACGAGTCCCTGTCGCTGCTTTTTATGAAGGCACATGAAAACGTTCAGTAAGCTTAGCAACACCAGAAGGTCCACATCCCATCCTTACACAATTCAATAATTCCAGGTCTTAACCTCTCCTCCATCAATCAGGTGTGCTCCATCATCACATTTAACCCCCAAAGGACCAAAGAGCCCAATATGGCCAAATGTGGTTCTTGGAGGTGTAAAAGTAGATAAAAAAGGTATTGTATGCTCAAGTTTTGGTTTGCCACTCAAGTTCAAATAAAACTAAAAGTCCAACAAAATTTTTGGAACGACTTGTTGTTTCTTGAAGCCTCTAGATTTTGCACCCAAACATTTGAATTTACGATTTTTAATATTAAAACTATTAGTGGGAGTGTATATAGGCATTGTACACTGCATTGTGGATGGAGGAATGTTGGATGGGATGGGTTGGAAGCCCACACTCCCATCTATAGGGGAGAAGGTTGGTGATGTGTCACTTTTTTTTCTCTCGATTGGACAAGGTTTTTATAACTCTAAAGTAGTGAGCCAGCTAGATCCACTTATTTTGATGACCATAAGTTTTGGAGTTTTTTTCCATTTGAGGAGTTTTTTCTCCATCAAGTATAGCTAGACAAGGTCTCATGGGATCAACCATTAGGTATTTTTTTTGGGGAAAAAATCACATCAAAGTCCAAAATCCATATTGTGAATTGTTACCCAAATTAACAAATATGAGATTCTCAACGGTGGGGATTTTGCAAATTTACTTGGATTTGAAATCAAACTAGCCTTAAACTTTTGATTTATAGTTGGGTATAGAATGACTGGTTTGGATTGTGTGAATACTTGTTCAACTTTCTAAAACTGAGGGAATGTGGTGAAGGTTCCATATTGGAGGTATGCTAGATTTTCTTAGCTAGAGGCTTAGGGGTTGAACTTTAAAGGTGGTTCCCAATACGTTCCACATCTTAAGTCCTATTGAAATCTCATAATTGATTGATTGAGAAATTTTCAAATTTAATAGGTCAAGAAAATTTAGAAATTGAGTGGTACAACTTCTAGGAATGTGACTAGTCATTAAGTTGACTAAGGTATGTTCACACTTGGTGGTAGGAGGGGTATTAGCAATGTGAATACAATCTAAAGGAGTGTTCAAATGCATTTAATTTTCCTTTGCTACTATCATTTTTAACCTTTAAAAGATAAAGCCTTTTTTTCTGTGAAACTCATCAAAAATTGTCATTTTTAGGGGAATGAGTAGAAAGGTAGAAAAACAGGTTTTCTATGAAAATCCAATTGTCTGATCTTGCCCTAGACTGTGGAAGGTAATTGTGGAGAAAAAAATCAGCTTGTTGTAGATGGAAAGGATTGAGATATTTACATCTAAAGTGACAAAAACAAATATTTTTCCTTCTTGCCCAAAAATCTCAAAAGCCTTTTACCACTCTTATAGTAAAAAAATTGCTTTACACAAAGTTGAGGTTTAATTGCTCCATGTAGAAGACCCAATTAGGTACATGTGGGAGTATTATCAAATGAACTGGAGGTGTACAACATACTTCAAAAAATCTTTGAATGTTGAAAGGCCATGAAATTTGCAAATACACTGGGCAAAATTGGAGGGTTTATGTAAAATTCAAAAATCTATATTAATTTAATCCAAATGGTAAAATCAAGGAATCTTAGTCTACTACAAGTTGGGGAAAAAAAAGGTCAAAAAACAAGCACACAAACCACTTCAAATATTAAAATACCAAATTTTACAAGGGGCAAAAGGAATGGAGGGTTGGGAATCCCCCAAAAAGGGCACCTTCCACTCCACTCTCCTTTGCCCAAGTATCCACACCTTGTGCCCATAAGAGGTAACCCTCTTTGGAGTCAACACCCACTTACAAAAGAGAGGCCCTACCCAAATTGCCCTTACTCCCTAGTTTTGGAAAATTCTTGATAACTTCTTCATTAAATGTTGGAATGAAGAAAAAATTAGATGCCCACATAGATCTTTGAATTCCCCACCTTCAATAAAAGTTTCAAAAAATCACAAAAACTAGTTTAGATGTAGGTGAATGCCCGAAATCCATTTGTTCACCAAGGGGACAGTTGGTCCTCTGGGGGTTAGAGCCAAGTATGAATATATCTTAGTATGGATCTTAGAATTGGGATTTGGCAATTCTCACCATTTCAACTCTCACATCCATGATTGTATGCTTAGGGATGCATGTAACATTTTTTTGGAATTTTTGCTGTTTAAGAAAGTGGGATTTTGTTTATGATTTGATTGCTATCTGTTTTGTAAAGCTTTAAGTGTTTTTGAAGCAAAGTATTTCTTTATTAACATCAAAAGTTCAATATTCTTTATTATGAAATATTAGGTGTCAAACATTGGGTGTCTATCAATTGCTTAAAATTTGAAATTCAAAAAAGAGGGGGGAGAAGAAAAGGCGTGGAAAGAGAGGGTGAAAAAGTCACTTGAAATTCAAAAGGGGAGAGGGAGATAAAAAGGTAGAAAATAGGAGGGTGAAGTTTAGCCTAAAAAATCATTGATAATTAGTGAGAGACATGACATTCTTGTAATCAATAAATTGTGAAACTTTGATGTCTTGTGAAATCCACCGTCACCACTGCTTGGTGTGAAATTTTCCTACCATATTTGTTTGTGTTTTTCAATTTTATAAAATTTTCTAGAATGCTTGCCTCCATATTCACAAGCAATTGTGCACATGGTTATCTCTACACTGTGCTTTTAGGCATTCAACCACTTGATCCCCGGTAGTTTCCAAATGTAGTGAATGTCCTGATTTGTTGAATATAGTGTTAGTTGGGTCAAGCAAAATAGAAACTCCAATTTTAAGCCCAAGCCCAATTGTTTTTGCTTAAAGTATTCAAGGTTGTCTTTGGTGTGTTTTTTTTCCTCTTTGTAACTTAACAAAGTTGGAATCTTGGATTGAAGTGGGACTTACGATGCTATAGTGCATGACTCTTATAACTAACAATTATTGGTCGAACAAGAAATGCGAAAGCATACCACATATATCCATTAGCTCAAAAGTAATTCCACCACCAAGTGGGACAAACCCTAAGCTTCATCTTGGACTTGAATTTTTGATAATTTTTTTTTGACAAAACCTTAAACTCACCACTTGAATTGGGAGTTGTTGGTTATAAGTGTCATGCATCCTAGGATGTGGAACCTAGTGTGGACCATCCTCTTTACATCATTAATTTATAGTTGAGTTGGAAGATCCACTCTACACAAAGAACACAATGCCCAATCATACAGCAACAACCAAATGTTCACATTCAATCCTAACTTATCTAACTTGATAAATTTGTATCTCAAGCTCTATTTCATTTGCTTAGCATCTTAACACATACTCCTTCTATTCCATTATGAAGCTCCAAAAAACTTCTCAATGAGGAATTAATTGTATTTTTAGTCATTATATTAGTGACAAATGCATTCTATAATCAATATACCACCTACCAAAAATCTGCAAAATCTCAAGTTTTCATGTTGCCGTTTAGACACCCAAATTCCATGCAAAAAGTACCATATTTGTACATAGTTTGTGAAGGTTGCCGGCTCCTCATTATTTTAGTCTTTGTACTAATGACACATGTGTTCTAGAATCAATATACCATCAGGGTTGCTAGCGGGCAAGCCTTTGAGCGAGAAATTATTTCCTTGAACACAATACAAGGGAACCTATAACCATGCTTCCAGGTTTATAACAAATGTAGTTAATGCCTATGACCGTGGGATAAGGGTTTAGGGCAAAGAAGAGGGTTAACAAATAATTTTTATAAAAAAAATGCAAGGAATAGAGGTGTCATAGTTAATACCACAATATAAACATGCATCCAAATTTAATAGAGGTTTCCAAACCATTTGGGTAAAAGATAAGAGAAAATGGAGAAGAAAAGAGGTTTTGAAAATGAAACAATAAGAGAACAAACTCCATAGAATATAGATATATCACAAGTGAGATAACCTCACTAAACTTCAATGAAATTCAAAATGTTAGGTATTACTAGAATGAAGAGTCAGAAGTAGAGTCAGAAGTAATATGGTCCAAGGAATCCCTCCGTCCTTCAATTGCCATTACATCCATGCATTCTAAGACATCAACGGAGTACTTAGGAGGTTTCATGGAAGGCTTTTTTGTACCAAATTTTGCAAAAGTGTCACCTATTTCCATTGCGTAAGATGGATAAAGAAAGGTCTTATCTAGGCTAATCCACTCATCAAGAATAGTCTTGCTTTTAGATTTCTTCCTCTGCTTCATTTCTGCTTGGCTGAACAAGCACAAGAAACACAAGGTCAAAATCATTATCAACTACCAAATGAAAATGAATGGTATACAAGGATACAGGTTACAAAAACCACTTACTTACTAGCTTCAGCCTTGCACACAAGCTGCATTGGAACTATGATAGCAGTATCCGGATCTTAGACATAGGATTCTCTAGCAGTGTCTCTGTCTCAATTAGAGCAGGTGCAGCATGTGAAAGCTGGATCAAGGAGCAAAGAAGAGCTTGAAATATAGCATTGTTGGCCTCCAAAGCAAGTACACTACATCCACTTGCACAGCAAGTGGCAATGGACGCTCCTGATAAAAGAATCAAAAATGAGGAAAATCAATATCATAGGAAACTGATGGATTTAGACCAATAGAAAGATATGAAGTAAAAACTAACTAGTTGACATAGTACAGTCAACAACCATGTCTTCATACGCTAAAGCAGCTTCAATAAACAGCTAATAAAAGCGAGCACCCTTTCCCGCTGTCCTTTCCAAAGGATGGACCCATGTTTTGCCAAACCGTTAAAACCAAGGAGATTTAGGAGCATGTCATCTGTCCCGACGTCAGTACCCAAGCTCTCCAACGCCTTGGTATAGCAAAAACCAAAGTTTGATTGCCTTTCCATCCTAAGGTCTTTCACCAACAATGTAGCCGCAAACTTCTGGGTCTGCAATGAACCAAAGAATTCATCACGCTAGGAATGAGGAACAAATTCAAAAAGAACTAGAACATAAGGGAAGGAGTAAAGGATACAACGAGCTTACAGTCTTTGATTTGTGAACAGTAGAAGCTAGGTGAAGACGGTTCATTGCCTGCCACTCCTTCTTCTTTACCATAGCATACATATTGCACAAACCTGCAATACAAGACTTAGCACTAATGCTGAAAGAGTGCACAACAAATATGACCCCATTGTCGTGCAAATGCTTTTCGGCAAAAGCAAACGCGGCGTTCATAAAATCATGTTTTAAATCCAAATTCCATAAAGGTTTGTCCGTTGGTGAAGTAGAAATCATTGGAATTGTAAGATTCTCCGGGCAATCGACAATGATTAGGTCAACAACAGCGTCAACATCCACCTTCCTTGCTTTGCATCGCCCTTTGTTGCCAGTAGCCTACAAAAGCCATATCACCCTTTCAATAATTGGCAAAGGTGGTAATGGAATAGATGTAAGGAAATAAAAACAGAACTTCCAAAATAGTCAAACTTGAAGTGAGGGAGAAGAAGAAGACAACAATTACGCACCTTCCTAAGGAAGTCCATGACCTTGGTGTAGTTATTTGGACCCTGAAGCTCCATATCATCCACCACGTCACTCATAGAGACATTCAAGATCAACTCCTGCACATTGGCATCAACGATAGCATCTATGGAAATAACCTAAGAGCCTTGCATGATGATATCCTTGTCATTAGTAAGCTCAATAAGCTGGCTCTTTTTCTTCAGAGCTGGCTAAGAATGAGTTTGCATTTGCAAACTCGGGGTCTAAGAAGGGGTCTAAGAAGGGGTTTGAAAAGGAATCTAAAAAGGAGTTTGAGAAGGAAGCTCTAGAGCGACATCTGCCAGCGCCTTCATCACCTTTGCCTTTCCTTTTGGACCCTTCTCCTTCTCAGCAGCATGCTTTTCCATCTTCTTCCTCTTCTCTACTTCTTTCTCAGCCTTAAGCGCCACGGCATTCTTCTCCTTTAGTGTTTTTTTGGCATTTGCAGCCGTGCGCTTCTCTATGGCCTTTGCTTTAGCCTCATCACTCAACCCGGCAAATTTAGGTAGGTTCAAGTCAATAGCTCCAACACCTTCTAGAGATTTGCAAAGAGTTACCTCCGAGGGATGTGTAAAGTCAATGCTGCACTCTAAGAACCAAGCACTGCTGTCCAATTGAGCGGTAGTAAAGAGTTTCACTTGGCCAACAGTGAACATGAACTTAGATGAAGTACGGTCAAGCCACAAGGATAGGAACAGAGGCAAAAACTTGTAAGAAAGTGATTTTTTCTTAACCAATTCATACTTGAAGTACCTAATGCCAAAATGTGCACAACCAAACATCAATGCATGGAAGAGTACTGAAACTTTTGAGATAGGCAACTAATTACTAAAACTCAAGTTTGCAGGCGATGATTATGAGACAATCCACTGAAGAGGTAAATATCTCCCAATCAATACCTAACACAAAACACACTAGCCAATGAACCACAAATGCAAGACATTTGGCCTGTACCACACTTCAACCGATAAAGTTTAATAAGCAGACCCATGATGAATGAATAAGAACTTTGACAATAACTCAAAGCTTACCAAAACAACAACCGTTGTACCACCTGTTTGCAACCTTCAACGTTGTTAAAGCTGTCGCCTCTTTTAAAACTATTTGAGCTTCAAAGGACACCCAAGTACGCTTGGTCCCAAATTTTGAGTCTCCATCCCTCAATATACTCTAGAAGAGACTTTGGCTCAAGTGACGAAGCCATATCCACCTGAATGTTGTCTTTCTTCAACACATTCTCATAGAAATTGACGGCGGCATCTTTAACTTGCAATAAAACATGATGGACGCTTAAAATACTAGAAGATCCAAAAGGCAATAAATACAAAGCAAAATTTACATGCACAACCTAAATCAGTGACCCAGACAAATGACGAATCAAATGAAGAGTATTGGTTTGATGTAAACATAAAGTACATACCCCCGCGTACCATACACATTTCCCAAGAAAAGATTTCAGTGGTTCATTGACAACAGGCTTTGGTGGAAAACGCCTTGACTCTCTAAATGGTATACTCAAATTCCACCACTTGAGAAATTTAGTCTTATGATGCGCTGTGGTAGCACAACTAGCCACAATTTGCAGTTTATTGAGTGTCATTTCCGGAACAACGTTTGAGCTTTAGTGCTTCTCAACCTGAAGAACAATTAGATAATTAGAAATCAATGAGTCAAAATGAGATCTGCTTAAACAACAAAGTAAAGGCTACACACATTACCTCTAACAAAAATTCCTTGTCATTAGCAGGGTTTGCCGCAGCAATAAGCTTCATGATCTTCTAGACTTGTGTCCTCTCCATCTCCTTTGCACCAGCCCTCATGACATCAGCAGCGGCCTTTGTAGAATTTTGATCCAACGGCGTGCTCTCAGTATAAATTCAAAGATCAAGGTTAGCGGCAGATGAGATTTCTTGCTGTAGTGCAAATGAATGACAACCAAATGTCAACTGCAAGAGCACAAATGGAAGTACCAAACTGCCACTAGGAACAACTACATGAATAGAAACCATATTTAGAAGGGTACCATTGCAACCACAAACATCATGAATAGCAAATGCACGCAACGGGGTTGCGGTGGCACCACGCACAGCAACCTAACAAATCACAATCAACAATAAGTTTAGTCGGGGCCGTGGTGGGTGGTGCCACCGCGAGCACCCTTGCTGCTACGGATGTTTGCGATGGCGCCACCTACCGCAGCCCATTTGCCCCTAACTAGCGCACAAATAAAAGTGGGCCGCGGTGGCTAGCGCCACCGCGAGCACCGTCGCCGCTAAGGGTGCTTGCGGTGGCGCCAGCCACTGCGGCCCACTCGCTCGCAACCATCAAACAAATAGAAATGGGCCGCGGTGGGTGGCTCCACCGCGGCATTCATTCCAATTCCATAAACATGGCTTTAAGGGCCACTTTGGCTTAGATGCACAACTACGTGGATTAGCTAATGTAAGCATGTAATGATTGAATACGGTAAAGGATGGAGTCTTATCTAGAAAATGAAGCTGGACAAGATCTCTGCTGGTGTGGTGTACCATGTCTTGCGAGTGGACGTCTTGGAACACCTCTTCAGCTCGCTGGGATGCAAGAGAACCTTGAATTTCTCCAATGGGAGAAGGCCGTACTTTTGGACGTGATATAGGGTGTGCACAAGATTTGTTTTTACGTGCAAGTCTTCTATGTGTCTGAGCAAGAACACCACAAGTTAGTATGGTGATCCTTGTTTTTGATATTAGCCAACACTACATGAAAAAGCGGATAGACATACAAGAACTATATGTGTTGGAGATTCAAGGCTTACTTATTTATGTCGTGCATGACTTGCATCACTAGTTTATTGCGCCTATTTGTCTCCAAAACAATGCAGTTGACAGAGATATGCCATTTAGGATCTTTTAGATGTTGCTTTTTGATGTAGTTCATCCAAGCAAGCCGCTTGTAGTTACCATCACACACATAGAGTTATGCATTTCCTAAAGATTGTAGCTCTTGGTGTGCACCAAGAGATCAAACAAATACTGCATTTTTAGCCTGCCACAACGCCCCCTAGGCTGCAATCTCCGCATCAGAGAAGTTGGTACCCTTGCTGGCCTCGTTCGTGGTGGAGACATAGAATACTAGTGACCCATCCCTGTATCCGTGTACAAACTCATATTTGAGTTTGGTGAGATTGCAAGCAAGTGTCAGCCTCACCATCAGCATGGGGTTTAGCCTGATCAATGGAATTCAAAGTCGGAACAGCGTCTCAGGTTTCTTCCGCAATTCGGCAATGCAGGCGATTGCGTCCCTCTTCTGGAGACGGTGGAGATCGCTCTCAAGCAAATTCACCTTGTCTTTGTCAGGTTCATGTTCTTCCATCATCTCTTCATCGCCATCCACTCCAATTTTTGGTTGTTACTACAATCTGTCGCCAGGGTGCGGATGCTCTTGCTTCCATGTTGGCTGATGTCCCGAGGCGTTGCCAGCTGCATTCAATTTACACATAAAGGAGTTGTATTGAGTAGAAACCATGCCAATGGTATTAGAAATCTTTAATTGCAGGAATTTTTACTAGCTATCAAGTATTATGCAATTCAAATTTTAAAAGTCAGGATAGAATTCCTTACCGTTTCAGCTTTGTCGAGAACGTCCTCTTCATCACCATACGCAGGTGACCCCATGGTGCTACTCTTCGGAAGCGAGGTATTTGCGGTCGGCATCTCCAGGTCTTCTGTCTCTTCTAGACCAGCACTGCTGGTGATGGTGGCTGCTACAACTAGGGGTTGTCTTTGTGGTCAAAGACACGGACGTCAGGAAGTCACTTTTTCATCACTTACGGAAAAGTTAGGTCTGTGTGTTGATTATTCAGTATTCACATTTTATGGTCAAACAAGTTTGTAGATAGCTGCAAATCAAACACATCATCCACAAAGAGTAGGATCCCTACTTCTCTTGGATCTTGATAGTATCACAAACATTGTTTGTGTTTAACCTTGTCTCATGAAGAAGTTGGATTTAATCTTATTAGGTAAGTATGGACAGATAATCTTACAGCAGCACAGTTTGAGTTTGTTGGAGGTTGCAATTGTTGATCTCCTTCTGACTGGGACTCTTGCAACCCAAATCTTCGTTGCCTATGCGTCGTTGTCATCTCAGTTGGTAGCTTTGCGCCCTGCAAATAGATCCCGAGGCATCATTAATTTTAACAGTTGAGGTTACTTTAAACGTCCACCCTGGTCATAAGACTTCCACATTCTTAGAGGCTGTCGCCACTAGTACATTGCTATGAAGCCTTTGGCAGTGAGTCTAGCACAAAGTAAAGCTGAGGTTGAACAATACCCGCACTTTGAGCCTACAACTACTAAACGGGAACTCCAAACCCTAATCAGCAAGTCCTATGTTTGATCTACTTGATCTAGAGTTTCGACATGGTAGCGGCTGAGCAACAATTCCCAAATGCTACGAGCAATTTGGTGAGGGTCGGCTGCGTTGTGCTTGCGGCGTTGCAACAGAGTAGAGTACCAACGTCCTCAGAAACCGTGTTTTGATTACCAAAGTGAAATTTCTAACAAAAAGTCTAAACTCCTGAGGAAAGAAACCAAGAGCAATTGCATTGCACCATTGCTATGACAAAGGAAGGCGCGCCCTAACAAAGCGTACCTCCTTCAACAGTCTCCAGAAGTTCTTTGGGCTAACACTAGGTTCCCTCCTGATAAAAGGAGAAGAGATGAAGGGGGTGCCCTTGGTCCTCGTCGTGGCGGATTCAGCACCTTTAAAATCAAATGCTTTATAGTCCTCTATATTTGGGTGACGCGCGGCTCCTCATGTTTGGCCGGACACGGAATTCCTAGATTTTTACTTCATTTGCTTTAACCTTGGAGAAATTAGGAACTGCGTTGCATTAGATTTCTGATGACCGTTTATTTCATATCCATTAAAAAATGTCATGCTTATAGTTAGTTGAATTGGACATGTTCCATTTGGCATCAACTTAACTTACCAGGCAATTGCACTAATTGTCATTTGACTTTGTTTACTATTTCTTTTACTTCTGTTGCCCTTGTCTTGCATTAGAATATATTGGTTTTAGTATAATGTTATGTTTAGTTCCAAATTGACATTCTCTACATTTCTTGCACCAACCAAGAGATTACAATCAACTGTACAAGGCAAATGCTGCATTGAATTTGACAAGATGATGAAACTTTTTCTTCTTCTACTTGACGCATCCACATTGAGAACTTCTAGTAGATGTAAGAAGACATATGCAAGATCCAGTGACCAGATGGCACTGCTTTTTGTAATTTTCACTGTGGTTGAAAGTAGAAGGCAGTCCTTTTCAAGTACGATGCAGGTGTTTAGATTTTCCAAAAATGTAATCATGGATAGTTGCAAGAATGACCTATACTACATTCCGTCCCTCTCGCCCTCTACAGCTTCTTTTTTGCTTATAACTTTTGCAAAATCAATTATTTTTGCTTCTCCTTTTAATGCAACATGCACATGGTAGTCACTATTGTTTAGTAATTATTTGATATTTATAAAAATGATTTTCCAATGTTTGGATTGACCCCAATTGCATGTCTACCTTTGCCATTTTGGTGGTTTTTAGTACTATTTTGGGTCCAAAAAAGCTTTGTTAGGGCTATAAATCAGGAATGCTCTTTATGGAGCATGATTACATGCTTTTGTAGAAGGATTTTGCAAAACTATGAATTCCATGGTGTCTACATTGTCTCAAAAAGGGCATCCTATCTCCCTTCATTGGCAAAATACAAAAAAATTCCTAAGCAAGGTGATTGTACCATGTGAATGTGTTCAATGAGTTCTCAAATGGCCACTTTTTGTTTCAATTTTTTGGTTATTTCTATAATTACTAAAATTAAAAGCATGGCAGCCTGCAAATTTGGCTAATTTCCTGTCCCTAAGCTTGAATAGTACTCCTATAGCGGTGCATGTACTATGTAGTACCATTGGTGGATGACATCTTCTGAAGTCCACTAGCTACACTTCATTTGTTCATTGAATTCCTGTTACTGGTAGTTGGCTTTTTGCCGCCGTTCCTTTGAGAGCGAGTAAAGTCCAGCGGCGTCACCATGTCGGACCCTTTTCCATCTGTTTCTTTCTTTGTTTTTGTTGTCACCAATTTTTCCTTGTTTTTTTTGCGCTTCTAGAATAGTTGTGCAGTGGGGGGGGGGCTCCAAGCCGTCATTGCAGCAATGACGCCATGCCAGCATTGAGGGAGAGGTGCCACGGGCCGCGGACATGATTAGATGTTGAACGCCTGTGTCATGACACCCAAAGAATGAAGTGGAGGGACAAGCAACATTGCTACCGTGAACAATTGAGTCAGAGATGTCAACTTGCAATAGAGGAGGCTCAATTGGGCCCATCACGCTCCACACTCCATCAATATGCACCTGAATTGTCAAGAGACCTTGTGTATCACTTGGAGCAATTACTAGACGAGGACTTCCGAGCAGCGGTCATGGATACGGTTTTCAAAAATCAGACAGTGAGAATGCTCATTCTTGATTATTACCCAACTCTAGAGGATGCACAAGCTCAACTCAATATTTTGCAAAACATTGGCATGGATTTGCACGCAATGAGATCTCCCGCTCTTGTGGAATGTTGGCTCGGAAGCGCTCCATTTTAGAAGCAATTATGTTGAACTGGGATTGCAACTCTAGCAGATTTCACAAGCTCATAGGCACTCACAAGCACAACGTGGAATCAGTAACCCAAAGGCTTCAAGAGACCAAACCTGGACAAGCATTTTGTTTCAAACTGCCTTGTAGGAAGAAACGCAACGGAGGGGTCGCTGAGGAGGTATGGGTTGCTGTCACCGCATGGTGGACCGAAGAGACGAGGGTTAGTCCCAATTGGAAGCAGGTTCGTAAGAAGCGACTTGGGCAAAGCTTGTACAAACAACATGCTGCACATTTGCTCATGGAGAGCTAGGCTATCCCAATTCCCAGCATTTTGGAATGAACTGTAGAATGTTGTATTCTTGCTTCAGTAAATTTTTAGTGCTTCGTTTATTGTTAGCATGAACGTGAAGGTCAAGTTTCCCAGGGAGGTTTTAGGATATCTATAAGTCGGGCAATGTTTCTGCACTTGTTGAGCCAATGCGTTATGTCGGGGTCGTTCTGCGCTTCACGTCATCACACTCTGCACCCACCTCCTTTGTTGGTGCTACTGATGTTGCAAATAGGACCTCGCAGCTTTCTTTGTCATTCATTCCACCATTGTTTGCCTAGTAGTACAATGAACTTTGCTTTAGTACAAATTCCTAGTGCGTCTGCAAAGACCTTCACTCTCTATGTGCATGTTCAATTAAGCAGTCGAAGGTATTATAGTTATTAGACATGTCCAACCCATGCACTGTATGCTAGGAGCGGATCATATAATATTGTTACTCTTTCCATTCAGTACTAGACCACGTCCAAGGATAATGTTGACCACTTGTTCCATAGTACTTGTTCTACCCCCATTTCTGGTGAGAACCCAATCCACAAAAGTGGCTTGGACACATGACTGAGTTTTGTATCGTCAGTACGGACCAACACAATCACATTCTGTCCTACGTGTACAATAGCACTATGTAGTACATTATCTCTCCTCCTTTGATACTATAATACCTCCTCCCACCTTTAGTGGTTCCACTCTCTCCTTTGTAGTACTAAGATCGCAAACAACCACCGCTCCATGTCTATTGCTGCGTCCTCTAGTACTCTATAATGAAAGAAGTCCTCACTCTAAACGCATAGACGTCGTACTTATGACATTGGTGTGCTCACGCACTACACTATGATATACAATATTGTCACTACAATAGTGTCCATGACTCTTGGACGCCGTGACAGGGTTGTTATCAGTACTACAAAGGACTGCAATTTTGTAGAAATACACGTGCATTTGCTCTATTGCATAGTAAGTGCCTCATGCGTTCACCACATAATACTATAGAGTCCTACTAGTTCTATTAAATAGCGTACACTTGTGTTACTTAGAAACCAAGTAATACTATATTCTTGCTAACTGCTTCATACGCTTACCACATAGTACTATAGAATCTTACCTATTCTCTTATGTACCATGTACTTGTGCTATGTGTAAACTAGGTAAAACTATCTTGTCACTAAATGTCTCATGCGTCCACCACGTAGTATTATAGAGTCTTACATATTTTCTTATATAGTATAGACTTGTGTTATGTGTAAACCAGGTAATACCATTCTGTCGCTACTTCCCGATAGTAGTACTAAATGTTTTGCATCCACAAATTTGCCCAACTGCTAATACCCGTTCCTTGAATACCATGTTGATGTGGCAGGTACAATTATTCCAATGTTTCCGCCAAGGTCATCCTCATTTTCAAATACAAATTTGGTCCTTCATCAAACTGCAACTATTCTTTGTGATCCACGGTGAAGAACGCAACATCTGTTGCTACCACCATCACATCCAAGTCTTTTTTCTTCTACAAGCCCTTAATGCTTTTAGGGACCCTCAACATGGGGCTTATGTTTCATTCCACTGCAGCTGCCATTGCGGCATTTGTGGGTTTAGTGCTAATGGAAGATGCCATGTTGGGGCCAGTCGATTTGGGGGTGCGACAGAGATGTGGATGTCCGTCTTGTGAGCAAAAGAAGAGGAGGCTAAATTCCACAACATGAGGTGCTCATCCATCCAAATGCTTTGGATCAATGAGGTGACGCCATTGAATCGTATTGTCCAACTCCCATACGTACCTATTATTGATTGTGGGCCTTGCAGGTGTTTAATCGGATCTTGCAAACAATGTAGGGTGCAAACATTTTGCCTATGTCACCTTGAAAGAGTTGATGGACCTCACCATGAAATGAGCTAGAAAAAATTTGAGTATCAAATCAACAAAGCGATTGATTTGAACAAGCCTCGACAGAGGATCACAGAGGTGACACAGCACACTAGTTTCTCAAGATTCATGGACTTCCTCAAGCCAAATCTTAAGGCCTTTGTGATCCACAACTTCTGCACCCATTGGCAATTTGATCAAGCAAAGCTGGCTAAGAACTCATTGTCCCAAGGTTCAATACTAACACACATTGGTTTTGCTGAAAATTATTCATTCCAAATTCAGAACAAGATACAGTCTATGTATTACCACTCTACGCAGGTCACAATAATGGTTCAAGTTGATTATTGATTGGAAGTCCTGGAGAACAACAACAATGCAAAACCAATGCTAATGCAAGAGACGCACTATTGGATTTCTGATGACAAAGTACACGACACCCTATATGTTCAACACTGCCTCTTGAAGCACTAGGCGTGGTTGCTTGACCACAAATGTAGTGCAGACATGCACCTCATTTTCAGCGATGGCTGCGTGGCTCAATTCAAAGGTGCTAGGTCCCTATATTTTGTTGATAGGTAATGTCACCTCAATGACCCAACATAATGCTATTATTCTTTTGTAGATGTGCCCTTCTAGTGCTGTTATTTGTAACTGGCTAATGCCTCCGCGCGTGCCCCAAATACCAGGTACCCATCTCTTACGGGAGGCTGTCAAATGATCTGGAACTTCTACGGGTTTGGTCACGACAAGGGAGAGTGGAATGGCGCCGGCGCCGTAGTTAAGAGAGCACTACGATAGGAGCAGCTAAGGGATTCAAATTGGCCCTTCCAAGACGCGTGTGACTATGTCTCATTTCTGGCAGAAACAATGGGCGGTGCTGTACCAGTCAGGCATGGTTGGATGAAGTAAGCGACAAGCCCTCAGGTAATCGGAAGGTTTTTTTTAAAATTATGATCACTTTAGGAGGTCTAGTTTTATTATTGTTAAGCTATACGTGTTTGCCAAGATACAAAGAACTTCCCAAATTTGCAGTGCTTGAAGTCACCTTCATTAGTTTAGTTTAAAAAAATATATATACCTTGCTAGGGTCATGAATCTACAAGAAAGACAACATAGCTACTCCAGATTCCATAAAAAGTAAAGGTACATTGCTTAATACCGATTCCAATCAACTTCTGATAATGTGCAATATCTTTTCTTTCTCTTATAGGCAAGGCTGATAATACTTATACGGATGCAATTGTAAGCATAGTTGAAGTTAACCAAGTAGACTAGAGTTGTCACATGTTGAAGAATTCAAAAACATTGGTGCGCTCTTTACTAAGTAGCTGCAGCGGGTGACAATTAAAACAAAGCGAGACGGCTAAATGAAGTCTGGAGTCTCCATATTTGAGGTGTCTATCCGCAACGTCCCTTCAAACTGCACCCACTACAACCCCCACCCTCCACCACAAAAAAAGGAACCACACAAACCAAGTGTACTATCAGCGGTAAACGTTGGCTCTCAGTAGAACAAGCTATGTTATATAAGGACTGATAGTGATGCTTGTCCTTGAATTAAATGAATGAATACGGTACTCTATGTTCTATGCTATCAAGCAGCATCTACATACAATATTACTTCAACTTTTGGTTGAAAATTCACTGTAAGAATGCTAGCAAACTGTCGTATCTTGCCTGCAAATCGTACCAGTACTTCCATTTGGTTGGCGTCTACGACGTAGATCGCAGTCTTGTGCATGCATGCCGCCCCATACTAGGGTCTTTGAAATTGCAGTCTGTGTTTGCGCCGGACGCACAAGACCTAACTGTGAGTTCCAAATTTAGCACCAGAAGTCTTGAATTCATTTTTTGTTTTATTTAGCTTTGAAATTACATTAATATAAGTGGAATAGCCATTTACGTTGATTTAGATTAGTTAAACCAAATGGTTAGCGGTACGCCATTTACCCTAATCCATTTGGTAAGTCATTAGGAGAGATGTAGTGAGATCAAGGGGTTTTTAGTTAGTTTGAGTGACACACATACTTGGAACTTGGGATCCCTTCCAAAAGTCCCCACTAGCCTAATTAGAGAGGGTTAGTTTAGGATTGGTTACTAAGGGCTTGAGATCCCCTCTAAACACTAGTAGAAAATTTGATAGAAAATTAACAGAATTTCAACTTGAAACTAGTGATCTCATTTGTTGATTTGGTCAAGTTGATTTGGGTACTTTTCAACAAGAGTTTGTTGTTTCTTTGTTGTTTTTTGTTAACTTTTGCTTATTTTTCAATTGATTTTTGTTGTTAATTTTTTTTATCAATTTTTTTTTCATAATATATATATTTTTAAACCAGCATGCTGAAAAATCAAAATTAAAAATTGAATCCTGGCCAAGCACTGGCTGGTGTAGCAGTTGCAACCAACGATTTGGCCGGCACAACCTCAACCACCAAGTTGGCTAAAGGCACCAAGGTTGAGGGTTGAACCCCAGACCTCAGGCTTTACAGTGAAGACCTCTCAATCTACACCTATTGCCATTACACCACTTACACTTGCACATGCACACATTATGCTAAAAAGTATATTTGTACACTAAACATAAACATTTTTAATTACTTTGCAAAGTCAGTAGACTTTGGAGGCTATCTCGGCCTTATAGAGAGCCTTTTTTCAGAAAACTTAGAATTAAAAAAAGTTGGTTAATGTAGTCTACTTTAACCTCCAACAAAAAAATTTAGATTTCAGATCTTTAATC
The DNA here is from genome assembly GCA_963920765.1 of Ulota crispa. NCBI lineage: Eukaryota > Viridiplantae > Streptophyta > Bryopsida > Orthotrichales > Orthotrichaceae > Ulota > Ulota crispa. The sequence goes on along the minus strand of OY987248.1, from coordinate 9,771,455 downwards.
AAAAGTTATGAGTAAAAATCAGAGAAGGTGTTTAGAAATTTTTAAAAATTATTTAATTCCACCCTTTTGATTTTTGTTTATAACTTTTGATTGAAATAAATAAATCTCAAAATAATTGTTACAAGTGAGAATTGGCTTCATTTCTATGAATAGATTTAGTTTTATTTATTTTTGAAAACAAAACTCTTATTAAATTACAATAACCTCCATAGTTTGCTAGCTTAAAAAAACATCAAAATTTGAATAGTTATGGAATTAAAAAGTAATCATACAATCAAAATTTCAAAGTATCCAAAAGATTGAAAATGATTCTATAATATTTTGAAGATTTTAAAATCTTTTTTAAAGATTCCAAAACTATTTCATAAGATTTTATTTTTTTTGTTGATTTGAATTGTAAAAGTAGGGAAAATATTAAAAATGCTCTCTAGTTGTTTCAAAATATTAAAGTTATCCCTTAATGATTTACAATATCAAGAAACACCATATTTGTTAAATTGGGAAAAATGGAGGTACCATTTTGTACTTTGCTTTAAACCCAAAATGTTACCTTAAACCAGATTTGAAGGAATTAGATTTAGTTTGTGCCACTACAATTTTTCCCTTGTAAATTCCTCCTTTTAGGTGAAGGCACATGTACCCAAAAAAATGCTACTAGCTTGGTTTTAGGTGACCACCTAGAACCTTCAAAAGTCCCAAAATGTATTGTTTTTCCCAATTTAACGAATATGGTGTTAAAAATACTCTTGTTTTTTATCAAAGTATCAACTCTAACCCTATTATTTTGAGATAATATCAAAAATGCTCTTTTATTTTGAAATAGCAAATATGCTCTTGTGTTATTTGATATATGAAAATTATGTTTGCTTTTATGTAAGAATATCAATTAAACTATACCCTTAGTTATTTTTGAGGCTATTACAAGTTCTCATAATTCATATTTTTTTAATAAATTTTTGTAACTACTAGAATGATAATGAAAATTACTAAAAATAGAGGCAAGTTAATTGCAAACTCAATCTTATAGTCAAGTTGTTCAAGCCCTTTGTAGGATTTCTGCATATAGATTTATCATTGCAAGAACTATTGCATCAACTGCGTAGTGATTTTTATTTTTAATATAATATTTAAAATAGAATTGCACTAAAAAGGCACAAAATAAATACAAGTATTTATGGTATTTTCAAAATCTAAGAATAAAGATTAATTGGCATTTTTACACAAAACCAAAGGTAGATTTTTTTTTCAAACTCCACAAAGATATATTTGATAATTTAAAATAGTTGAGGAGCATTTTTAATAATTTCCTAGTATATTAGAGGCATTGTTGATATTGCAAAAAGCCAAAGGTATTTTTGATACTTTAAATCTTTGAAGGACATACATGATTTTCTAAAAGAATTGAGGGGCATCTTTTACATTTTTCATAAAGAAAATTTGGTACTTAAAACAACAAAAGTTGTACTTTTTATATAAAATTTTGTTGGATTAATGAAGTTGTGTCCAAAAGTGTTTAGATCAACAAAAAATTGTTGATTTTTTGTTGTTTTGGTCATGTATTTAGTAGACTTTAAAGGCTACAAATGTCAAATCATACCAAATTGTGAAAAATGAAGATAAAAACCACACTCAAAATTCTAAAAGATTCTAATTTTCTTGAAAACTTCTTTTATTTTTCAAATCTTCAAAATATTTTCATATAGTCCATAAAGATTCTAGAAAGATTTCAAAAACAACCTGAACTATTCTAATAGTCTTTTATGAAAAAATATTTTAAAGTATTTTATTGAATTACAAAAATATTCTAAAACAACTCTAATTAACTCTAAGAGATTCTATTTTTATAAAGAGGATGTAATATTTTAAAAAATTTCATAATTAAAGATTTCAAAAAGATTATCAAAGATTCCTAAAAAGATTCTCCAAGATTTTCAAAGATTCTTTAAAGATTCTCAAAGATTCTCAAAGATTCTCGTAAACATAAAAAAGATTCTCCAAGATTTTTAAAGATTCTTTACAGATTCTAAAAGATTTTTAAAATTTTTTAAATTCTGAAAAGATTCTCAAAGATGCTCAACGATTTCCAAAAGATTCTCAAAGATTCCAAAATAGATTTTCAAAGATTCTGAAATTTTTGTTGATTTAAACAATGGTGTCCAAATCAACAGAACATAGGTAGTTTTTTACAAAATTTTGTTAACTTAGTCAAATAGTGTGGGCAAGTACCCAAAACAACAAGAAACTATTGATTTTCTATTGTTTTGGATAGAGTTTTCTACTAGTGAAAAGTCCCCACTAGCCTAATTAGAGAGGGTTAGTTTAGGAGTAGATTAGCTATGCCATGGCCAAGGGCCACATCACCTAGTCCAAGTCACATTATCATTTTGGTGCGTCTATACCCAAGGTTCCCAAGACCTTCCGCTTTTCAGAGAGCGTGATTCCAAATAGTTAACCCTGCTAGGCTACCAGTCCACCCCAATCAAAGGAGGTTGACAAATGGCAGTAAAATGTCACCAAAATTCATGGAAGAGTTTCTCAAGGATTTATGAAGGTCCCCCAAGTTTCAAGTCGTTTTGATAGTGGCAAGATCTCAAACGGCGACATCCATCCAATTCAAGAACGTGCGCGACATCCAATTCCAAGATTATATCCATTTGGAGCCCAATTGACGGAAGCCAGGAGTGTTTTCCATCTCCCTTGACAACGTTGGAAGACCTCGGGAAGTCAATTTCTCAAATTGGGATGAATTCCCAATTCTGAGTTTTTCATCCATTCACCTCTAAACCTTCATTCAAGTTTCCCAATGCTTTGTAGCTTGGAATTGGGAGTGTGAACAACCAAATCTAGCTGTTTTGGGCCCAAGGAATCCAATACCATCATCCATTTGTCATTTGGAGCTACGCTCCAAAAGTTATGGTGAATTCACCCAGATTTCATCCATTTTTTGTTTTTCTTAGATTTTAGGTAGATTTCAAGGGATCTATGGATCTCCTAGAGAGAGGGCTGAGGTGTCCTCCCCCAAATGTATAAAGGAAGGCCCACCTCCTCCCAAAACACATACTCCTGGTCACTTGTCATCACTCATTACTTGTTACCCCACCCTTTGATCACTGGTGTATTGTCAAGTCTTTAGCCCTTTTGTTTCTTGCCGGTAGTGGGACCTCTCCCCTGCACTTAGTTAGAACATAGTCCTCATTGGCATTGGTCATACTAATCCTTAGGAAGTTTGATTACGATTGGCAATGCCACTCTTCCACACTTCTTAAAAGTTCTACTTGCATGCTAGTCAGTAGTTAGTTTAGAATAAGTACCCTTACCCAAACCTCAGCTTATCAGAGCCTTACCAGGACTTCATCATCATGTCACCATCGCCTCTCAAGCCCTCCTAGCAGCTCTTGAGGAATCCCCTTAGCTTAGCTTTGGCCAGCTAACCCAATTCCCCAAGTGGCTCTCTGAGTAGCCGCCTAGTTCAGTGATTTCTACTAGCTTAAGGTCTTGCCTTGCTACTGACATCTCTTGGCCTTCCGGCATTGTTCCTGCCCAACTAGCAAGTTCAAGCCCTCACTCACCATCTTGTCTCTCAGCGTTCTAGCTATTAGTTTGAGCTTTCAGCATTCCAGCTGTCTCTCGACATTCCAGCTGCTAGTTTGAGCTCTCAGCATTCCAATTTCCTCTCGGCATTCTAGCTGCTAGTTTTAGCTCTTAGCATTCCAGCTGTCTTTCGGCATTCTAGCTGCTAAGATTGAGCTCTCAGCATTCCAAGCTGCTAGCTCAAGCCCCCTAGTCAATTCCTTGTTCTCTTGCCATTATAGCTGCTCATTTGAGCCTTCACTCTCTTGGCATCCCATGCTGCTCGAGCCCCCTTAGTCAATTCCCTGTTCCTCTCAGCATTCTAGCTGCTAGCTTGAAGCCCTCACTCCCTCGGCATTCCAGCTGCTAGTTCAAAGCCCTTAGCATTACAGCTACTAGTTCAAGCCCTCACTCTCTTAGCATCCCATGCTGCTTGAGCCCTCCTAGTCAATTCCCTGTTCCCTCTGTATCCCAACTGCTAGCTCAAGCCCCCTAGTCAATTCTCTGTTCCTCTCGGCATTCCAGCTGCTAGTTCAAGCCCTCACTCTCTCGGCATTCCATGCTGCTCGAACCCCTCGTCAATCCCCAGTTCCCTTGCATTCCATGCTGCTAGTTTGAGTCCTCATTCTCTCTCGGCATTCCACGTTGCTAGTTCGAAGCCCTCTAGCATTCCACGCTGCTAGTTCAAAGCCCTCAGCATTCCAGCTACTAGCATGAAGTCCTCACTCCCTCGGCATTCCATGCTGCTAGTTTGAGCCCTCACTCTCTTGACATTCCATGCTGCTTGAACCCCTAGTCAATTTCCAGTTCCCTCTCATTCCAGCTGCTAGCTCGAGCCCTCACTCTCTCGGCATTCCACGCTGCTCGAGCCCCTAGTCAATTCCCTGTTCCCTTGCATTCCATGCTGCTAGTTTGAGTCCTCATTCTCTCTCGGCATTCCATGTTGCTAGTTCGAAGCCCTCTGGCATTCCATGCTGCTAGTTCAAAGCCCTCAGCCAATTCCCTGTTCCCTTGCATCCTATGTTGCTAGTACAAAGCTTCACTCTCTTGGCGCTCTAGCTGCTGGTTAAACTCCTAGCTAGCTCACTCGACCCGGTTGCCGTGGCTTAGAGCCTCAGTCAAAGCAGCGCCGCCAACCCCTCGCGAGACTTGGCCCGGACTCAAAGATACCCGGTTGGCCTAGCGACCCCATCCAGACTCCTCCGCCCTGCAATACCCGGACCTCCCTGCCGATTTTTGGGATTGGCCCTCAGCCTCAAACTTCAGCCCTTGCCATCCCTGCCAGCACAGGGGATTTGGATTTTCTATCATAATATTTTCTGATAATTAAAAAAGGGAGGTTGAAGCATTTAATTGCTTCCACCTACTCTTTGGCCTAATTCACTTATTTAACCATTGTTCCGAACTATGTAAGGACTATTTTTTTTGTTGAACCAAGACTTGCATCATACCAGGTGCGTAGAACCACACGGCGTCATATTTCAATTAAGTGGCTAGGAAAGGAGGTAGTTGCTGGCATTTGAGATACATCCAAGACCCACCAAGGGATTAGGATAATCCTTGATTCTTAAGTACCAAGGGATTAGGATAATCCTTGAACCTCAAGTATAGAAGCCGATTTATGTTGTGATTATTCATCACAAGGCAATAACCCAAATCGGCCTAGTAATATGGGGTGAACCACCAACCCCTTAGAGTGTTGTGATTATTTGTCCATAGAATAGAGTGATTAAGCGTTGATCCAACACTGCCATGTCACCGAAGCATGGAGGTCATTCATGACCAACACGTAGGGTATGTGAACCCCCATGATGAGGTATGATTACTCATGTAACCATTTTGATTAACCACAAAATCTGACGTAAGAAATATTTAAGTGGATTGTTCCCTTCTTTGTTCATCATTGTATGTTGTAGGCTTGTTAGTAAATATCCATTGCTTGGAAGGCATCTTTAGTTGGAAATCTACAATCAAACCTACCCTCTTCTATTATAGCTCATTTCCTAGAATTGTTAGAACTCGGTTGTGTTTGCGTTTATTTCTCAAGGGGGAGGTTTGAGCACTCACACCAACCAAGCTCCTTATTTGTCCTTGGAGTTGTTTTTGCGGGCCATGCTTGGATGAGAACTTTGCTATTTGCGACAAGCAAGCATATGTTCTTGACTGGAAAGTCTATAAAATTCAGCCAATAAATGTTACTTATGCACAGGTTGTCCTAAAAACTGATGAAAACAATGACGAAGGCAACTGGGAGTACAACAAAGACAAGAGCCACATGACGGGTTTGGTCCAGCCAAGAGACAACTTTGCCATACCTGCAGAAGCTGATAACGGCAAAGGAGTTTCTTTCTACATCCTTCAATGCCAAAGAAGAAAGCACCTAGTGGAGTAGGACTTCAATTGTTCTTAGGCGGAGAATTCAAAACAGGCGACTATGTAACCACAGGCACTTACTACCAAAAATGGGGAAGATTGGCCTATCAAAACTATGTATACCTAAAGGACTCCACTCTAACGCATGTGGACGCGGACATCATTCTTGTTTGCAAATTCCAGATGGTACCACGTTTGCATTGAGTCAAGGGCAGAGATCCGATCTACACATTGCCAAGCAAAAGCTTCAATGTCATTACATGCGTGTTACAAGAATATGATAGCTAAGTAAAAGAGGCTGCAAGTATCTTCATAAGGTTAGGCACATAAGGAAAAATAGTACTTCTCTTTCAAGCACTTGACGACGTTACAATACACTATGATGTACTAGCTGTATCCCAGTAGTACTGCATAGTACTACCTAGTCTAACATAGGACTGTGCATGCTTCCATTCAATACTAGAAGTACTATTTACCTGTGAAGGTAGGAGTTCCCAACACCAAAGATATAATACAATGACAATTTCCATCTTTGTGAATCATTAGCTCTCATAGCCCTAGAATAAATAGCCACAGTATGAACATTTCAAAGAACAGGTTAGAAGTTTCTCTTATTTAAGTTGAGCTTCAATGCTCCAAAGCATTGACTGTAGTACAAAGAGTCCCCGTAGCACTAGCTATGCAAGTACTCCTCTTAGAACAATACTTGTGGCCGCTACCTAGCATCACTCACTTTTGTCAACAAAATTGATTGCTGCAAGCACAAGTGAAGGGGAAAGCAGATGAATCACTTGTGTCAAGCTCAACACCATAATCCCATGTCAACTTCTCCCCCCTTGAAATGTCTTTGTTTGCAAAGAAGGCAACTTGCATTGCATGCAATGACAAAAACTATAAATTACACTTTAGTACTCATGCCAGTATTATCTACCTTCTTTAGAAATCATCATTGAGGATGCTTTACCACTTACTTGATAAAGAGTCGACTGGGTAGTACGGGTCCAAACTGGCATGTCTATGACATTTGCGTTGCCACACTTGCAACCATTACATACAATTATTGAAATGAATGGATTTGCTCACACATGTATCACTTCAAGGTCATTTTGATTGCGTACCTGTGGTTCATCCACCGGACTAAGTTAAAGATTTTCCTTGTATCAATGCATAGCAACTTATCATCACCCTTAGAGGACTCAAATTGCCAATGTGCATCGAGTTGAAATGAGAATTTACCACCGTCTCTACATTTGACTAATTCCGCGTAGTCACGACTTCTCCGGCACACTTGAAAAGAAAAAATCCACTACAAATTGCTTTGAGGGACCTGATGCCTCAACCCTTCTGGGTGCTTGCGTACAAAACCTAGAAATGAGCTGGTCATCACTCTATTTGTATGGAAGACAAGAGGAATCTCAAATCTCTAAACAACAAAGAAATGGTAGATTCACAATTATTCAAACCTCAAATGGTAATTTTATTCCTCTTTGCAAGACACAATTAGTGCAATCAAGGCTGCACAGGCAGCTTGAAGAGCACTCCTTTGTGAATAGTTGCTGCAAGTGACCAGGACAGGCTCCCCTCCAGTAACCTCTGCTTAGGAAGTCACCGGAGTAGTGGACCAGGTAGTCGTTGCCTCCATCTCTACAATTCAGGAATTGATGAACAATACAGTAGACAATGAATGGTACTCATGCAAAGCCAACGTGTCATCTAGTAGATGACACGTGAAGCAGCAATAATCTCAAATGAATTAACTAAGAAAGATTAATTTCAAATACTTCAGAAATGGATATATGGAACCTAGAAATTACCTGCTCAACAACGTGGTCCTTCAGTCGGCCATCTCTCCCGTACACACACCCTCCACTAAAAACACAGCAGCAACATTCACTACTTCGATTTGTACAACAACTTATACAAAAGCACAACATTTCTGCCAAAAGGGACGCCCCTACTGCACCGGACCGTATAGAAGAGTGCAACACAAGGCAGCAGATGTATTTGTAGGAGGATACGTCCTAGTGTGGGGCTCCAGGCATGCTACTACGTCAAGAGCAAAGAATGGGAATGCTCTCAACACCCTGGAGCAGTCAAGCTCAATACATTCCTGTGTCCATCATTCATGTTTAAGACAACTAAAACAATAAAGACTCGGACTCAATCACAACACAAATCCATGACTTGTCAAACTCAAAAACCAACACAACAAAAAAACAAATGCAATAGAAGTACTCTAGTCAACCAGTTATAGCATTTCTAGGAGTACTCGCACGGTTTGTGGAGACCATGCTCAAACAGGTTTCCAAACAATAGCAAGTCTATATAGAACTTTGTAGAATGAAGAAGTCAATGCAAAATCGGAAATCTTTTCCATTTCATGTGAGCAATAAATGGTTGAGAATGAAAATGACATTTGTAACCAGTACCAAGAGAGCAGCAACCACAATGGGCAAATCTCATTGGTACAGCCATAAGCTTTACGGCTTAGGATTGAAGGTGAATTGCCTCGGCATCACTTGTAAATGTGCAGGTCCAACAAGACAAAACAATGGACTCCGTCATTTCTTTGTTACCTTCAAGTTCCGCGCTGCAAGGCCCGCTTGAGGCCCTTTCAACTTTGGAGCAGGTGCAGTCGCGACAGTTGGCCTTGACAAACACAAGGAGCACGTAGCTTTGGGAGATCCACCACTTTGCTACGAGGGGGAGGAGCTGGTCTTGCCCTCCATGTAGATGTTGTAGCAGTTGTACGTTGGCAAGGCTGACAGAGCCTTTGCCCGTTCCACCAAAGTCTCCTCCTGTAATTCAGGTGGGAAACTGCGACCATCAATGCCATTACCTATGAAGCAAAACTAGGGAAAACTAAGATTCATATGCAAGGCTTGGGATGTTCATTCAATGTAAAGCAAACCACTGATTCCAAATGCTCTGCCTTTGTTGCATACCTGTAGCGACCTTCTGCAACATTCAAAGCTCCTCTTCCTCAAAAAATTCCATATAGGCGTCTTTCCTAGGCACTTGATTAGGTCCATGAACGGGGCACTCCAAAACTAGTGGCAAAGTTGCTACAACGACTGATGTTGTGGGGGCCAATGCTACGGGGGCCAATGACACAGCAACTTGGTGTATACCCTTCGATGGCAAATAGCACAAAATGAGACACCAATTTAGAAATCCCATGTACGAGATTTTGATTTAGCAGACAAGAAGAAACACTTATGGTAAGGTGTAGACACCCACCAGAGTTTGATTGGCCATTGGCTTTGCGTGGAGCACTGACCACTCCTTGCACGTGAGCTCTGCAGTGGCTTCCGCAAGTGTTTCTTCATCCACGTTCTTGCTTCCTTCAATGATGCTTTCTAGCATTGTTGCTGAAGAGGGAGCAAGATCCTCAGTTCCTCTTAACGGAGCTTGTTCAACGCCAATGCCGTGGGAGACGCAAGCCTCACTTGCAAGTGACCGGAGAGAACTAGGAATGAGTGAAGGCGACATGTAGGCTACGTCCCCGCCTACAATCTTCAAAGCATTTTGCTGACCAAGCCCACTTGTCATGTCGACCGTTTTGACGACGGACTTTGAGAAAGTGTTCACGGTAGCCGAGGCTAAACCTAGACCTTCACCAAAGATGCCAGTTCCTGTAATGTACATGACAAGGTAAATTATTGTTAGATGAACGTCGAGGGCAACATTAATCTTTGTAGAAGGAACTGCAGTGAGGCTTGTGTAGGACTATATTTGGAAGCAGCATTGCCCAATCCTAAACCACACAAGAATGCATTACATACTAGTAAGACGTGGGTCATTTCACAAGAGCCAGAAAACACACTCTATTTATATGAATATTTGACGGGACCCATAGACCTCAATATTTTTAAATAGCACTACATTGACAATCTAGAAACGCACTTCTATTTAGAGAAAGATCATTTATATAAGTGGACAAGGAAGGAAGTCGGCAATAAAATTGTAAGAACCTAGACTCTACATATGGTAACTCCACTCAAGGCAATCAGGTAAAGCACAATCTAAATAGAAGCGGCTGGTCTTTCAAGCCATGAAAAGAGAATAAACATATTAAAAAATCCTCCTTTCCAAAGGAGACGCTATGTATCGATGCCTGCATGGCCTCCACTCAAATGGAGGTTGGCAACATCAACTCCGAAGCTCGGTGTTATGCTGTCACAAGTGGTAGCTACAATCTTTGTCATTCAAGCCCGTGAATCCGCATGCCTTCAACCACATCAAGGAGACACGTCCACGTTCCGTTGACGCTCAATTGAAAGTATTCCTAAACCATGACGCAACACACCAAGGGTTGTAAAGGTGTTTGCAGCTGCATATAAGCGTGTGCCAGTAAGGAAAGCCCTCCGAATAGATGGCGCACGACAATGTGGATGGCATCTTGCCAAAATCTGGCCTTGATGGAATATCAAGCCCAGGCGTTGGAAGTGGTGCTACGTGTATGACGCAGCAGAGGCATATGGCTTGCAAAGAAGCTTGCTTTGTTTGCAAGGCCTTGAGGTATTGACTGGAGGCTTGCAGTCTGCAGTCTATAATGCGTTGCTTAGCCTCAAATAATTGCATCCTCAGCAGCAAATTGTCCTGATTAGACAAGCTATTGCGTAGCATGTTGTGCATGGGCCCGTCACCTACAATTACATTGCTCTAGCCTCCACGGTCTCCAACATCTGAGAGGCCAAAAGTTGTGCCAAATTTGGCAAATTGCCTAACAAGTTGATCAACCATTCCACTGCAATAAACGGCCTCTTTCTCCGCGTCCGCGAGTCTACATGTAATGTCGTTAGAATCCTCTAGTAGGGTCTCCACCTTGTCCTCAACTTTACTCAGTACGGTCTCCATGTCGGCATCATGGTTGTTACTTTGGACCGCTCGTCCGCCTGCCCACCTCTCCACCCAATGTGTCCAATGGAGGCCTATGTCTATTCGATGTGGTCAACTTACAATTGACTATGGAAGAGGGGTAAAAGAAGTACGTGGACTTACCTTTGTACACGCTGGCAAGCCAGAAGGGGTATACGGTGGCAGGCTGAAAGGTAGGCAAGGTGCCAACTTGCCACTATCGGGCACCAACGCAGAGCGGGCAAAGGCGTATTTAGTTGGGGCAGCAATTGGTAGGATTTGCGCCGATGTAGAGCTGGGCGCAGGCGGGTCAACTGTGGGTTGGGCACGGACGGTTGGCACACGGAGAGGAGGGGTGCACACAGCAGAGACGGGAGCGCGCAATGGGGGGCGCGTGAAGAGGGGCGCGTGGTGGAGGGCACACGTAGAGGGGGGCGTGCATGGTAGGGGGCGCGCACCGTGGAGAGGGGCGCATGGTGGAGGGCAAGCACGGCGGAGATGGGCACGCATGGAGGGTAGGGCGTGCCCGCGGGCTCACATAATTTTTTCTTTTGATTCAGCTTCATTGAACGAAGAATGCATACATTGAAGAAGTATAATGCTTTTGAAGGTGCACTTGAATAACACATATTCCAATATGTATTTGAAGACTTGTCTTGAAGTTCAAAATGACAAATATACATAGTAATTGAAATATTAAAATTTTCAAATTTACCATGATATCAAAATCTGCAGAATCCTTTTGAAAGTACTTGAAGTGATATACAAAACTCACTATACTTTTCTAGAAATGCCCAAGATTTATACTACCTGAGAGTAATTCTAGGTAGTAAGTGGGGCAGATGAAAATGCTACATATCTAGCTCATCAAATTCGTAGCCAATGAACAACAGATGCCCTTCAGTACCGCCAAGTATTCTTTCATTGTCGCTTGATCCTTGTCACTCATGCTGTGTTCTACTTGGGCCAATTTTGTTGTTGTTTAGGCCCCTTGTCGGATGGAGTTCGCCCACTTTGTCTCTTGAAGCGTGGAATAATCTTTCAATCCACTCCCGCTCTTCTTGTAGTGGTTGCCCCTCAAACATTGCATCCTTCAAATAGTCGGAGTAGAACATTTTCTTCATTAGTTCTACAATGTACAGAAATTGCTCTTCCATTAGGATGTCAATGGCTAATTTTTGATACTTGTCATTCCACTCGTTCATGTGCATCCACAATTTATAAAAGGGCGTTTGGATTGTAACCTCATCCTTGTCGCGAGAAGTTCCATATCTCTCCGCCCTTGTGCTAGGTCTAATCACTAGCTCACTGTCATGTGTATAGTACTTTCTATACGGTGGTTTTCCAAACAAGAACCTTTTCTGATCTTGGTCAAAATAGCCCCCAAAGCACTGATAAAAAAATTGCCTTTTCTCAAACGTCTTCCGGCTGGTTGCTGGAATGAGCTTCTCACAAATCTTGACAATGTCTTTTGGTCTTTTCTCCCACCCATGCTACATACTCTAGATGTTTTTTCTGTGCGAGAAATCATTCAAGCGCCAACTCCATAGTACATCAGTTCCCCATTTATTGGGAACTTTTGGACACATGAGTTCATTGAACTCAAAGTTCGGCGGCATGAAGTGACCTTTGAATTGATGGTAAAGTCGATGGTGAAATGGCGCTTTGCATATTACACATTGCCTTCAAACAACCATCAAATTAATTAGACAAGTTGGATGGTACATGTGATGGCACATTCCCACTTGCCACCCCTCTTTTGGGCCAAATCCCACATAGCACATTCCACCTTGTGTGTCGTCTTCAAGAAACATCTAAGGATTTGGCCACAATTTGTGCTTGTTGAATTGGTTTGCAGACAATCTGGTTTTGTAATCCCAATCGTATTTCTCCCAATCCACAACCGTGACGATGTTAGCAATGGGGCCCACCTCCTTTGTTGGCAATTTGTCCATGTTGAACATCTCATCCACAGTTGGCCACGAGGTCATTAAAAGGCTGCATGGTGGCATGCTCTTCATGTATTCTTTGCTAATACTCTTGATTTCTTTTGCAATTTGATGATGGCCATCCATATATTGAAGGCATGCCAATTTGCAATAGAAATATTGCTGTACAAGAGCTGTTGTGTTGGCATTAGCACAATCTTCAAGCTCGGTGTACTTGCCTTTTGATTTGATGTTCTTTGTCTGCTCCATTGCTAGTTCCTTTGTTTTCTTTGCCACCTCTTCCAAAACTGCTTGTGGTGTGCGCTTGATATTCTGTGACAATTGTAGAGCCTTGACCAAAGTGGTTGCTTCTTGTAATTGCATTTGAAGTGATGCAATTTCACCTTGAAGGCTCAAAATTGTGCTGCTCTTTTGCTCATCAACTCTCCGCAACTCTGCATTTTCCTCGCGTACTGCTCACATTCCTTCTTCATTGTTAAATGCTTAAGAGAGACAAATACTCACGGCAGCCATGTCCACGTCAAGCCTAGGTAGTTCATCCACTTCATTGCCGGATTTCAACTCCATATCCAAGTTAACGCCATATCCGTCGTCCATTGTGTTTGCCGTGCCACCTGGCCCTTCTGGCTCTGGCAATAGACCATATAATGTTGCGTGCATCTCTACTCTCTGTATTCTCCATTTCTTGGTGCGATTGAATGCCTTAATGCTTCTAGGATGCAATAGAGTGTGAGTTCCATCTGAGTCATCATCAGCTGAAGAGTTGGGGTCAACTACCGCCTTGCCTTTCGTCGCTCTTACTGGTCCATTATCCTTCAACTCCCCATTTGGGAACTTCTTCACCCCTCTTAAATAAATCCATCTTGATGTAGTAGAACGTGCATTTTGTCACCAATGCTTTTCACTGTTGAGCAGTCCATTCATTTGTTCAACTTCAACTCTGCCCACACACCTCTGCAAATTAATAGTGACACTTTGTTGCGAGTCAAAATTGCTATGTTGTACAGAAATTGAAAATCTTCTATACAACGTTCTTTGAGAGCATCATTGGTGCAGTACCGCAAGTTTGCTTTATTTGATTTACAATAATTATGATGACGTTCTTCTGGAAAAACATTGTCAATGTAGCACCAATTGATGTAGTCGTTGCAAATTTCTCCATACCATGGATTGGGTATTTTGTTTTAGCCTCAAAAAGCAATCTTTGCCGGATTTTTGAGAACGTGCATTATCCTGCATTGTATAAGGCTCCTTTGGTCCCTGCCTTTGTTTTTCTCCTCCTTCTGCTGTGCCCTTGGTGTTGCCATGCTAAGACTAGTATTATAATTACAATAATAGTTAGTTAAGTTTGTTAAACTAATGTGAGTTGGTGTGAATCTGTAGACCCCACCAATTCCCAACCAACTAGCTCGTGAGAAGGAAGAAGGGGAGGTGAGGTAAAGAGTGAGGGTGCAAACCTCCCCTTAAGTATGGGGAGGCACGCTTGCGCAGACTTAGGGGCGTGATGGGTCCGCGCCCTGGCCCCTCCAAGGGCGCGGACGCAATTGGTCAAGGCGCCTATACCCGCGATTAGGGCATGTGCGGCCGTTGCTTTGCGTGCGCCTGGCCGTGAAATCTTTGCAGGACTACCCACTTAAGCAGCTTTTTTTTGCCTCTTTTTTCCGTTTAACCCCTAAACACCCAATCAACCATTTTTTGGTTGCTGCCATTTCTTTCCGGCTGCTCAAAATGAGAAAATACATTTTTTGAAAAAATTTAAAAAAAAAACCATATAGAAAAGCGACTCTACTTTCCAATCCAATTTGAATCATGTCAATTCAAGTTATACTCCACAAAGGATAATTTTTCAAAAAAGAACACTTCAATATTTGCTACTGTTACAAAATATACTATTTTGGGAAGCTAATCATGTTCTCTTCATGAAAACTATTGCATTTTTGAACTTTCAAATAGAACATCTATTTTTAAACATTCATTCCAAATTTCAAAGTCTACGAATAGAACTTGCAATTTTGATGTATATTACATGAGAAATGCTTATAAATTCCTTTTGGTTGATTACAAAACTAATTTGGGATTAAACTAAAACATAAATCTTGGTGACCCCTTGTGAAGTCAAAATTTTAAATACTTGCAAAAGGAAGGGACAATAGGGGATTCATTCAAAACATAGAGCAAAAATTCATCAAATGACTTGAAACTTTCACAACATATATCAATAAAGGTCTTTGACATGTGGGATTATTTTGAGGTCAAATTGAAACATGGGTCTTGGTGACCCCTTGTGAGGGTAAAATTTTAAATAATTGCCAAAAGAAGGGGTAGTGGAGGTTTTATTTAAAACACAAATGACAAAGTGTTGGAAAGGCTTGAAACTTTCACAACATCTTTCAATAATGGTGTGTGACATGTAGGATTAATTCAAGAATAAATTGAAACATGGGGCTTGGTGACCCTTTGTGAAGTCAAAATTTTAAATACTTGCCAAAGGAAGGGATAATAGGGGATTCATTCAAAACATATAGCAAAAACTCATGGAATGACTTGAAACTTTCACAACATATATCAATAAAGGTCTTTGACATGTGGGATTATTTTGGGGTCAAATTGAAACATGGGTCTTGGTGACCCCTTGTGAGGGCAAAATTTTAAATAATTACCAAAGGAAGGGATAGTGGGGGGGGGGTTTATTCTTCCGCTTTTGCTGCAGCGGCGCAGAGCCGGGGCTTTTAGGGTTTAGAGTCCAAAGCACTTGAGTGCTGCACGATGGCTGTGCACTATTGCAAGCTTGTGAGTACTGCAAAGTAGTTAGGCTGAAAGAAGAAACGTTGACGACCACAACAAATTCGTTGGAGCAGGTCCTTGCAGTATTTTAGGGTTTGATACAGACAAGTTTGTAGAGGATCTTTCAACTTGGTATTTTGTAGCTATTTGTAGAAAGGCACTACAAAGGCCCAATGGTGTCCAAGCTTCTGGAATCAATTTTGACGCCGTTGCCAACTCGCATGGAAGAACAAGCGGAGAATCTCGTATAGGCCAAAGTGGACACAAGAATGGAGGAGCAACTCTTGGAGCCGCGGAAGGATCAAGAGAAGAGCCCAAACTGCTGTCAACAAAGGAATTAGGGTGGGGTGACTCACCGCCAAAGACAGGCACAAAGAGCTCAACACCGACAGGAATCCCTAATGAGAAGAAGGTGCAATTGTTTATAGATCTGAATCTGAAGCCGCTGTTTGTAATCCCATTGAAGAAGCTCAAGGAGATGAGAAAGAAGAGACCACACCGCTACAAGTGCCTAGTTTTTGGACAGCTTTAGGGCACACCGCCAGGTCACTCTAACTTACTCAATTTCCTTTGAACACACATTGGTGACTCTTTCACATCAATGTAGATGCTAGCTAATGGACAATTTAGGCTAGAATTCTCAAAAGAATCTGGAGCTATGAAATATATTGGCATTGGAGAATTGAGATGGGAAGTAAGGTCATCAGCTTCAATTGTTGGCACAACAACTTTGCTGCAAAACCAGTCATCCCAACCCCTATCCGGAAGCCAAATCCCACTATTAGAGTCCAATCTCCAAAATTGGATCCTTAGCTAGCTTTGGAGGCATGGCTCAGGAGCCTGGGGGGAATGGTAGGACGGGTCACCTCTATCGAGGACACTTCCATTGCCAGCAAAAGACTTTCAAGGCTTATTGTGAATGTAGTAGCAAAGGACCTCTCTAAACTACCAGGAGTCTTACAGATCCACGTGTTATGTGACAATGCAAAGGAAATCAAACTATACAAGCAAAGAGTGTTGTTTGCAGGCTTGCCAAACCAATGTAGCAGGTGCCAACAGTTTGGCCACAAAACCTGGGATTGCTTATTGGGCAAACGTGGAATTCCACCAAAAGACAGACAAGCAGTTGAGATTGGCAAATGTATAAAGCAAGAAGAGGAGTCGGGACATGATCAAGAGAAGTTTGATCTGGTGCTAGGTAGGGAGTCACTGTGGAAGGGTAGAGCAGAATGGCAAGAGATAGAGAAGACAAAGGCCATGGCTAAGATGAAACAAGGTCAGACCTCCCCATGCCTAGCAACGGATCAAAATCCATATGCACTATTGTGTGAGGAGGTCAACAAGCAGGTTCATGTGGATCAGGAGGAGAATTCAACGGCGGACTAGGTAGACAACTTCCCGATACTACCCTTTGTGGAGCTCCCAACCCATCCTCGTAAATTTTTGAGACTAGAAAGGTAAAAGCCACACTAGGGCAGTGCAAGGGCTGAGAATTTTGACCCACAAGGTCCGATAGAGGGCAGATTCTGGGAACAAGAGAAATAGGATAGATCCTCCTCATGGCCAACAGCCAAATTTTGGGCATCCTTTATAGAGAAAGAGCTCAAAGATACCTTCCTAGTCAGGAATGAAGCCTCCAACACACAAAGGGAGGAGTACGTTACAATATGGTCCATTACATACACAAAAAATGAGCTAGGGATAGAATTCTTGCTTGAGAGAGGAGAGCCCCTTAGCTTGATTGACCCCATGCCTATCTCTTTCACACCTCAAGAACAAGGAGTGACTATGTTAAAAGGCAGAATTTTGGCAAGCCTCTGAGAAAACATGCAAGAGAGATTAAAGAAACCGTCTAGATTGCAACACTGGGAATTGATCAATTGGATAGCACGGTGGGATGGTGATGAGAATGCTCAAGAATTGACAATCCTTGCATCTATACTTGTGGCCCCAAAGTCCAAAGCTAGGATGGAAATACCCATGGCTTGGATAAAGAGCGGCAAAATCTCATAATTGGCTAGCGGCAAGGGAAGGGACATGGCCAACACCTTGTTCAGAGATAGTGCCGGTCTTTAGGGAACAATTCTAGACATTGTGGATTGGATACCTAGCCTGAATATATCTCCTCAGCAGCTTAGGAAAAAACCAAGAACCCCCGCGGCTTCCCCTTCGACATCATTGACAGCAGTTTTGACATCTGCTAGAATAAGTGCCAATACCATGCAAAGTCCAAAAGGAGCTCAATCCCTTTGATGGAAGAAGGGATAACCATAGCCTCATTCAACATACAAGGCGCTAGCACTAGAGCTCAAGGAGCTCAAATGCAAGTACATATGCAAAGATGTTTCGAGAGAATGTCCTCACCACCAAAGATGATTCTTTTGCAAGAACCTTGGATGCAGGATGATCAATGTAGAAATCACAGTAGAAGCTTCCCATATGTAGGAGGACGGAAGCTTTGGAACCCGGCACTACTGAACGCTGATAGTGGAAGATGGAGGGCTGGGACGGCAATCCTTCTGGCACCAGAATTAACCACACGTATCCATGCAAAGGCTATTCTAGTTCCCGATAGAGCGCAATATGTGAGCATCTACATTGAGAACAACGCATTAGTAACTATTATTAACATTGATGCACATTGCTTGTCAAGGGAGAGACGGGGGCTGTGGAACTCAATAGTAGATGCTGGCGCCTCAAGTGACAAGTTCATACTCGTCGGTGACTTTAACATGACAAAGGCCTCCAACGACAGGTGGAATCACTCTAGAATCTGCCGTCATGTAGCAAGAAGTGGGAAGGTGGCCTAGGTACGGCTGCTTGACCATTACGAGATGAGGGATGTGTCTATGTTGGATAGCATACAGGCAGCTTTGTAGAGGCAATTCACAAGGGACAACAGTCAAGATGGCGTTCAAAGAAGGAGCGCAAGGATCAATAGGGTTTATATATCCCAATGCTTGAAGGAGCAAGAAGGGGTGTTCCACACCCACCTGCATACTAGGATTTCCGACCATGCCCCGCTGTCCCTTTAGCTCCTCCCTATTTGCCACAAAATGAGCAGACATAGCTACATGCAAGCATTCGTATGGACTTGTAAGAATTACAAGGACCGCTTGCTCAATGCATGGAATAGCCATGATCAGGAGGAGGGTATTACCTAGCTTGAGAGAAAAGACTTGGCCCAAGAAAGAATCATTACAAAAACCAAGACTTGGAGAAGGAAAGATGCAACAAGTGGTACCAACAAGAGCGAGATGCCCTCAAGCGAGTGAAGGACGCGGAATCATACTTGATTAGGTACCCAGAGGACACTAGCGTCGTGGCCTCCTAGAATGCTACAAAGACATCACTTCACAAGCTTTCACTAGCCATCCTTGATAACAGGTACCATAAAATGGCCGCAAACTGGTCCCATAAGGGTAACCAATGTACCAAAGCTTGCTTCAGCGCGATCAGGGATAAGAGGGGTCAAACCCACATCCTCCAGTTGGAGGTGAACGGCGCCCTCTACACAACGCAACAAGAGAAGCTAGCCACGGTCACCAATTTTTACAAGACCCTGTACATTGAAGATCAGATCAGTGAGGAAGTGCTAGGTGCTTGCATGGAAGTGTTAGGTAGTGTGCTATCTGTGCTCACGGTCGCACACAACCAAAAAGTGATTAGACCATTGACAATGCTGAAACTCAAGGGAGCGATGAAAGCTCTGTCCACAAGAAAGGCTTCCGGAGTTGACGAGGTACCATCTGAGGTGTATGCAGGCACAATAGGAGACATGGACCAGGACATCCTCCTAGCCATAGCAGAAATTCTTGAAATAGGAGACTTGGGTACATTGTTGAGTAGAGGGCTCATCACTTTGATCCACAAAAGTGGTGACACTAGCAATATCTCCAACTATTGCCCTATTACGTTACTGGGCTCATTTTATAAACTAGTGGCAAAGGTGCTAGCACCGCAATTGTAAGGTATTTTAGCAAAGATCATGCGGCCAAATTAGACCAAGTTTGTGCAAGGTAGATGCATAGTTGACAACATCTTTTTGGCACAGGAATCAATCCACTACGCGGAGCACTCAAACCAGGATTTGGCATTACTATTGCTTGATTTTGAAAAGGCATATGATAGGATTAGCTGGGACTTCATGGAAGTGACGTTGGAAAAACTTGGCTTCCATAAAGACTACATCTGCAATGTGAGGGCGTTGTACAAGAACGCAACTTCAGCGGTCCTTGTAAATGGTGAACATGGAGAATTTTTTGAGCTGTCACGCTCGGTTAGGCAAAGCTGCCTCCTAGCGCCCTTCTTGTTCATAGTCACCTTAGACTAGTTAAGTTACACTGTTGGAGACACAAGGCACCGGTGTCCTGATGGAGATATCTCCATCATGTAGATACTCGTTATATATTTATGTTTGTGTTGATTTCAATAAATCAACAGTTGAGGCAAAAGGGGTGGTCGTGGTGAGGACCACGGTTTGGTGACAGCGCAGCGGCCATAGATTACAGTGCGCTGCGCCGTCTTGTCACATGCACAGCTCAGGGGAGTAGGTAGCGGGTTGGCTGGGCCAATTTCCTGCTTCACTAGCTGCCAAGCCGCGAGCCGCCATCACCGCTCGACGAGTCCGATGGGATTCGAACCCGGACCGGCAGGCGACCAGAGACGACCGCTTCTCCAGCCAACCAAGTCCACGACTTGGCGACTGAAGACAAGCGTTTGACGCTATTATATGCTCGCAAGGGCACGTGGCCACTTTATGATGGCATTTATTTTGTAATTTAATCATTTTTATATGTTTATCTAGATGTTTTGGAAGGCTCATATATTTTGCCTTTATTTGAATAAAAATACTAAGGGTTTAGAAGTCAATAGAAAAGGTGTGAAAGGAAAAAGGGTTTGGCATCTATGGTGGGGTTAGGATAGGGAAGGCATGGGCTGATATGCCCCACCTCCCTACCTTAGATAGGGTCGAAATTATGGAGAAAAGATCCCTTAGTTGTTGGAAGTTAGTGTATGAGTGTTGGTGGGAAGAAGGGGAAAAATCCCGAAACTTTGAGGTGAGATTTTTTTCTATGTATACGTAATTTTGAATTGAAATTTGAGGAGGTTGTTCCTTGTGTGATTACCTTTCCAAAATGAGTTTGCAAGTTTGATTTGGAGTTGTGATGCAAAAGTTAAGAGTGTTTGAATTTTGGAGTCAAAAAGCCAAACTATGAAGAAAGGCTGAGACTTTGACAAGCCATAACTTATGATCTGTATATCATTTTGCAATAAGATTTGAAAAAAGTGTTTATCTTAGTATTGGCTTTCTAGAAAGTCTTTAAACTTGAGGTTTGAAGCTTGGACGAGAAAGTTATGGAAGTGTGAAGGTTTGGAGGTGGCTGCCCTTTTGTTAGGAGAAAGCCGAGACTTTGAAGAGCTACAACTTTTGGACAGCATGAGATTTTCTTCTCAAATTTTTAGGAGTGATAGTTTGTTGTCATAGCTTTTCAAATTGTCTTTAATCATTTCATTTGAAGTTTTATTGAAGAAGTTATAGTGGGTAGAAGTTGCAGGTTTGGATGCTCTCTAAAAAATTGAGACCCACACTTTGATTGACTAGAGCTTTCGGACAAAGTTTTGTTTTGAAGTGCAAATTTTATGGATTGAAGCCAGTGATATCATCTTTTTAAATTGATATCACGTTTCTATGGGTGATGTATAGAACAAAAGTTATAGAGGTTTATAGAGGCAGTGTTTAGTTTGTAAGGAGGAAGAAGAGCCTCTACTTTGAACCCACATAACTTTTGGACGATATCTTAGATTGAGTTGAAATTTAGAGAAATGTTAGAAGGTTAGAAGAGCTTTTCAAATTGCTATTATACTTAGCATTTGAATCTTTGAGCCATCTGTGGCACTAGATAGAAGGTCGCTGCTTTTCTATGACTTGTTATTTGTGATTTTCCCCATTGTTTTTATTAAAACATGAAGACTTGAAAACTTGAAGACATGAAAATTTGAAGATCTGAAGATATGAAGATTTCAAGAGGAATGTTTTGGGTTTATTTTTTATGTATGTGTGGGATGTAGCTTTGTTATTCCTAGCCGGTTTTGGAGGCTCGTTTGTCAATTCATTTCCATTCTATTTTGTAAACCTTGTTGCGGGCAGTTTGGGTTAAACCAAACTTAACCCCATTTATTGTCGTGGTGACGAAGTGGGATTGATCACCCACATGGTCAAGACTTGCTCTGTTCTCACGATCTGGAGTTTTGGCCAACAGATCGTGAATTTGATTTTAGGATCCCGTCATACGGACGGTAGCTCGTGTCTGCTGTCCCGATCTACCTGTCCCGTATCCAGTGGGCTCTTATCCCTACCTTGACCCTTATACCATTAGAGCCAGCCACAAGATAGGCCAACGGAAGACTGAAGACTGAAGATTTGAAAAGAAGATCAAGATTGAAAACGATATAGTTGACAACGCACGATCGCAGCAAGACACCCTGCGTGTTCTCAAGGCGCGCTCCTCTCAACCCGACACCGGATCAAGGGATTCGTGCTTCTACGCGACCACATATTCAAAGACTCATCGTATGCTGACAATACAGCAATATATTTATAGGGATTGCCTAGGAATCTGGAGCGTGCCCATGCGGTGCTAGAGTGTTTCTGCTTGGCATCTGGCTCAAAGATTAACTAGACTAAATCTCATGCCGTGGGAGCTTCTACCAAACCAAGGAACTTTGACTAGGGCAATCATATTAGTCTGAAGTGGGCTAAGACAAGGAAGGGAATAAGATATCTGGGACCCTTGGTAGGCAGTGGACTCGACAAGGGAACCAATACACTGCCGCTAATGATACTACTTTAAAACAAGTTACGCTCATGGGCTACAAAGAAATTGCCGCTTGCTGGAAGGATCCAGATAAGCAACCTAATTATGTTGGCCACGTGTGGATACACGGCTACTTGCTGCAGCTTAGACAGAAGTGTTTGTGACAAAATATGGTCCCTTCTATGCACATATGTATGGTCAGGCCGAGACAAAGGGAGAGCATACTTTAAGGTGAAGTGGAACACAGCAATACTACCTCTCCAACTTGGTGGTATTAAGTTGCTGGACATTCTTCTGCAATTACAAGCTTTAATCACTAAGCTGGTTATTAGGAGACTAGCACTGAGGAACAAGCCCTGGAAAATTTTGATGAAGGATAAGATCTTCAACTATAGGCCGCTGGAAAATGCTCGATGGCACCACGCCCCAGGCTGGCTTTTCATGGGAAAGGGGGTAAAGAACAAGAAGGAGTTATTCCCCATGATGCAAGAGTGCTTCAGAGCATTTGTAAAAATTAAAGGAAACTTGATCAGGGCGGAACCGGCTGATAAGGACCAGATCCTTTGCCAACCCATATACGGAAATCTCATGATCATAGAAGTACCAAACACACCATTAAGGTTTGGTGACCAATTGAGGCTGCACCTCTAGGCTAGGGCCGGGTTCCAATGCATAGCGGACCTAAGGGACAAAGAGGGCAACGATTGGATCTCGGCACATGAAATTAAACTAAAACTACCTTTACAGAGTGTCATTGCTAGGAACACAAAGGAGAAACGTCGGAAGTGCATAGAGCACATACCTTGGGATCCATGTGAGCGTGAAGTCCAATGGAAGAAAGGAGACTGGGTGCACTGCGAACCATAAGGGGCGTTCTATCTAGTCACGTTTGTCGGAAGTGATGAAATCCCAGCTCTGAAGTTCAACAAGAAAGGAAGCTTGGGAGTTCTTGAAGAACAAAGGAGAACTCAACCTCTTCCCGACATCCACTTGCAACAAGCCAGGATGCTCTGGGATTTGGAACTCAAAATGTTTGCCAAGTGTAACCCACCATTGCCTCCAGAAGGCATGGACAGTGTGTGGGCGTACCCCGATGATATGGTAGCTAGTCTACAATGAGACCTGGCGGAATGATCGTGCGGAGCTACAAGAAGGCTCAAGCAAGCCCCATTTTTCACATACCAAGCAAAGCACAGCTATACCTATAGACTCAAGACAGTGGGGGAAAAGTCATCATGTATGATAAATTTGGCTAGACTTGGATTCTCAACAGAGCAGGTGTACACATTGTTCAAGTTCATATGGCACAACACTAAACCACAAAAAGAGGCGGCCTTAATATGTGTAGCTCTCAGTAAGGGTCTGATCACGGAAGATAAACTCTGATACGTCGGAGATCAATACAACACCTGCTGCAGCCTATGTGCCTACCTCATGGAATTGACAATACACTTATTCTAGATATGTCCTTTTGCTCAAGAAGTGTGGCAGAGATTTAATCTCATCGCAAGGGCCAGCACGGTACCAAAGACCAACAGCATGGACAAGATCCTAATGGGGGAATTCTAGGTGGCAAGCACAAGGCTAGTAACAAAGTACTTGTACAAGTTTCAACCCTGGGATATTTTGAAAGGTTGTATTATTTGGCAAATATGGCTGGCTCGCTGTATCCGCAAGTTCTCCCAAACTCAGTATGGAGGTGAATAGGTCTTGGGCATGGCTTGGGTATCAACTTTGCATGCAGGTCAGGCCATTTGGCAGTCTATTCATGAAACTATAGCAACGCAAAGAAAGTAGCTGAATTAGAAAGTACTTTTGCAAGAGAGTGGTCGCCCCAATTTTGCACTAAAGGTTCAGGAGCATACAACTATATCTTGCCTCCATTGTTTAAAAAATTTCAATATTAAGAAAACCGCCTATGGCGGATCCAGGGGCAACCCCACACAGCCGAGAAAGCATTCAAAGGAAGGGATAGTGGAGGTTCCATATAAAACACATATGTAAAAATTGTTGGAATGGCTTGAAACTTTTATGGCATCTTTCCATAATGATGAGTGACATGTGGAAATATTTTGGAAATAAATTGAAATATGGGTCTTGGTGACCCCTTGTGAAGTCAAAATTTTAAATAATTGCCAAAGGAATGGTTAGTGGGTGTTTTATTTAAAACACACATCAAAAAGTGTTGGAACGGCTTGAAACTTTTACAACATCTCTCAATAATGATGAGTGACATGAGGGATTATTTTGGGAATAAATTGAAACATGGGTCTTGATGACCGCTTGTGAGGTCAAAATTTTAAATAATTGCTAAAAGAAGGGATAGTGGGGATTTTATTTAAATCACAAATGACAAAGTGTTGGAATGACTTGAAACTTTCACAACATCTTTCTATAATGGTGTGTGACATGTGGGATTGATTTGGAATTCAATTGAAACATGGGTCTTGGTGAGCTTTTGTGAGGTCAAAATTTTAAATACTTGCCAAAGGAAAGAATAGTGGGGGATTTATTCAAAACATATATAAATTTTTTTTGGAAGCATTTTAATATTTTCAATTATTGAAGGTCATCCATTGGGGCTATGTTGAACATATTATTTACCTTGTTTGAATTTCACTGTAATAATCAAATGCATTTGATGTTCTCATCCTAGTCATACTTCATTATATAATTGACTAGCACATGATAAATGGAAAATGCTTCAATTTGTATGTATGCTCCATAAGAAAACAACCAAATATTTCATTTTTCAAGCAATACAACAAGAACAAAGCACAAATTTCTCTGTATTTTAGTAATTCATACCATGGCTTACAAATAATGCCAAAGGCCCAAAACAACAAAATTCATATCCTTGTATTTTAATACACACTACTCTATTGACTACAAACCTAGCAAGCTAGCATAGGTGCCTTGCAAACACTTTACTGTCTATAAAAGCATGTGGTTGGCATAATCTAGTTGTATAGAGCACTTGACAGCACTTGTAGAGTGTCCATCATTGTGGTCCTGTCATGCGTGGTTTCTTTTTGCAAGTCTTGTAAAACCTATTCAAACCTATCTAGAATTATAGGTCTTGTTTTGAAATCCCCTACACTAAAATGTCTCTTCTACATTTTATTGGCTATCCATACCACAACAAATGACTCCACAGCCACTGAATACATATGCTTTTGCTGTACTTTATCAATGGAGTTTTCAGACCCTTACGGCCTATAAACATAGAACAACTCCGAAGCAGCGAACTTTTATTTTTTTTGCACCTTCCATGCCGCTTCCAGGTTTGGGTATCCATACTTGGAAAGCTGGCTCTCCACGACTCGGCTAGATATGCCCCAATCACATATACCTATGTATATGGTACCTTCCTTCCAATTATCATAATGTAACAAGACATTTGAAGGTGAGAGGTCATTGTAAAGGAAATTTGCTGCATGACACTTTCCTACAATAATAAGCAAGAATAATACTAATTTTGTTTGATTCACGTTGTCATGATAGAAATCTTTCCATCATATAGATTCTCATTATTTATTTATGTTTGTGTTGATTTTAATAAATCAACAATTGTGGCAAAAAAGGTGGTCGTGGTGAAAACCACGGTTTAGTGACAGCGCAGCGGCCATAGATTACAGTACACCGCGCCGTCTTATCACATGCACAGCTCAGGGGGGTAGGTAGCGGGTTGGCAAGGCCAATTTCCTATTTCATTAGCTGCCAAGCCGTAGGCCGCCATCACAGCTTGACGAGTCTGATGGAGTTTGAATCCAAACTGGTGGGCGGCCAGAAATGACCGCTTCTTTAACCAACCAACTCCACGACTTGGCGACTGAAGACAAATATTTGACGCTATTATATACCCACAAGAGCACGTGGCTACTTTACGGTGATGTTTATTTTGTAATTTAATCATTTTTATATGTTTATCTAGATGTTTTGGAAGGCTCATATATTTTGTCTTTGTTTGAATAAAAAATACTAAGGATTTAAAAGTAAATGGAAAAAGTGTGAAAGAGAAAGAGGTTTAACATCTATGGTGGGATTAAGATAAAAAGGAGCATGGGCTGATGTGCCTCACCTCTTTACCATAGATAGAGTCAAAATTAAGGAGGAGAGAATCTTTAATTGTTGGAAGTTAGTGTATGAGTATTGGTGAGAAGAAAGAAAAAATCTCAAAACTTTGATGTAAGAGAACTTTTTGTATACACATGATTTTGAATCAAAATTTGAAAAAATTGTTTCTTATATGATTACCTTTTCAAAATGAATTTGCAAGTTTGATTTGAAGTTGTGATGCAAAAAATATGAGTGTTTGAATTTTTGAGTCAAAAAACCAAATTATGAAGAAAGGCTGAGACTTTGATAAGCCATAGCTTATGATTTATATATCATTTTGCAACAAAAAAAAGTGTTCATCTTAGTCTTAGCTTTCTAAAAAAATTTTAAACTTGAGATTTGAAGCTTGGAGGAGAAAGTTATAAAGGTGTGAAGGATTGAACGTGGTTGTTCTTTTGTTATGAGAAGGCTGAAACTTTGAAGAGTTAGAATTTTTGAAAAATATGAAATTTTCTTTTTAAAATTTTAAGAGTGATAGTTTGTTGTCATAGCTTTTCAAACTCTCTTTAATTATTTCATTAGGAGTCTTTTTGAAGAAGTTATAGTGTGTAAAAGTTGGGGGTTTGGGTGCTCTCTAAAAAATTGAGACCCACATTTTGATTGACTAGAACTTTTGGACAGAGTTTTATTTTGAAATGAAAATTTTATAAATTGTAGCCAATGGTATTACCTTTCCAAATTAATATTATGTTTCTATGAGTGGTGTGTAGAATAAAAGTTATAGAGGTTTATAGAGACAGTGTTTAATTTGCAAGTAGGAAGAAGAGCTTCTATTTTGAACCCGCATAACTTTAAGATAGTAGCCTAAATTGAGTTGAAATTTAGAGAAATATTAGAGGGTTAGAAGCGCTTTTCAATTTGCTATTACACTTAGCATTTGGATATTTGAGTCATCTGTGGCATTAAATAGAAGGCTGCAGCTTTTTTAGAATTTGTTGTTTGTGATTTTTCCTATTATTTTTATTAAAACATAAAGACTTGAAGACATGAAAACTTGAAGATTTGAAGATATCAAGATTTCAAGAGAAATGTTTTGGGTTTATTTTTTATGTATGTGTGGAATGTGGCTTTGTTATTCTTAGCCGATTTTGGAAGCTTGTTTGTTAATTTATTTCCATTCTGTTTTGTAAACCTTGTTGCGGGTAGTTTGGGTTAAATCAAATTTAACCTTATTTATTATCAAGGTGATAAAGTAGGATTGATCATTCACATGGTTAAGATTTGTTTTGTTTTCACAATCTAAAATTTTGGCCAGCAGATCATGAATTTGAATTTATGATCCTGTCATACAAATGGCAGCTTGTATTTGCTGTCCTAATCTACCCGTCTCGTATGTAGTGGGCTCTTATCCCTACCTTGATCCTTATATTCCTAGAGCCAGCCACATGATAGGACAATAAAGGACTGAAGACTAAAAATTTGAAAAATGAAAATCAAGACCAAAGATGATTTTAGTCAGCAATGCACGAACGCAGCAAGACATCCTGCATGTTCCCAAGGCACGCTCCTCTCAACCCGACAACGCGATATGTAATGATCCATCTCAACTCTTCTCGCGTTAGCCCAGATGTTTTGTCATGTATTATTTTTTCATTCTTCAGTTCTTCTATTACATGATTATTGTACAACTTGAGGAAACTTTCCAACGATCCAAGGTTCTACTAAATAGAATATGCCTCCATAGTATTTGGATTCAAATAAACAAGGCAGATGATGTCTGCGTGCTGGACGAGACATGTCATTGCTTCTACTAGCACTTCTCGCTTTTTTTCCTTGTGGTTTTGTTCTTCCAAGCTCTTCCCTACAAAATCCACATGTGCTGGAACTGTAATACACTTGGAAATTCAAACTTTTTTCATAGTCCATATGCTCTTTCTGCCATACGACTTGGCATGGATACAATTTTAGCGAACTCAGGTAGCCACTCCATAAGACTTTTTTCAATACGGTCTAATAAAGCAATTTTTGCGGTAAATCTATACGGATATGGTCGAGTATAAGAGCAGTTTAGAACCTCTTATTTTCCTTCTGTACATACTGCAGACGTGTAACAAAATCTTCATGAGTCAAGTCTAGACCAAGGTCCACGTCCTTTGCCACATAACCATATATAGCCTCAATATTTGTTGTCACTTGCTTCACGTGGTCTAATATCCACTATGAGTAATTCCAAAAGTCTACGTAATTTTTGAATTCCTCTGATTGATCTAGCCTATCTTCAATTGCTTGTTTCAAGTCCTCAAGGAACTTGTTATAGCCCAACTCATTATTCTTGAAGTACTGCCTCTCAAGTGAGTCATTCTTCCGTGCATTATAGAAATCAACTGCAATTAATCTGAGTTTGTTTAGATACAGAGCTGTAGACAAATGGGGGTTTTTTACCTTTGTTTTTTTCCTGCTGCTAGTTACCGGTGTAGTTGAGTTTGATGCCATTGCTACATCCATTGTAGCCACCATTGGAATGAGAACCTCCTCCAACATATCTAAATCCTTGTAAAAAGAGCGTTTCCCTTTATTTGCTGAACTATCAGTTGTTGTAGACATAATATCAACGACAACAATGATTCAATGAAAGGAGATTAAAGTATGAGTTTAAAAAAAAGATTGCAATAAGTTGGTATGAAGTAGGCGCCAAGCACATAATTCCTTCAATCCTGTGAAATACAGGCCGTAGAGCAAGCTAATGCGTAGAGCATTGGGAGATGTGCTTGGCAAATGACAAAGGAGGGGAGGAGGCCTTTATACACCTCCTCGGGAATTAAGGTTTGCGCCCTGCTGCCTTATGTTTGCGCCTTGACCTATCGCATCCGCGCCCCAACCAATCGAGTCCGCGCCCCGCTTCAGTCCATCCGCGCCCCGGCTTTGTCTGTCCACGCTCCTCGCCTCGCAAGTTTGCGACCTGATGCCAGGCGTCTGCGCCTCTTTGGAGCGAGTTTGCGCTCCTTGTCGTCTGCCGTCCGCGCCCTTGCCGTCTCGTGACAGCTAGCTCCACCCTAGCCCATGTGCGCGCCGCCGTTGCGCTATATCCCGCGCTTAAGCGTGCGGCGTCCACATGCCCCGCCCCCACACAATTCCTTCGCTTGTAGACTTGCAAAACCACGCTTCCCTGCTGTTGCGCATCTGCGCCCCTTGCCAAATCGCGTCCGTGCCCTTTGCCTAATGCGTCCACGCCTCCTGCCAAATCGTGTCTATGCCTATCGCCCGAGCCCGTTCAAGCCCTTTGCCTAAGTTCATCTGCATCCCATGCCAAAGCCTGCCTGCGCCCTTTGAATGCGCGCTGTTGTGATGTAAATCACGATATATAATAAAAACAAATAAAATTGTTAGTTTATAGTATATGTGAGGTGTTGCACTTTTTTTCCTTCATTCGCGATTTTGTCATTGATTAGTAAGGTTTTCCCAAATAAAGTTTTAATGAGGCAACATCATTTTAGAAGTATTAGTTAACAAGAGTCCTTTAAAGTATATTCTAAGAGGGATTTGTAAACCAATGGTTTAGAAGGCTTTTACTTTAGAGTTTAATTTTGGGTAGAAAATGACCTTTTACTTTTATATTTTCTCTCTATAGTATATATCTGAAACCCTACTTGAGAGAGTTTTGTTCATTGAAATCACAATATATTTTCATATACCTTGATTCATAATTTGATGTGTTTTGTTCTCTTATGTTTTGATCATCTTGGAGAGTTACTTTGATTGTGATTGTGTGCATACTACCTCTTGCTTGATTCACTGAGACGGTCGTAGCCAGACATCTCGAGTGTTCTCAAAGCGCGCTCTTCTCTACTTGACAACACCCCTCCCTTCGCGTCCTTGCCCCCTGCCCTACGCGCCTTTGAGCCCGATCTTGCCGTCAGCGGCTAGGCTTGTTGCTGAGAAGTGTGCGTTGCTGGACATCCCTGCGCCTACACGAACCCGTCTGTGCCCAAACTTAGGTCGTCTGCGCCCAGACCTCTTCCATCCACACCTACACCTCTCTCGTCCACGCCCACACCTTTGGATCCGCGCAAACCCTCACTGTCTGCGCCCCCACGGCTTACGCCCGTAGACATTCCCCTATAAAGATTTCTTCGCCCCTGCCATTATTACCTTATGCACTCCCTTCCTCCTCCACTTCAATTGAGCTGGTTGATTGGAAGCCCAGGTGGAGTCTGCATTGGATTGATCTAATTCACTCTAGCTCTACATTCTCCTACTACCTGTTCATTATGTCTGTTGCAATTACACCCAAGAAACTATGAAAAGAAGAGAGAGATAAAAATAGGGAACAACATGGAAAGAAGCAAAAAAAAGGATGCACGCTCTATGCAATCAAGCAAAGATTGCGTTTGAAGGCTACAAAGACATTCCATTACCTTGGTCTCATGAGAATTGCGCAGGTTACATTGATTGGTGCCACATTTCCAAGGTTTTCCCTTAAAATTGATACAATTTTCACCGCCGCTTCAATAAGGCCAATTTGAAGTTTTGCAACAATGTAGCATTCAGAGATTGTTGCGTAGAAGTCTACCAAGTCATGTACAACACTCCCCATGTGAAGCATAACAAAGTCTTTTTTTTCATAGCAAGAGGAGTTTGGGCAGAGTTGAAGTTACAAAGAAAGGTGGATTGGTCCATCATAAAGGGTGTAAGCAGAAAAGTACATGTTCCACATCTGCGTGATGGATTTATCCCAATGGGAGTAAAGAAATTTTCCAACGGAGGGTTGAAGTGTACAAAGCCAACAAAGAAGTCATCAGAGAAGTATGAGATAGCAGACTTTGCAACAGATGACAATTCTGATGAAACTCAAACGCCAGTGCCTATGAGAAGTGTCTGCGCCATTAATTGAGCTAAACGTAGGAGAACTGCAGCAACATTTAAGGCAATACACCCTACTTATGTAGTTACAGAAATAGGAGGGCCTAGCATTGAAATGATGGAAACGTTAGATGATGAAGACATAGAAGATGATGTGCCATCTTCAAACGTTGGCGGCAATGGCATGACCATTGACTCTAAGAACGCTCTCATTAAAAAATTACAGGATGACATTGCATTGAAGAATGATATCATTCTTTATTTGAATGTAGATTTTGCTAGAATATGCAAAACCGATGCAGAGAAGAACATTACCATGTCAACATTGCAACAGGAGAATGCAAATTTGCAAGGATTAGTGCAGGAATTTGCAAGGAATAGTGCAGGAATTGACAAGGAAGCTGCACCTTCTTGAAGGACTTCAGTTCAGAAGTACAAACCTGGTTGAAGCAAGTGGAGTAGAACTTGATTGCGTGGTGGAAGATGTCACCTATGCACTTATAGAAATGAATCCTCGGAATCCACATACGGTTAACATACACCCCAACAACCCCCTCACTGTACGGTCTATCCCACCAATTGCAGAAGTGGGAAACTCTAGAACACAAAACTCATTGTCGTTTCCACTGTCACAAGAGTCTAGGGAGCAGCCAAGTTTACAAACTCTCATAGCAAAGAGTGGTGAAGCTGTAGAGAGTGTGAGAGAGCTTGCAAAAGACAAAGCCAAAAATGTTGGATTGCAAAAAAAGCTCAAAAGAATTATAGAGCAATACTACCAATGGAAATTGGCATGTCTCTTCCATGTGGACCGCAGTCAACAAATGGCAAATGAAGTTGACAAAGTTGCTAACGAGTACTTCATAAACAATCAACAACGGTGCTTTGGTCTTACCTCATGGACCCATGTGGACAAAATGTTTGACATGGATCACATGGCAACTAAACCATTGGGGACGAGCGACACAACCATAGATTGAGCAAAAAATGGTTGGATTTTTGAGAATGACATGTCAGCCCATGAGACGGAAAAGGTCAAACTGTGGCCACATCTGTCAACTTTTGTGGAACACGGTACAAAATGTCCCATTTGTTTTAACGGATTTGGTCCGGAGGGTGGAGTGCAGTTGGGCACATGCACCCATATGTACCATCCATTTTGCCTAATAAGTATCATGGTGAACTGTAGACAATGACTGGTGTGCAAGGCCCCATTTCAAGAACAACTGTATCAACTATTTGGTCTTGGTACATACATGCCTTGTAGTTGGGAGTTGAATAAGGAAAATGCACCAGAGATACCTAGTAAATGCGAGGAGGATTTGGTTTGGAGTTGGCGCCTAAAAAATCACGCAATGAATGTACAACAAGAAGTTGAGGGTTTAGGGAGAATTTCAAGGATGATACAATTGATTTTTTGGTGGAAGGTCACAGTCTGAATGTTCAAAGAGCTCTACAAGAGCTACAAAACTCACAGTTCTTGAGGGCTATCCTTGATGTGGACAGGCTAGCACGGCAAATCCATTCACAAGTTCAAAGAATGGAATTACGCCCACGTGATGGGGACGTCAATGTACGTGCCCTTCTTGAAGGAAACGATAACAACAAAGCAAGACCTAGTGGCACGCAGAATGATCCAGTGTCTTTAGAGTAGTAAGTTGCAGGTGTAGGATCTTGTACTGCACAATAGGAGGACAGACTCAGTGGGTGTATTTGGTACATAGCACTATAGTAATCTTCGAGACCAAGATACTACTATTATACTACTACCCTACAATCATACAAGAAAACAATACAAGCGCATTTCTTCAATTTTATTTTTATTTTTTAAATTGTGTAATTATTAATTGACTTTCTTTCTACACACTTGATGTCTTGTGTTGTTCATTTGATACATGTTTGACAAATAATGGATATGGATTTCATACCTATGCCGTGTGAAGTTATAAACACCATTATGTATCAGCTCACATCCTCGATTGCATTGTTAATTTTTTAAATGATTGCCAAATTATTGTGAGAACATGCATTATTCAAAATCAAAGTCCGAATTATTGAACAATTTGAACATACAGGCTATATTGAAAGATTGTGAAAGTTTCAAGTCATTCCATGAGTTTTTGCTATATGTTTTGAATAGATCCCATATTATCACTTCCTTTGGCAAATATTCAAAATTTTGACCTCACAAGGAGTCACCAAGACCCATATTTCAAATTAATCCCAAATTAATTCCACATGTCCCACACCATTACTAAAAGATATTGTGAAAGTTTCAAGTCATTCTAACACTATTTGCTATATGTTTTGAATACATCCCCTAGTATCCCTTCCTTTGGCAAGTATTTAAATTTTTGACCTCAAAAGGGGTCAACAAGATCCATGTTTCAATTTAATTCCAAATTAATCCTACATGTCACACACCATTATTGAAAGATGTTGTAAAAGTTTCAAGTTGTTCCAACACTTTGTCATTTGTGATTTAAATAAAACCCCCGCTATCTCTTCTTTTGGCAATTATTTAAAATTTTGACCTCACAAGGGGTCATCAAGACCCATGTTTCAATTTAATCCCAAATTAATCCCACATGTTACACGCCATTATTAATATATGTTGTGAAAGTTTCAAGTCATTCCAACACTTTTTGCTATATGTTTTGAATACATCTCAACACCAAGTGTAAACATATGCGTACTCAATAAAGAATTATCTATGACAAATGCTCCATCTATAACTAGTGGAACTAAGATACAGCATTCTAAGTTTGAAATAGTAATGAATAATGGAGTACAATGGGGAGATCCGCAGAAACTATTGCTGTCAGAATCTAAGGTAAGTACGAGGTATTCTAAGTATGATTATGCATGGTGTTATTGCCCAAATTTTGAAATTTGGCGCCAATAAGTGTTGCCAGTATTTTGTCCATGACCTGTGTTGGCGCCTACGTGGACTGCGTTTGCGCCCTAAGTCCGCGCCAAACTTCAGTCATCGCCCAACACCCTCTGCACCTTCCCTTCTCGCGCACGTCCATGTCCGCATTTGCCCATGACATCCGCGCGCACTCCCCTCACGTCCGTGCTCATTCCCCCATGTCTGCACGCACCTCGCCCATGTCCGTAGGCCCATACCTGTTCGAGCACTCGCCGATCCGCGTCTGCACGCCCCACCACCCCGCGCTCCCGACTTTGTCCGCACGCCCACTTGTGAGTGTCTTTGTGCTTGCCCTAGTCCGCGCGCCCCACCCGACCGCGTGCTCGGCTTGGTCCGCGCGCTTGCTAGTGCCCGCCCGCCCGCCTTTGTCTGCGCGCTTGGCGCCGTCCGCGCAATTGCCCTTGTCTACAGCCCATGTTGCTACTCCTTCTTTGCAACGTCTGCACCCACGCATGGCCATCTGCGCTTGCGCTGGTTCCGTCCGCGCGTGAGCAGCTTGAGTGACCAAAAAAGGGCACCTGGGGCATGGACCATCGTCGGATGGTTGGAGTACTCTCCAGGAGTCAACACTTGCAAGTATGAGCTCACGCCCCCCAAAACCCTAAATTCCCAGTAACGTGATTTGAAGTATATAAGGACTATGCTCCTCATCCCATTCTCACGTTTTTCCCCAAGCCTCTAGATCTTGGACTTCATTTTGAGCTCGTTGCTTGAGTCATGTGGGTGAAGAACTGCTTCAATATTGTTGCCAAGGTGATGTAATAGTCACTTCAAGTGCAAGATTGACA